>CANSGD010001185.1:0-527948 GCA_947645195.1 Patellifolia procumbens | reverse complement strand
GGGGCTCTACTGTCCTAGTTTCTGGAATATATCTATGTCTATCTATTTATTGTGCCTCGCCTAAGGAATGTGTTTTCCGTATTTTACATTTTCCTTTCTTTTCAGAGGTTTTGGGGCAACAACTTAAAAGTTAAAGATAAGTGAGCAGCCTCTATTTTAGCTTCACATGGAATCACCAGAACAATGGCCTTATATAAGAAAAGGTCCTCAATATAGATCAGAAGTTACTCTTGCCAAAAGGTAAGAGCAAAGAGCACTATCTCACCTATTAGACATGGCCACTTTGGAAACACTTACTTGATAATCTTAACAAAAGTAATTTTCTTGACCATACATTGCCTTTTGGGGCCCTTGAGGATAGACATGGCTTTAATTGTTTTTCATCTTTCAACTAAATAACCTTTTGATTGTTCTAATTTAATGGAATGTATGCTCTTGTGTTTCAGTCTCAAAGAAAAGGTCTCTAATCTGGAATCTGAGAACCGGCACTTCGGCAAGCAGTAGCCACAACTGGCAAAGCATTATTGCATCAAGCTACATACCACGATTATAATGGTAATCCTGGCATGCTCAAGTATTTATTCTTTTTGCGTGTTTTGCTTTAGGCTATCTTGATTTTGTGGTTTGTTCATAATTTCAGAGGACTCCAGAGAATGGGAATTTAGTGGATGGAGAAATCAAAAGAGTATCGGTAAGATCACCCCTGCCCCAACACACACACACACCCGAACAGCTTCAGCAAGTTTGATCTTCAAGCCTATACGAATGTTCATGTATTGCCTTTCTTATCAAAAAATGTAGGCCCTTGCTCCAGTACCTTACACTTGAGACTGAATCAAACCCCAGAAAATCCTTTATGAGAAGCAACAGGTAAGTAAACAAATTTTAAAATTTATTTAAATTGATAACAGCCTTTCCTGTATATTCGGAATTGTATTTGTTTCTGCTCATGTTGGATGTTGCTTTGTTTCCAGGAGAACCAAGATATTCTCATTAAGTGTATATCACAGGATTTTAAAGGTAGCCTATTGCTGCATGTTTGATATACAAATCTCTTCTACAATGGCGATCTTGTGAGGTTGAACAACCAAGAGTATTCAACGGATCATTCAGACTATATCTGTAGCTATTGAGGTATGTTCTAATGCTTGATCATGGAACTCTTTGTCAGGATTGCCCATCCCCATTAGCTTCTTCGGGACCCAATGTAAAGGGAAAAACGGTTTCTAGATTCATGATTTTTGAGAAACAGCCCGTCTAGTTTCTTATGGTATTGACCCTCACTTTCAAAGACAAGTATAAAAATATGAACCTCCCGAGACACAATGATGATAATATCCACGATGGCTCTTGTTATTCAGGACATCTAGAATCTAAGGGTGCTTTTATAGGATATATCCATTTTATTAAAAGGAAAACATGTAAACTGGCAACACTTCTATCTTTTTAATTTTAATTGCCTGTCAAATGCCAAACTTTTTCCCGTGCAAAACAATTATCTTTTTGATTGATTCTCTTTTCTCTTCAGAATATTAGTTTTTCTTTTCTTGTATAAAATAAATGTTATTGTAGAATCTAGCTCTTCAATAAAAACTTCAATGTTTTTCGAATCTACCTTTACCATGAACCTCCATGAGAAATGCGTTTTGATCCCCACAAAAAAAGAGAAATCAGCTACTGTATTAATTATTCTGTGAATTTGTTATTTAGAGCGCATTTCTTCTCTGTCTTTTTAGCATCAAGCTTTTTGCCTTTTCTAATAAGGTCTCATAGAATTGGCCTCTTCTTTTGTTACAGTGTATATCTGAATGCCCCATTGCTTTGCTAAGACAAGAGCCTTGTGACTTGTGAGAGTCATTTAGTCTTGGTGTGCCATAGTATAGTATAGTTTAAAGGGGGAGGACAACTCGTTACAAAATATTGCAACTCTGGTTTTAGATCCTTTCATTTCTTGTTTGGGATCTGGGATACAAAATCTTGATTGCGTTACTTCCCCTTTCTCCAATTGTCCCTTTCTGCTAATGCTTAACCCTAGTTCACCGAAGGCCCGGGGATAGCACCGATGTACAGTCCTACTGGCTATCTAATTCCACATTGTTATTGCTTCTCCAAAGCACACTAGAGCAAGCGGAACGGCCAGCCTAACACCACATCAAAGGAGAACCTCCTCTGCTTCTTTATTTGCAGGGTATCTCAGGTAAGATGCAGACGCCTTTCTTCACTTATCATTAAACAACTTGCCACAATCATACCGGCCCTTGGTGGTCATGATAGAAATTTGGTCTTCTATCTTGTTTTTGCTTCGTTCTCTCAAATTTAGGGACTTCGAGGAATTTTACAAAGTGATGGGCTCTCAGATGGTCGTGCTCTTGGTGAAGAGTTGCATCTGGTTGAAGCGAAATATCGGTTTTGCTTTTCAAACAGAAACTTATGGCTTTGATTGAAAAGATATATGAAATGATCAGAGACAATTTGAAGAAGGAGATTTCGCCGGTGCTTGGTTTATGCATCCAGGTGCTTATTGTGATTGCTGGAAAGAACTGTATGGATAATCTCATCATAGGAAAACCAGCTATGGTCGTACCAAAATATTGTTTGCTTTTCAATTTGCATTTCTCTGCTAAGCAATCTTCACTATGTCCAATCCATGCATATTACTGATTTGCCGAATCACGCAGAAGAAAAATATGACATAATGTAAGTGTAACGAATCAACCATGGTGAAACTTAAACACAATTTGAAATTCCCTGAATTATCTGTGGCTTATCAACTTTGGTACTTCAGTTGCTAGTACCTAGCCAGAGATGAAGATAGCTTTTCAAATATTCCGCAAAATAGGTTAATAGATAACCTTGATGTTCTATTCTTGTCTTTTGACTTATTGGGCTTGTGATACTACTTTTGCTTTGGCCTGGTGGTTCATAGTAGCTAGATGGGTAAAATCATAGATGTGTCCGTGTAGTGCTTGCTTGTCCATCAGAAAGTGAAGTGAGGACATAGTAGTGGAACAGTTTAATACCATTCTACCATTTGAACAAGCAAAGAAGTTGTGATCCACGTGGTATAGTCGCTTTATGTAAAAGCATTCTAACGGCTTTATGGAATGGATCACGGCCAACATGACATGAATTTTTGACCAAGGGTTTTTAAACGAAATTGCATATTTCAGTTTAAGAAGCATTCTTCCAACATTATATGACCAAACACATCATGTTATAAATCAGATATATATCTGGTTATGGATTATTATTTTTAATAATATGTTTCATCTACTACGTAATTTATTAAGAGAGTAATTTTGGCCAATATTGACTAAAAAAAGACGTATGATGCAGCGAAAAATTGAATGATTTTTATCGCGGCGTTTATGGACGGAATTTCATGTAAATGGGAAACTTTAAATTAGTTACAAGTTTACAACTTGTTCTGTAACGGGGTGGCCGAGTTTTAACTCCATAAAAGTTCCTAGGTAGCGTTGGCAGTATGGTATTCTCATGGACATGCACTAGCCTTGTTAGTGGCGAGCAAATTATTATTTTGGGCTGTGAATTTTGACTGTGTTATGACCCGTTGGTCTTGCAGTTCTACTTGCACTTGCCTCTTAATACTGCTACGTTGAGACTTTCGTCTTGACATGCTTGCTTGCTTGCTAAAATTTCTAATTTAGGCCAATTACCTTGTGTCTTTTACATGTACTTGTCTTTATATGTACAGATTTTGATTGGTTGGGGCTCCATAACTGCTCAACTTATCTTTTTATGCTTTACTGTTATAGGACTTTGGGGTCTACAGTCTACTTCCTTTTTTGGAATCTCCCTCAATGTTGGGAGTTATATAGGATACTACCTGAATGTATGCATTAACTGTTCAACTTCTAGTGCTAACTTTAATAACAGATTAGTTTTAGTAATCCTTTCCTTTTATCGATCGCTTCTTTTTAGAGGTTTTGGGCATTGAAGTAGCCTCCACTCATTCTGAAAAAATCAAGACAAGACCATGCCTGGTTGTGTAACATAAACTATCTACGTCGCACCATGGTTTTTTTGTTCATCTTTATTTTGTGAATCCTTTGCTCGTCTTATGGTTATAAATTAACTGTGGCTTTATTTGCTGGCCTAAATTACATATACTTGCCTGCAGGTACCTAGAACTCTTGGCCAGTGTGGTGAGAGGACATGGCCAAGCCAATGCTGTTGCTCAACAAGCAGTGATTGCTCACTGGCATAACATTGTTAAAAGCCGAAGAAATATTTGAACACTATGAGAGCTAACTATGTAAGTGGAACAGCTTTTGGACTGTACCCGGCCTTGTTTATATGCACCAATAAGGCAGTCACCATCTCTTAATTGACTAATTGTAATCTGGCAGGTTCCATCATTCCTTATTCGCAAGGTGTTTACACAAACATTTTGTTTTATCAATGTTCAACTTTCAATAGGTAATCCATGAGCCTACCCTCAAACTTATGCTTATGATTTGCTGAGTAAAGAATATTCACTTGACGAACATTTTGGTTCATGCCTTCAATTCTATGCGCGGTGAATGCTGCTCATTTAGCAATGGGAGTACGTCAAAGTAGGTTTGGCTGCGTTAAACACTAGTTTCATGATGCAACAGAAGAGGTACTTCGATTTTGTTCTTGTAGTGTTCTATGCTACAGATGATAGTAATTTGATACATCTTGTTTTTCAATAATCAGTATGCAGGTTCTGCCTGAGGAACTCAAGCACATTAAACAAGCAGTTGGATTCCTGGTCTGCTCTGAAGCTTCTCCTTTCCTTCACTATGTTAATAATGTTTGGGAGCTTTATTAATTCTCTTTTTTATCATTGACAAAAATTAGGTCATACACCAAAAAGCCGAAGAAAAGCCCAAAGAAATAACAAGTGATCTGTGTCCTGTGAGTCATATCCCTTCCTTATGGTATTCTTTTATATGCTAGTTCGCTAAGTTAGTCTTGCTGTATTTCATACCTTCTCACTCACTCCAAATATCTGATAATCTCTCAGGCCGTTAGCATACGGCAGTTGTACCGCATCAGTACAATGTATTGGGATGACAAATCTGGAACACACGGCGTATCTGCTGAGGTAACGGGAATTTTTTTATTATGAGCATGTTTGTATCTCATAATTGATTTACCCACTTTCCTTCCAATTTTCCCTTTCTTATTGTTTATTTATATTCCAACGTTTTTCTGTGAGAAACAAATTGACAAAAAAGGAAGAAAAGAAGCGAGACCAAAACAACTAGTGACCAGAGTCTTGTTTTTCATGCTTGCATGATCACTTTTGTGCAGAACATCACTAAGATGCGCATGCTAATTGCTCAAACGCTTGTCATATCGTTTGATGTCTATGTTGGCACTTGATTTAAGACTTCAACAGGGCCGAAGAGCCTTCGATCTGGCGGCATTTGCTCCCATCTCCATTGGGGATACGCATGTTCAAACGCTGCAGGGGGGATGGTCGGGGCCTGGGGACCTAGTGCAGCTTCAACTGGATCAATCTTTTAGCTGAGATAGGTGGTTCGACCGAGGTCCACATATACCAGTCCAAAAAAGACTGTATGTTGTTTTATTGTTCTAGGACTTACGAACTTATCTCGTCAATTGTTAGGTTCTTGCAAAGATGAAACCAAGCATGACAGAGGACTCCAACAATGCTGTGAGCAACCTCTTCCTTTTAGATGTTGATTCAAGGTAATGGTACTTCGAAGCCCACTGTTCTGAGTAATGTTCTCTACTGAGTGAAAACTAAAAAATATATGCCTGTCCACTTTTTAATTACTGCAGCATCCCATTCTCTGTGGATGAAATCGCGGGCTCATGAAACAAGTCGATCTGGGCGATGTTGATCCCCCACCATTGCTTCGTGAAAGTTCAGGTTTGCGTTTCTTTTACAACGCTTCGATTGATAACTCTCTTGCTGCTATATTCTTGTTGTACTAGTAGAGTCGGGTGCACGATTCTAAATGTGGGAGCCCTAATTAAACCAACCAAATATACGATGAGTACAATACAAAGATTGAAAAATATCAATGACACATCTTGTTTTCTTTGGTCCTACGATGAAGAGTTCCGACCACCTTCGGAAGAAAACTAATCTTCCATGGGAATTTGCATGGCTACCTTGATGGGCTCTTGGGTTTATTTTTCCATACCAAGGCTCAATCTCGAGAACTTGCTACAAGAGCGAGAAAACCTCAACCATTCACGCCAGCCCCAGTTGGTATCATGTCACATTGACAGAGAGCAATTTTATGACAAAACCGAACTTATATCTTCCATACTTCATCCAATTTTTAATATATGTAACAATTTGACTTTGAAGTTTTGAAACGTACAACTTCAACCATTATTTTAGAGCTACTTTCCATTGCTAAAAGTACATTGTATTCGAGTTAATGCACAAGTTATTGATAATGATAGAAATTATATTAGCGCAATGTTTTTTTATTATTATTTTGTACACTCATCTTAAACATTTTTTATGTTTGATACATAAATTATCAATCTAATAACATTTGGGGTATTCTTCTCTTTATCACTTACTTTCACTTCAATAATTTCTTTATTTGACCCCCTCAAAAAAGTTTTGATAATAGGAAAAACTCACAGATTCTTTTCTCTCGGCGGTGTACTTTATGTTATCTAAAGTAATAAATTTGATAAGTTTTGGTGTTTGTTGGATGTCAAAAGTACTGCTATTTTGGTTGATATTATGACCCAGTTGGAGAGGAGATCAGCCACCTAATTTGCTTCTTTGGAAATATGAGGATTTTATGAAATTGCAAAGGACTTTTTGATGTCAGCCACGAGTGTGCCAATAACCCAAGACGTGCAGTAAATGCCTTTCACAACGTTGATGAGCATTAGAATATGTCTTTCTATAATTAGGTTCTGGATTTTCATTTCCATGGCTTGGATAAGGCTTTTGTAGAGCAATAGCGTTTGCAATGAGATGAGAGGTTTGCCCTTATTTGTTATAAGTTGCTGCAAGCACTAGGAATTTCCGAGAAATATGTTGGGTGCTGAGGATAACTGTATTGAAGAATCATCTGCATTTAATTTCACGAAGGTTCCGAACAAGGGGCCCCATCCTTGCATGAGATTTTTAGATCCTGCAAGTGAAAGGGAATGGGGGTTCAGTGTGTTTTTGTGATCATATGAGTAACGAATGTTCTATTCACTGACCGCATGTTTTGAGTGGAACAAAATTCTTTGAAGGTTATAGGAATCATTTGAAAAACTATTAAGTTCCTTTCTCCAAATACCCCAGAGAGTTTGGAAAAGTTTTGGAATAAGTTGGGCATTAGAACGTTTTTTTTTCAGTGAGGAAGGTCTTTATATTATTATGCAGGTTTATGTACTTATAAATGCTTTGAGATTTCCCAAAAACTTTACGACTCGGCATGTAAGAAAAAGAAGGTCTATAAGTCTCCATTTCTGTTTGGTTGATTGCGCATTCTGTAATAGTAGGGATTTGCCTGATTTTCAAAGTGTTTTTTTGAGCAAGCTATTATGAAGCATTTGCGAAATGTAGTATTTGCTTTGATAACATCTCGTTTCAAATCCTTCATATTCCTATTTTTCATTCCCAAGCATTTAAACTAGGTAAATATTAGTTGAAGTTTACCTTCATGAAATTATCCAAAAGAAAAATATAATTATGTTTTGATTTAAGAGCCACAAGATAACACAAATGAATATTATATTAATTTTTTTTCATATAGTTATAACAAAGATGGTATATTCTCAAAAAATTTCCTTTCTTATTAAGATATTAGGTTTAATTCGATTGGTTTGATTCCTACAATAATGACTCTTAATTTTAATAAGAAATAAAAATGTGATAAGTATAAATCTTAATGACCATATGCTTCACATTTTCACGTTGATTTCATGTCATATCTCACGGTAAAATAATTTTTGTTTTTGATTAAATAATCTGGTATGTTATATCAATATTATCATGTTGTACGTAAGTTTATTTGTGTTTCATGTGCATGTGAGGTACCAAAATTTTTAGTTAGGCAAATCAAAAATGTAATATACTTAAATAAAAATGTGGCTTGCTTTGCTCTTGTATAATCCCCGTCAATGTTAGTGTATATATGTTTGTATATATATTTTCGGTCAAAACGTTTTCTCCATAAAAACCAAATATGGGTTGTGGGAGCTTCATCTAATACTCCACAATGTTCCCTTGTCATTAATGACATTCTTGTAATTATTGATAACATTTGGATTTTTCGGGATGGCAAAAACATACATGCACTCTTTTGTGGAAAAAAAGTATCCACTTTTCACTCATATTTTATTCCTTTTTCACTCAAATGTGCCAACTTTCAAATCTCAATTTGAACTCGGTTTTTAGTGTATATGTAGCTCGCTATAAAGGTTATAGCTTTGATCCATTTAGTTCCATAATAACCTTTACAGAAGATTGTAATCGCCAGTTATCGTTAAATCAAAAGATGAACAACGACTCATAATCTTTATTGCATGAGATTGCTACAATGACATTTTGCTCACTTCTCTATATGAATTTACTTTATTGTATAGGAAGCATAAGAAAGATTTGTACCCCCTCCTTATCTTTTCATTTGTTACATGAACAATCGATACAAAGTTTTAGAAGGTTTATGCGTGGATGGTTGGGTTTTTGAAAGGGAAGAAACAATGGGTCCCGCAAGGCAAAGCAAACGGCCTCATGTCAACAAAAAACCTGTCATTAATGAGAGTATTAGTAATCGTATTTGTGGACCTTTGAAAATTAAGGCGTATAATTCGTAAAAGGCAACAAAGACCAAGTTATAAAAGAGAAAATTGATACTCAGTTTGAAAATCCATTGATGTACAGAAATTCATGTCGCGCTAACTGTGTTGGTTACGTTCAACTTTTACAAACTGGCGATGCAATAATGCCACTTTTTCCATTAAGAAAAGTACAATTGTTGAGCCTTGAAGGTACTCTCCAATTAAAAACTAAGAATGAAAAAGAGCCTTCAAAACATAGCATGCATCTTCTTATACTCTTGTATCTTTCCTTGCCACTAACTATTTTAATTTGTCTAGTATGCTCACTAAACGGGCTATAGTATTCTCAACCCTTTCCACATAAACAAACAACTATTAAAATATAAAGAAAGCTTACAAATGTCATATAAAAAGATAAATGGAGAATATAATCAACCTTTAATATGCCGATCGTTGGTTCACTTACGACGGAACATTTCACCATGTGTAATTTCCGCCTTTAAATACCATACCATCTACGTCATTCTCATGCATTAAAATATTATTATCATTGTAAAGATTCAAGCACACAATCAGATAAAAAGAAAGATATTTAACAAACAACGTACTTTTATTATTGCTCATATCAATGAAAAATCAAAAGCTAAGTTAATTTTAAATCCTGGTTGTAAATTAGACGTCTTATTTTTCTTCTTTTTACACCAAACTATTTTGGAATGGGTTCGGCGATGCCACTAGCTCGTTTTGTAGTTACATTCTAGTATGGGAATGAGGAGATCACGGAGTAAAGGAAAGTCATCTGCTTTAGAAAAAAAATTAGTTTCAAGGTGGAAGAATATCATGATCAATATAGACATACTAAAAGAGAATGATTTGGTGAACATAAGACACACCACGTAAAATATTTAGAATTTTGTATTTTATCAAATAAATAGTGAGTAAAAGATAGAGTTTAGTTTTAAATAAAGTACAAAAGATAACAATTATCATACATAGTTTAAAAACTTTTGTTTCGTAATTTCGAAATCTTATGATGTTTATATTGTTGAAATAACTTTGAATAAAATATTTCAAAATAAGATTTCTATGTCATATACTTACATAACTTATAAAAGTATTATAGGCCATGACCCTTACAACTACATAGGTGTGTTCAAACATATATATATTAGTTTATATGTACGCGACGCGCGCAAGCTTAAAAATTTCTTTAATAAAGAAATTAATCATCTAATTAATAAAAGCATTTAAGAAATTCTTTTTTTTCTCTGGAATATTTTTGGTGCCATCCACACATCTTCCCTTATAAAAGAGATATATACATTATAAAAACAAAAGGCACATAAAGTCTATGTTTAATCATACACAAGTTAGATTCTAGAATAAAAGAATGATAAACTAAAGTTGATTATTAATAAAGGGGAGGAAGTACATTAGATAATATCTAGGATCAATAACGCCAAAAAAACATGACTCGTAAAAAACTAATAATATTGAATGTTATATAGAAACGAAATAACGAATATTGTAAAAAAGTAAAGTGGTACTATGAATATTAGATAAACATTGATTATAACACTTTCGTAATTATTTTTCATTGTTGTTAATTTTCATTCTTTTAAAATGTGCATTTCAGAATCGAATATGATAGAAATAAAAAGATGTGTTAGGGTAATAGAAAATTGTAACTTTTCAAATAATAACAAATCATGAGTTAAAATCTTCTTACTTATACTTTTGGAAAACTATTTTAAAAGTGACACGTCATCGGGCAATATTGGTCAACCATCAACATGTTATTGTGGCGTGGAGGCACAAAACACCAAGTCGTTAAGTGAACCGCGACATATCGGACTACAACCAAGCTTTAATAGTAATATAAAAATAGTGAGAGTAGTAATAATAAGATTAATATGGTAAATTAGCACAATAATATCGTTCTAATGTCGTCTATTAATTGTCTTGTGACCATATTAAACTCTGTATTAGTCTCCCCACATTCTCCTCTCTTTCTAGCTGACCAGAGATTCTCAAGAGAGAAATACCCAGCACAACCTTTGTTCATATAGAGAGAGAGTATTCATTTTTAAGCCTCATAAGTACAAAACACTAGAGAAATTTGTTTTCAGATAGCTTATAATCATAAATTCTTGTTGTTCTCTCATCTTCTATTTCTGTTTCAACTTCTCTTGCTGTTTCCGTCAAATTATTGGGTATTAGAGCAACTGGTGCTTCTTTGTGCTGATCTATAAGCTTACTTTGCTCAATTTCAGCGAGCTTGTTGAATTATTTGGTGGGTTCCCCAAGTTGGGGGAACTTTGGGTTTTAAATTTTTGAATTTTTTTATATAAAATTGGTGGGTGTTTGGATGTAACTGAAGATTGGAGAGCAGAAAGTTGTGTTCTTTGCTTAACCCAAATGGTAATTTCTTGCCTTTATCGTTTTCTGCTCGTTATTCCGAAATTTGGGGAATTTTCACTAGGCTGTAAATTTTTTGTTGGCTATTGAGTTCATATGGTTGATTTGCTTGGCTGTTGTAATATAGGGTATATTTTGGTTTGTGCTTTACCATTTGATATGTTCAGCTATATGCTTTAGTTTTTTGCAGCTTTGTTAAAAGCTTATTGTTTGAGTATGAATGTTTGCTTATAAGCCTGCATTTTGGATTAGGGAAATGAAATTGGACTTAGGTTGCTTTTTCTTATAGTTTGAATGAATATCTAGGGATAGTTTGCTGAGTAATGGTGTCAGTATTAGTGAAGCTTCATGAAGTTATATGCTTGAGCTAGTAGTGGTGTAAGCTAGTTGGAGCCTGAGTTGTTCCTGCGGTTATCTTTTTTGCCTTTTCTCCTTTAGATGGTTATAGTAAGGAAAGTAAAGATTTGGATTGAACCTGTCGCCGATTTTCTGATTTGGCGCGTTTAGTTGAATGGTAAGTTAGGGCTAGAGACAGATGCATTTATTACTTAATGCACTGAATGCTGTTAATTGTCATTTTTTCATATCATGAATGCTTAGGAGTTTGGATGCAATGTTTTATTAGGTTTTGGGTTTGTAATTGGCTGTGATTTGAACGACTTTTCTTAATCGCTTTGAGTGAGTTCATGACCTTTTAGCAACGTAGACAAGGAAAAAAGTGCTTCGCAGGAGCTTGCTATGCACTTCGTTTGTGCATGTGTACTTTTTAACAAAACAAATAGCCATATTCAGCTGGCATTTACTAGGTTAGTATGCTTCAGTTGTGGAATGTTATCTATACGAACCTGTATCATGAACGATAATCTTCATTATAAAGACTGATCCTTGATCTAGAATATGGGAACCTTCTTAGTTGGAATTCTTACTGGTATTACAAGTGTTGTTTTGTGTGTAGTGTGTACCAAGGAAACCTAATTTAGAAGTCATCTTTATTGGCTATGGGTTTCAATGGAAGGGACTGGTTGTTTTCAGTGTTGGGTGCACGTTACTCCGCGCCGTTAAGTTGGATGAAATTTGGCGCACACAACAAAAAAGGGAACATATTATTGTTTTCGTCTCTATCATATGAATTACCACGTATACAGGTACCCTATGGAGAGAATATATCTTAGTTGCATGGATTATGTTTTCCAACTTGAAGCCGTCAAAATTTTAGCTGATGGATTATGTAAAATTTGTTGATCCAAGTTTATCTTGCTCTCTTCTTGCAGGCTTCAGCTGGTAAATATGGGTCTATAGTTCATGTATGGGTGGAAGATCCTAAGTTAGCCTGGATTGATGGAGTAGTTACTCGGATTAGTGGTGACGAGGTTCATGTTCAGACCACAAATGGGAAAAAGGTAAGTACTTTACTAGTGAATTTTCATCTAGTAAATTCTCATGTGCATAGTTGTCTGGATGCGTGAGTAACTCAGTGCAGGTTGCTTTTATTTTTTCAGGGGGATGGGAAAGAATTTTGTGAATTAGATTGCATAATTGTTTGCTTTTTATGTAGCTCTTAAGAGCTTGGATTGCAACAGGTCTTCGTTCATAAGTAAATTTAGTAAACTTGTTTCCTAGTGTAGCCATTGCCATCTCGGGTTAGAATGAATTTCTCTTAAGATACTGTTTTGCCGTATCCAAATCTATCCACTGTAGAATATTATGCTCAAAAATGACTTTTACAATCTGATTGCAATTTTTTATTTGATGGCAAGCTCCACATGCATTATTCATAAGGTGCTTTGATGAAAGTAATTAGCAACGTTTAAGCCTGAGGCCCTGAGCTTCACCAGCATTGACCCCTTCAAGCCTTTTTGTTCCTAATACCCTAGAAGGGAAGCCTCAAAAGTTAAGGCTAAAACTCATCTCGTGTGGTTGTCAATTCCCTTGTTGCCCTTAAAATTTGTGAAGAGGGCATCTGGTTTGTGGAAAGGTGTGGGCATGGTTCGAAAATACGGGAACGGTTTCGGATACGGGAACGTCATTTTTATCAAACGAACGGACACGCTTGTCGCGGACCGCAATACGGTTGTCGCGGCACGAATTAAGTTTTAAAGCCTTTTTTAGTGTTTTTAAATGATAATTCCATAAAAACAAAATAATAACTTTCTTCTTACAAAAAGAATAAAAAAAAGTAAATTTGATGGGTTTTAATTTTAAATATTATGGTAAAAAAAACTTGAATGGGTAATTTTTGAAAAAGAAGCGGGTTTAGTGAGGTTGATGAGTCACGATCACCTCTTCCTCTTCTCTCTCCTCTTTTTCTCTCTCTCTTTCTCTCTTCCTCTTCTTCTGTGCGACACTGCCAACTAGTTTTCTACTCTCTCATCTTCTTTTCTTCCAAAATTTATCAACAATGGCGACAAAAACCCTAGAAGAGGCCGGAACCACCACCAAAGGGTCGTCGGCCACCTAAGTGTTGTCTAGTAAGTCGGCGGCCACGGTATTGGTGCTAATCACAATTCCCAAAATTAGGGTTTTCCCAACAAATTAGGGTTTTGATTTATAGGTTTAAAGGACTTAATTTTTTACACAATTGATTGAGGGCTTTGGCTCGAAATTCATCTACAAAGCCTGGGTAAAGAGTTATTTTCAATTAAAAATTGTTCTTTTATTTATTTATTCCCAGATCTATCTTTTTCTCTCGTACGTGCCCTAAAAAGCTTCCGTTTTGACGCGGAAATTGGGGCGAACCGTGTGTCACGGTCAATACGGCCGTTCCGGCCAAAAAACGGGGTTTTCAAACCCACCGTGCTGAAACGGACAAAAATGGTTCGGTGAACCTGAAACCGTTCCAAAACGGGCGAACCGTTCCGGAATGGCCGTTTTTTTCAACCACGGGTGCGGGCCCCATGGTTTGAAATACACTAACCATCCAGAAGACCTTAGAGGTTTTGATAGAGATAGTCTGTATGTTCCCCAAACTTGAGTCAAAAAAGAAAAATGAAAATACCACCACACTTTTAAACTCCAATTAACCTTGCATCTACCTCCCCAATTGCCGTCATCCAATACTAGTTCATACCCTCCTTTCCATGACCACCGCTACCATGATAACTTTCCTTCATCTCTATCCTCCCTTCACCACTGCAATAACCACAAAGATAAATAAATGTGCTACCATTGGTCCATCATAGAACTATTGGTGAATGAACATTTGATATCGCGGTAGATGTGGGAAGGAAGAGACAGAGAATAAGTGAGTAGGTGTAGGCTCAAGGGTATCATTAGCGATGATTGCAATAATCTGATATCACGGTTGGGTTTGTAGCAACCATCTATTTGAAACTATGAAGGTTTTTTTGGTCATTGTCTTTTGGTATTAGGGTAAGAGCTTGGAATCATATTCACACTTCTCGTTTTGTTCAACGATTTTTACCTACTTAAAACATAAAGTCCATGGATTTAGATTTTGCATCATCCTATCATGCATTGTAAAGGTGTTTGAGCGAAATTAGGCTCCATCTGCTGCAAAACATATTATTATTATTATCATTATTATATATCAAACAAGCGCCAATAATAATATTATTATTATTATTAAAAACAAACAAAAATCATACAACTTACAAGAAATTAGAGGGCAACCAAGATACACATAGGGCGTCCACTCCTCAAGTTATAAAGAACCCTATCCTAGTTAGGAAATATAGGCAGCACATACCCTGGAGAAGTTCTGTACGCAGTTCAGTTAACGCAACATCCTCCTTATCCACCTCCCCAAGATAAGAAAAGGAAAAAGGAAGAAGCCTATACTTAATTGCTCGACAACGAGCTCCATATTCGGACCTCAGACTTGGTCAAGGGAGAAGACCTGTCAAGTCGACACACACATTACGACCACGATCCCAAGAATAAAAAAGCACATCTGCAGGGCCGGAGGCCCCGTCGTTCCCCCGACAACCCAATGTCAACCTTCTTACAACCGAAATCCCAGATCGTAGCAAATATCAACAAGGGTATCCCGAACTACATTATGCCGATTTTTAATACCCATAATACCAGCACACGACACCGCATGATCACCGGAAATATCCCCAGCAAGAGCAGCAGAGCTTGACACCGAAGTAGAAAACAAAGGAACACGTTCCACAACGCTAACCGTGATAAAGAAAAAAGTAGATTCGGCAGATGTAGTAACCTTTGTGAATTATATATTTGCCAATTTCTTCATAAGTTTAACGGCAGCGACTAAACTAGGATAACTTAAAATGTCAGACCTACAGTTCTATTAAAAAGACTCAACACATCTTCAAAGGCATGACCAGAACCAACAATAAGCAGACTGCGAACAAGAAGCGAGATAAGCATAATGCCGAACATCACTCGCGCAACTCGCCACTGCCAATCGCCAAATCCAAGTGATACGCTCCAAAGAAGACCAAAGAGCCCCGTCGAAAGACTGATAAGCCTCATCAAAAACACAAGGTGGACAAGTATGCAAAACAAAACAAAATAGAGTTTTGAAATGCCCGTACACGCCGAAGAAGCAACAACTCACACTGCCGATCATCAAGGTAGAAACCTTCTCCAGAAGCGCAATGGTCTTGGACACTCTCGTCGAAACAGCGGGACCAGTAGAAGAGCTTTTTTTGTCAAATTACTATTATTATTATTATTATTATTATTATTATTATTATTCATCATTTGTGGCTATACTTTATATCTTTATTGTTGATATCCTTATTTACTATTACTATCATACATGTTCACAATACACCTTATATTTATCGAAATGGAACAATATTTTTTATAGGGAAAATGTATTTCTACTAAAATTATTAATATATATATAATATATACTTCATCCGTTTTTTTAGTTGACACGCTTTGACTTTTGACACTATTCACATAATCTACTTTGACTATCTTTTGTGATTTATACGTAAGAGAAAATATAGTCATGTGGGGTCTTGTTAGATTCGTCTCATTATATATTTTCAAAATATCATATTTTTATAATTTTTACTAATCAATTTTCCAAGATAAAAGTGATTGAAATCACGCGTTGGCAAACGTGATAAAAGAAACAGGTCAACTAATAAAAAACGGAGGAAGTATATATTACCGGATTTGACTCTATTATATTTACCTTAAGCAGTTTAATTATTTATACCGATTGTAAATTTTTAACATACTTCTACTGATTACAACTTATAGTTACTGATCTTTTTACCTATAAAATCAAGTGAAGAGGGTCTAAAGTTCAATAAAATTAAGTTGAGGAAAACTAAGTTAAATTTCACAAAACTAAGAAGTTTAACAAAACAAGTTAAGCTCAACAAAAATAAGTTCGAGTAAAAATAGTGAAAATTAAGTAAAGTTGAGCAATAATAATTTGAAGGGAACAAAGCCTTTGGAAAATTTTCATTTTTGGTACCTAAGGTGAGTAAGGTCTTTGGTTACAGAAAATTCTAGTTTGATGATGTATTTTTGAAGTTCAAAAGTTAAATACCGAAATTATGTGGTTTCATGGTGGGTGGTGGAATCTCCACCAATGTGGAATGAACTTGAACACTAAGTTGTTGACATGGACAACACCGTTGAGTCGTGTGGAATTGCATGCTTACATAGAAGACGGTAATGTTGATCAAAAGGCCCAAATTTGTAAAGAAATATTCCAGAACTTTTAAATAATTTGCTTGTAACAATTAGAGTTATTCTATCAATGTAAATTATGCCGGTAGATAACTGGAAAGAAATTATCATGTTAAAATTCCATATAAAATACCACCTAGCTTGGAGTAAGAAAAGCTCATACTAATGATTTAAAGAGATGATAACACGGTTACCTAAATTGCTAAACCATCCATGAACTACAATCTATTAAACTTGAATTGGTCCATGCAGTGGGATACTTTGGCTGTTTAAAAAAAAAAAATTACTTTCCGTCAGAGTGCAAATTGCAAAGTAGGTAACACTCTGGTGCAGGTATCCAACACTAGATAACTTAATGAATTTCGGTAATTAAAATGGGAACATCTATACTGGATCGAAGTGTAATTTTGCCTAACCGTTGTGCCCATATTGGAATATTTCCATTTTTGTTATGAAGAATAAATTGAAATTCCCTAGTTATAGCCACCATACCTCAGTTATTGCATCTAAACACTGTTGCGCTTCCTTGCACACCTTAACATGACCACTATTGCTGCCCTACAATCAGGGATTGAGTTTTGTCTATTAGTCTTATTTTACTGTCAATATATATATTGTTGTTGTATTACTAATATTAGTATTAGAGGAATTGAAAAAAAGAAGTAATAATAACGAGTATCATATTTATAATTATCATCATCATCTTTCTGGAACTTATGGGAAGTTGTCTGAAGTTATCAAAATTTATTGAAAGTTATTGGCTTTTCAGACCATAGTGTAACTCGTTAAATAAAATTTCAATAAGTTAACTATATGAAATAAGTCAACATAAGTTGGACAGAAGACTTCCTTATATGCCTCATATATCAAACCTTTCCATTGAACAATTTCACATTATCATCAGAAGATTTTTTTCCAAAAGTACTCTGGGTATTAAGTGCATGTTTAAGTAATTTGTATTTTGTTCTTATCTGAACGTATTGCAAAACATTAGACATTGATAGAATTTGAACAAAGCTGAAATAAATCAACATAATTTGAACACTGCCTTAAATGGGCCCCTAACTCAAACTTTTCCATCGAATAATCTTTCAAATTTGGAAAACTATTATCCAAGAAAGAGTTCTGGTTATCAAGTATTCAAGTGCATGTATAACTTGCCTTATGTGCTATCTTTAGTAAGTCATAACTGGGGTTACAGCTTAAAACTTTAACTATGGATCTGCTGAACCTTGGCAAATTGGTGCTTAGGAGTGAAGCAAGTTGTTCTATTCCTCTAAAGTTTAACTTATCTGATGCAATTTATAAATGATGTTACAAAAGACCATTTCCATAGCTGGAATCTGGACAACTTGCTAGAAGGCTCCTCAAATGTGGGTTAAAGAACCAACTATCAAGTGGCTTGTTTTGTATAGGGTCTTAAATCCTATTATCCATTTATCAGTTCTATAAAATCTCTTGGTTCTAGCTTCCAGGCGCTAAGTTGGTTAGAGAGCATGGGTTGCTCATACAAAATTGACAAGGTATTGTTTCACAAAAATTGCTATTGTTTTGCATTTTCCGAGCATAACATGCTGCCTTATCATCTTCATGATGCTATGTGACTAGGACCCATTTGGTATTAGCGATTTGTGCAATATTTACGGATGAAGCCATTCGCCTCTAAACTCAAGCTTTTGTTTTATAGCACATCTCATCAAAGGATTCGATCCAAACTGCTATTTGGAGTCGAGAGGTGCTTTTTTTTTTGAAAAATTACACATACCCACTAAGACCCCATTCAATTTACCTTAGAACAATATCATTGAAGAATTAATGGATAGCCACTACAAATAAGTTCAGTTCAGTATGGATAAGTTCACTTCGGTACGAATAAGTTCTAATAAACGTTGAAGTGAATAGGGCTTTATTAAGAACAATCACAACTACAAATGGTTAAAATTTGAGATCTTTTCCTATGAGAGAAGTAACATAGTAAAAGAAGAAAAAACATACATATATATGGATTGAAATCTCCCATTAATCAGTATTAAACCATGTTGCTATACCAAGAAAAGGAGGATTCTATTGAACAAATTAAAGGTAGAGTATTAGCTCTAGTTACCATTCTTGCCTGTGAAAGAAAACTTCATTTTTAAAGTTTATAACAAGATTAATGCCGAAGTGTTGTTGCACGTGGTAAACACTCATATTTCTCGCCTTCTCCACTCTTTTCACTTTCTTCGCCTTCATTATCTATTCTTACATCATCTTTGACGCGTTCCTCCTCTTTATTTTCCTTTCCCTTGTCTTCTTTTCAACGTGTATTAATAGACACAAAGGATAAATATACAATTTAAAGGTTGATGGGGTGAATGCGGCTGCTTTTGCATTTTGGGTTTTTGGGGGGGTGAAGCTGGAAATTTTCTTTTTGGGCGTGGGAAACCTTTTGGAGGTTAAGTTTGGTTCAACTGTTGTGAAAGATGCTCTTGTTGCCGGGAAAAGAATGATGAAACAAAAAGGTTGGCTTGCCGAGATTTGGAAGTTGATTCCCTTGGCAATTTAGTAGTGCACTTGAATTCTCGAAAGGAAACAAACTAACGGATTTGAGGGTTTACCTTCCTCTCCCAAAGCCTTCTATGTTTCATTTTTTGAGACTTCGTATAGCTGGAGTCTAGTATAAGTTTCTGAAGGTCACTTTTGTTTGCTCGATATTGTAGATAAATTGCTCCATGATAGCCCGAAGGTTTCACCTTTTGTCATTATCCCTCTTTTTGTGAATGGGCGGTACCCCCTTGGTTTTTTACTAAGCAAGTTTTTATTACTTGTAATAAAAATGATAAAGAAGTGCGATTACTACAGTCATAAGTACCTTTGATTTTCTTTTTAAACCAAATGAGATAAGGATTGGTGGAAGGAGGAGTTATCAGAAACTTGGCTGTATAGAAGATTTTTTGTTTTGTTAATAATGTTCTAGGATATCAGTTTTAAGTTTATAGGATTACCTATATTATATTGAAAATTCATTTAACATTATACTCCATCGATAAAAAATTCGGAAGTATAAATAATTGATGGATACATTACGAAATGCATACTGTTATTTCTTATATAATCAATATGTGAAGTATAGTGGCTTTTATCTACAAAAGATCACTTCTAAGAGTAACAAAATTCCACTCAGTTTTAATAAATTTTTATGTAGGTTAGGTTAAAGATAAGGTCAAAGGTCTATAAGAAAAAGGAAAAATTGATAGTAATAATCCGACCTTTGGCCGGTCTTCCATCAATGGTACCACCTTCAATTAATCCAGGTATAATCCGACCTTTGACACCCATATTCTCTCATTGGTCCCTCACCTGTTGGTAAGTCATGGTGACCTACAATCATGGGTAATCCTCTTAATTATGTGATTAATAGCTAATTAAGTATATTTAAAACTTAAATTTTTAATTAAAATTCTAAATCAAAGTTTTTTAAAAAAAAACTAAAAAAATTATTTCCCCCCCCAGCCAACCCCCCCACCCCCCTCCCCCTGCGCTTGCCACCCCACCCCCTCCCCCTCCCCCTGCGCCTGCCAGCCCACCCCCTCCCCTTCCCCTTCGCGGCCAGCCCACCCCCTCCCCTTCCCCTGCGCCTGCCACCCCACCCCTCCCCTTCTGCGGCCACCCTCCCCCTTCCCCTGCGCCTGCCACCCCACCCCCTCCCCCCTCCCCTTCCCCTGCGCCTGCCACCCCACCCCCTCCCCTTCTGCTGCCACCCTCCCCTCCCCGCCACCCCACGCCCTCCCCTTTCCAACATATCACTCACACACTCACTCACCACTTACCACTGCCGGAACGCCAAAGTCACCGCCGGCGACTCAGCCACCAGCACCACCATCGCGTCCGCACCGCAAACCACCTTCACCTACCCCCTTCTTTTGACAGAACTTTGGAAACTAGAGAAAGAAAGAGAGAAATGGAGAACTGCGGTGGTGGGCCCCTTCTTGGTCGAGTCGCCGGTCGTCGGTCGCCGGTGAGCAGCAGTGGGGGAAGGGGAGGGATGGGGTGAGGGTGGGAATGGGGCTGGGGGGTGGGCTGGGTTTTCATTTTTTAAAAAGTTTTTTTTTAAAAGAAAGTCAACGGTAATTTTAGTCGGTCAAACAGGTTGCCATCATCCTGTACCAATGAGAGAATATGGGTGTCAAAGGTCGGATTATACCTGGATTAATTGAAGGTGGTACCATTGATGGAAGACCGGCCAAAGGTCGGATTATTCCTATCAATTTTTCCTAAGAAAATAACAATCTTAATTCTTAAGTCCGACAATATCAAAGGTCTATAAGAAAAATAACAATTATGAGTCCCACAACAAAGTTACACATAACCTGTAGCACATACTTATGCCCTGTAGTTTTGTAATAACCATCAGCTAAAATTGCTAGTACTATAGCTATCATTAATTTTAACAGATACTCCTGTCATGCAAATTGGTAATGCAATCAGTAAGAGAAATCAGTGTAACAATTAGCTAATCTGCTTGGCTGTCAGCTAAACGTAGCTACTTGGCATACCTAGCTATTTCACAAAATATTCAAAATACATCATACTTCCTCTGTTTCTTGATAGATGAATCATATTGAATTTTGTACGGTTCATACATCAACTTTGACCACATTTAATTACTATTATGTAAAGATAAATAACATGGTTTTGATTGCCAATGAGTTAATCTCAATGTTTCTTTTCAAAATATAATATTTTTCATATTTTTTTAAAACATATAATAAGAATATTAATGGTAAAAGTTTTGCATTGACATGCGTGTGATGCATCTATTAAGAAACGGAGTAAATATGTCATTATGCTTTTTGTATAGTTGCATCATAGCCATTTTATGGCTTTGAGGCTGAAAAGTATTTCCATTAACATTGTCTCATGTTGATCTTTTTTTAGGTTGTCACTAAAATTACTAAAGTATTTCCAAAGGACACTGAAGCTCCACCTGCAGGAGTTGATGACATGACAAGACTTTCTTACTTACATGAACCTGGTGTCTTACAAAACTTGGCTACTAGATATGAATTAAATGAAATATATGTAAGTTAATCGGAGGTTTATTCTAAATCATTGTGCCTTTGGTTTTTATTTGAAATTGGTGGAATGAGTGCTGATAGGGAGTTCACTTTCCAGACATATACTGGCAATATTCTCATTGCTGTGAACCCCTTTCAAAGACTACCACATTTGTATGATACACACATGATGCAACAATACAAAGGAGCAAGTCTAGGGGAATTGAGTCCTCATGTTTTTGCAGTTGGTGATGTTGCCTACAGGTTATTCTGCTTCCCCTTGCTGTTTTTACAAATGTTCTTTTAGGGGGTGGGGGGCGATAAGTACAAAAGCTTCCAGCTTCTCTTCTTTGTTACTTCTTCTAACTGACTTGATCATTCACCGAGAGAATAGGGCAATGGTTAATGAGGGAAGGAGCAATTCTATTCTGGTCAGTGGAGAGAGTGGTGCTGGTAAAACGGAAACGACAAAGATGCTTATGAGATATCTAGCTTACTTGGGCGGGCGATCTGGGGTAGAGGGAAGAACTGTTGAGCAACAAGTTCTGGAGGTAGATGAATTTTATCTTTGCCCCTACTGTCTCTCTCCAGTTATTAATATGCTTGCTTAATGTCCTTTTTGTGTCTCATGCTTTTGCTGATGTTCGAAACGCAGTCTAACCCAGTTCTTGAAGCATTTGGTAACGCAAAAACTGTCAGGAATAACAATTCCAGGTGCGATAAATTTCTGGAAGATAGTGTTTTGATATTTATCTGCTGTAAATTGTCTTGCTGTCTTATTTTTAAAGATACTTTTACCAAATTTCTTATTCTGCTTTTCACTTATCCATGATACTCTAGTCGGTTCGGTAAATTTGTTGAAATCCAGTTTGACAAGAATGGTAGGATTTCTGGTGCTGCCATCAGAACGTATCTTCTTGAAAGGTCTCGTGTTTGCCAAATATCAGATCCTGAGAGGAACTATCATTGTTTTTATCTTCTTTGTGCTGCACCAATTGAGGTAACCTGCGGGTCTATAGTATTGGCTTCATCCTGTTTTCTTATCTGCCACCATTTGTAAAATTATGCTGAAGCATTGTGTTTCAGGAGATTGAGAAGTATAAGCTGGAGGACCGAAAATCATTTCACTATTTAAATCAATCAAGTTGTTACGAGTTGGAGGGTGTGAATGATGCCCATGAGTATCTTGAACTCAGGAGAGCTATGGATATAGTTGGAATCAGTGAAGAAGAACAAGTTAGTGTTTTTTGCTGCACATTTCTTATAGTGAAATGAGATTTCTTATTCTAAACAATATTTCTCCAGGAGGCAATTTTCAGGGTGGTTGCTGCAATTCTTCATCTTGGTAATATTAATTTTGTTAAGGGAGATGAGATAGATTCTTCTTCTATCAAGGATGAGAAGTCTAGGTTCCATCTCAATGTGACCGCAGAACTCCTTAGGTATAGCTACTGTTAACCTCTTTGGTCCCCTTAAATTGTTGAAATCTGCTTATTTTGAGAATCTATTGGTAGGTGTGATGCCCAGAGTTTGGAAGATGCATTAATAAAGCGTGTCATGGTGACACCGGAAGAAGTCATTACGAGGACCCTTGATCCTGTTAATGCTCTGGCGAGCAGGGATGCGTTGGCTAAGACAATATACTCCCGCTTGTTTGATTGGTATTAAGCCACCGTCACAGTTACTTGACTCTTTTGGCTTCAGTTTAGGACTTGCTGAATGAGTTTGAATTAAGTGCTTTTATTTTTTGTTACAGGATTGTAGAGAAAATCAATATTTCAATTGGCCAGGATCCACACTCAACATCAATTATTGGGGTTCTTGATATCTATGGTTTTGAAAGTTTTAAGTTCAACAGGTCAATTATGTCTTCTAACCTTTAAAATTATAATATCTAGAAACAAAGTGCTATATTAGCAGATCTATCTCCACAACTGTGTTCCTTTCCATGTGCTGTGGAAGGAACTTGCTATTGAAGTTGATGCACCCTTTGCATTAATGGTGATATTAGGAATCACTTTTGTTGTTGTTTTCCACATTGCTTGATGTATGTGATGAAAAGTTATATTCTTCTGTAGTCATAGAAATGGTGATCTTGGGAATTTTTTTTCTTGTAATATCTTGTTTGTGGTGGGAATTCAAATACCCAATCATTTATTCTTTTTTATCGAATTGGGACTGCGGGTCTGGGTAAGTTGGAGCTCGCCAAACCTTGTGAGTTCCAGTTGAAGTCACATCACTCAAAGCTAGTTTAAAAGTTGTCTTAGGATGAGCTTGTTTCTTATTTTTTTCCCCTTCTTTTCAAGGGTTAACAAAGAGAAAAATAAATTATATTGCAAGAATGAATCCAGAGAAACAAAAAACGAGCTTATCTAAGCTCTAATTTTCTTAACTCTGCACGATCACCTCAGCTTAGGCTTTCATTCGGTCTAAATAGTTCAGGAAATGCTTTGACCTAGCCTGCTAGCCAAGCCTGAGGTTCGGTTATACTTATAGGCTTATAGCTCTGGTTGAGACTAATGACCTCGGATACTTCTAGAGAGAAGATAAGGAAGTATACTATGGAGAAACTTTGTTTCCCCTTCTTTACTCATTGATTTTTGTTGTTGTACAGTTTTGAGCAGTTCTGCATCAACTTTACAAATGAGAAACTGCAGCAGCATTTCAACCAGGTTAACCCTCCTCGTTGTCACTACAACGATTATCGATCGAAAAATAAATGAGTTACTCATACTTAATCCGATTCACAGCATGTCTTTAAAATGGAGCAAGAAGAATACTCCAAAGAAGAGATAAACTGGAGCTACATAGAATTTGTTGATAACCAGGATGTCTTGGATCTAATTGAGAAGGTGCGTCATGAAATCTTCAGATCTGGTGATGTTAATTTTCAGCTTGGTTGATGTGTGTGTTTAAGAACTTGATCATGCCTACTTCTTGAAGAGTTGGTTTAACTGAAAACGTTATCCTATGCAGAAACCTGGAGGAATCATCTCGCTGCTTGATGAAGCATGGTATGATAGGATTTCCATCTCTGTAGCTCACTCGAGCTCATGTAGTTTTCATCTTTGAAAAAGGTTTCACCTTTTTGTGTATCTTGATGTGATCGTGAAAGTAGTAGGTAATGATTTAAATTTCTTGCAGCATGTTTCCAAAGTCTACACATGAAACATTTGCTCAAAAGCTGTACCAGACTTTTCAGAAAAATAAACGGTTTAGCAAACCAAAACTTACTCGCACTGATTTTACTATATTGCACTATGCCGGGGAGGTAAGTTCTCATGGCTGGGCATCCTTTTTCTGTTTCATGTTATTCGCAACATCCTCAGTGGCTGAAGTATCCTACTCTTTCGTAGGTTATTTATCAAGCCGATCTGTTTCTAGATAAAAATAAAGATTACGTGGTGGCAGAACATCAAGCTTTGCTGACAGCCTCAAAGTGTCCTTTTGCTGCCGCACTTTTTCCTCCACTTCCAGAGGACTCATCAAAGTCCTCCAAGTTTTCATCAATTGGATCTAGATTTAAGGTCTGCACAGATTTTTTGTGTATTTGTGATCTTAGCATATTTTCATTGTGGTATTTATGAATTGTCGCTCTTTTACCTTCAGCAACGAGAATATTTAAGCCTGTTGGGATTGTAGATTGTGGAAGATTCTTCAGTCTTGCCTTTTCATATGATTGCATATTGTGGTGATGAGAGTTTGGTGTATATGTTTCACAGAATATGGTCAGAATTGTCCATAATAGTTACTGTTGACTGTGTGAAATTACTTGAATCGATTGGGGCGTAAAATTCTTGTCTAATACTATTAGATGGTAATTTGAACTAATGGCACTACTAAGTTTTGCTCCTGCTTCTGAGTTGCTATGGATTATGTGCAATCAATTGCATATGCAATGTCGGTTTTCTCTCAACAGTCATCTTGTTTGTAGAGTGATGCATTGAGATGGATAGTTGATGGCAATTTCTTCTTGCCTTGGTAGTTTCTTCATGGAAAAATCTATTAATGATATCTAGATCTTGTTGTATTTTAAATCAAGTTGTATTTAGTTGGGTGATGTGTTATGCATTGCAGCTGCAACTTCAATCTTTGATGGAAACATTAAGCGCAACTGAGCCTCACTATATAAGGTGTGTGAAGCCAAATAATGTATTGAAGCCTGCCATTTTTGAGAATGCAAACGTCATCCAACAATTACGTTGTGGTGTAAGTATGATTTTCATTTTATGGGGGTCGGGACAAGTTTTTGGTGGTCACTAGCATATCATCTTACCAGCTATCAGCTAAAGATCTAAAATTTTTTGGGGTACTCTTTTTAGTCGTTCAAGATCAATTATGCTTATGTTGAAATGATCAAATGAACATATTTTGGTCCCTTGAACATTCAGGGTGTCCTTGAGGCGATCAGGATAAGTTGTGCGGGATATCCTACGAGGAAAACATTCTATGAGTTCCTTCTTCGATTTGGTGTTCTTGCACCGGAGGCTCTGGAAGGAAAGTAAGTCATCCCATTTTCATTTTACGTCATAGTCCATTTGCTTTCTGCTCTGTCAAACTGTTCTCAGCAGCATCATGTTTTAGAACGCCTGACATATTCTTAACATATTAGTTACACAGTACCATACTGTGTATGGTAAAAAAATTTAATCAGATATCAAAGAAATTATAGTTTGAGTTTCTTTTTTCTCCATTGCAGTTATGATGACAAGGTTGCATGTCAGATGATTCTTGATAAAATGGGATTGCAAGGATATCAGGTATTACAGTAATCTCTGGTAATTTCTGAATGGTTGACTAATATTGCTTGTTCTCGTAATAGAATTGTAAGGATTTTCTGCTTGTCGTTTAATTAGCTTCAATTCATGTTTATTGCATGGCATAACAACTTTTTTCTCGGACCGGGGGGTGGGGGGTGGGGTGGGGTGGGGTGAGGTGTGTGTGTGTGGTACTTGTGTATTTTCAAAGATTTCCGAAGCATTTTTTTTCCTCTTTTCTATGTCTTCAATGGAACACAGACACTTTGGTTCACTTACCATTCCAACTGTCTGTGTGGGCATAACATTGCAGAATCATTGTAAAAAAGTTGCAGGGTTTCAGATATGTGAGGGACTTGTATGTAGCTTTGAGGTCTAAGTATGTGAAGCTAAAAGTAGAAACATTAGCGTTAAATAAACATTATTATTCATTAGTGCCAATTGACGCATGATTTTGTCATGGATTCCTAAATGAAATTAGTGCTTACACTTATGCCTTTGGGCTATGTATAAACCCTATTTAAAAATAAATTTCCAGCTGTATTCTGTCCATTTTAAAAATCGGCAGGTATGCAACGTATGGCCAGTAAATACCGTTTTTCGAGCTTGCTGAACCAGTGTTTCCTGAGTTTTAAAGGATTGCTATACGTTGCTCGATACTGTTGGTAGAAGGCAACATTGTTGATATTTTCGATATAAGACCAATCAGTGGCTTAACCAGGATTTTATATGTAGGGGTACACAATATACTAAATATTTACTCAACAATTTGAGAAAAACCTAGAGGAAATAAGGAATACCACAAAACCCAAATTCAAAAGGCTCTCAATAAGTCAATATTGTAATTTTATAAATATTGACACGACACGACCTGACTCGAAATTAGCGGGTTTGGGTAAAGACTTTTGACACGTTTAAGTAAATGGGTTGACTCGACACGACACGTTTATTAAACGGGTTGGGTTAGGGTGAACTATGTGACACGAAAACGACACGAACAACCCGTTTATCTACACATATGTTAAAATTTTTCTTATTACATCTTACCTTCATTCATTTATTTTATTTAGTGTTACTTTTATACATTATAAGATGTTAATTTAACTACTGCATGAAATTTAATAAGGTCCAAACCAAAAATATATGAATTGTGAATATATGGAAAGTTAAACGGGTCAACCCGAACTCGACACGTTTAATTAACGTGCCGGGTTAGAGTCAAGGATTTTGACACGTTTAAGTAAACGGGCCGGGTTAGGGTTAGGCGAAGATAACCCGACATGACTCGTTTACCACCTCTAGGAAAAATAACATGCTGTCATTCCATGCTTGAACACTGAGATAGTGAAATGCGTTTTTACAATGGGTGATAAGCTAAAGAATTTTATTTTCGGTGAAACATCAATTCTACTTATGCGGTTTTAGATTTCAGCTGGACTAATAATTGCCCTTTTTTCAATGAAGTTAGTTAGTGCTGACTTTACTTTTTTACCAGACTCCTATTAGTGTTCTACACTAGCAGAATGGAGTTCAAAATATTACTACTCTAAATTTTACATGCTAGCCCAGGAACTACCATGAAACTTAGAGCGTATAGGCTTATGCATTTTGCTAATGTAAGGTTTTTAACTGTTAATATTATTTCTTCTGGGCTTAAACTTTCCATCGTTCGCTAGTTGGTAAGTTTCCTTGTTTCCAGATGTTTTATTTAGTTGAAGTTCTGATTGGAAGGAACTTTTAGAGTTATAAGCTCAGTTGATTCATTATTTTACATGCATCTGCACTGCTGCTTGGTTTTTCTCTGCATTGTGCTTGTTCAGTGACCAATCACGTTCTTAGTTTTGCTCTCAAACCATTTGATTAATGTCTGTTAATATCTTTTTGACAGATAGGCAAGACTAAAGTGTTCTTAAGAGCAGGTCAGATGGCTGAACTTGATGCTAGAAGGGCGGAGGTACTTGGAAATGCAGCGAGAAAGATCCAGCGAAGTATTCGCACTTATATTGCTCGCAAAGAATTTGTGGCGCTCCGCGAATTTGCAATTCAGTTGCAGGCTTTATGTCGATGTATGTTGCCTTCCTCTTGGAAGTTGCTTCTTCAAATTCATTGCATAATCATTTTCAAAAAGTACTTTTTTTTCAATGGCCTGAGCTTTTTGCTAGAAGCAGTGATGAAGGAAGTATCGTACATGTTTTTGTACAAGATTTTTGTTTTGGTCTTTAAAATTGATGTATTTCTCGGTCTTAAGTCATAACTCAAGCACCTGCCAAACATCTTTTGGTTGGGTTCCGCCCCTATGATCAGGTTAGACTGGTATCACAAAAAGTTCAGGTCTTTTTTTGCATACCCAATTTACCAACTTACAATCTCTGTGTTGGCTAGTTAACTAATGCTCCTGGTCATGGAATTCGAATGTGAACAATCTTTGTGTTTGGTACCTTTCCAGACAGAATGGCTTGTAAGCAATATGAGCAATTACGGCGTGAAGCTGCAGCTCTAAGAATCCAGACGAAGTTCAGGCAGCATGTAGCCAGAGAAGCTTATACGGCAGTACGTTTATCTGCAATCATCTTGCAGACAGGATTACGAACAATGACAGCGCGCAATGAATTTAGAATGAAGAAGCGGACAAAAGCTGCTATCCATATCCAGGTACTTTAGGTTGATGTATTCTGATGTGTAATACAGTCTCCAACATTAAATGATTATAAAGGTAAAATATCACGTGGAGTAATTTGCCCCTGATTAATAATTTTGATCCCTCATCTCAGGCCAAGTGGCGATGCCAACATGCTTATGCTTATTATAAGAAACTGTACAAGGCAGCTATTGTTACGCAGTGTGAATGGAGGTGTAGAGTTGCAAGAAGGGAGCTCAGAAAGCTCAAAATGGTTAGAACTTTGACCTTTAGTTGACTGCTTGATGCTTGTTTATGTGCATTATCAATTACTGAGTTGAATTGGTTCAGGCTGCAAGAGAAACAGGTGCCCTTAAAGAAGCCAAAGACAAGCTTGAAAAACGAGTAGAGGAACTAACATGGCGTTTACAACTCGAGAAGCGTTTACGGGTATTTGTTTGGAATTAGTTTTTATTCTATATTTCCTGAAAATAGTTTTCACTAGCTAATAGTTGGGCAATGCTTGGGTTTTCTAATATATATATATAGGGAGAGAGTTAGGTTCTACTAAAACCTCAAATTTGCTGAAAACCATGAAAACTTGAAAAAATGAGTACCTATAAGATTTTCAAGGGTACATAGTAATGATTAAAGGGGTGCATGTGTTTTAACATCAAAGTTGTCAGTATTTATAAAAATGTCATTAATGTAATACGCGTACCCCTTTATGTTTTAACGAGATGCAATTCATATACTATATATATAAGATATGTTAGGAGAAATTAGATATTATAATATCAAGTAGAAACAATTGGACATTGAATATAAAGATAAGTGTTCAAATCAAATTACTTTTACTAAAATAAATATTAATGTTGAGAATTGAGACAATTATATATGCAAATAGTTATGTGTGTGTGTGTGTGTGTGTGTGTGTGTGTGTGTGTGTATATACATATATATATATAGAGAGAGAGAGAGAGAGGGAGGGGGGAGAGGGGTAATAAGATACTGTTAGGAGAAATTAAATATTATAATATCAAGTAGAAACAATGGACATTTAATATAAAGATAAGTGTTCAAATCAAAGTACTTTTACTAACTTAAATAAAAATTAATGTTGAGAATGGAGACAATTATATATGCAAATAGTTGTACTCCCTCAGTTTTCTTATTCACGTGAATGAAGGAAGAAGTGAAAAATGTAGAGCGAAGCGGAGTTAAAGTAAGGGAAAGTGAAAAATGTAGAGCGAAGCGGAGTTAAAGTAAGGAAAAATTGAAAACAGTGAGAGAAGAAGACTAAAAGTAAGAGAGAGGTGCATCAATTAGGTGATCCAACCAACCATATAACAATATAAGGTGAAGTGCCCCTAAAAACGCCTTTAGATGGAGAAATGTACCTGTTGTAAAAGAAGAGAGGGTACCTCTTTAATGCTTTGAATTAAAGGCTTGGTAAATTTGATGGGAATTAGATTTGGGAGAATAAGAAGTGGTGGTTTTTCTTTTAGTGTATAATATTGGTTGGATATGAGTTTCTGGGATCTCCATCATTGCAGACTGACCTTGAGGAGGCAAAAGCCCAAGAGACTGCGCAGCTCAAGGAAGCATTGCATGCCATGCAATTACAACTTGAAGAAGCTAAATCATTTGTGATTAAAGAAAGAGAGGCTGCTAGGAAAGCCATTGAAGAAGCGCCTCCTGTAATTAAGGAAACTCCTGTTATTATTCAGGATACGAAAAAGATTGAGTCATTGACTGCTGAGCTTGAAACAATCAAGGTAAGGGTGCTAATTAGTTAACTTTTGCAAAACAAAAATCTCCATGTATATGTTGTATGCACCATCAATAATGCTTAAATCTTGTATATTGTGATATTTGAAATTAGATTGCAATACAACTTCACTCAATTTAATTACTGCTTTGCTCTCTCCATCATGATTCTGGGAGTCAAAACGTCAAACTTCACTACATTGCTTTTTCTGGCTCTCTCTGGGCGGATTTTCTGTTTTTATGATTTCTATTTTTTTATTTCATGCTCTAATGAAATCCGTGATATCACGGTCAACATGAAAATTACATGAGGTCCACTTATCTCAAAATTGTAATTTTTTTTGAGGGGAAAGGCGAGTATTTAAGCAAGGGACAAAGAGTCCATTAGTACGTATGGGGCCACTTCAGAAGGGCTGTCCCAGCATTGTTCAACTCCAAATGGCACAAGCCTAGCTAAGTTATGAGCCTAGGGCAGTCCCAGCATTCCCATCCCTTCTAACTATGGCTTTGTCTTTTGGTAATAAAGTTATCAACTTTATTGTGAGCATCTTCTCAAACAGAAAAGAGATGCAATTTTAAGCATTCTTCCAGTTTACTAGCCCTAAGATTTACTACAAAAACTCGCTTTCACCCGGCATACGAGTACATTGAGCTAATGTTTTTAGTTTTACGTTCTATATATTTATATTTAAATTGCACAATCTTGTTTTTGTTTTTAAAGATTTTAGACATTACAGCTTAGATTTCATTTTTGAGATGTTAATTTTTAATTCTTATTACATCATTTGTAAGACTTTGTGGTTCACTTTTTAGGAGTTGGCAGTTCGCTTATAAGAATTGAAGTGGGTGTACCCCGACGTACCAATACTCAAAATATTGTTAATTTGTTATACCTCTTACTTTCCTGGTCACTTGTTTATAAATGATACTGAGCTGTGATATCAAGCTAGATTCTGTGGTTTCAGGTTTAGAATAGGAATTTGTCAGGGGCAGCACATTTTGAAAGACTTTCTTTGTCTTTATCTTAATAGTCAAGCTTTAACGCATTGTTGCACACTGATTCAGCTGTAACCAATCTTTTGAGTTCTAATGCTAGGCCAAATTCAAACTTCTAGTTTTCAACTGTTGATTCTATCTTTAATGCAGGCTTTGCTTCAGTCAGAGACACATTCAAAAGAAGAGGTAAAGCAGTCTTACACAACAATGCTGACCAATAATGAGGAACTATTAAAGAAGCTAAAGGAGGCAGAGGAAAAAGCAAATCAGCTTCAAGAATCAATGCAGAGGTGTGTAGCATACTTCTCAACGTCATTTGGTTCAGTCCCTGAATTGAACTGATAAGCCTACGTATTAGTTGTCTTTTTAGTTTCTCAGATCTCGATGAGTGGACAGTTAAGAAGGCTGGTTCCAATTGTCATAACTAGCCTTATATGCACACAATGTGTGCAAAAATTATATCATAGTAGTTTTTTGTATTTTGAATCAGTTTTTTTTTAATGTTATTTATTTATTGAGATTGGGTGAGTGGGTAGTTATTTTTTGTGATGTAGTGGGATTGTGGGATGATTATAGGTGGTTTATTTATGCAATTGTTCTCATTAATTTTTTATTTATTTTTTATGATAAATTTTTTTTCTGTAAATTATTAATTAAACAACAAAGGGTAAATTAGGTAATACATTAAGTTTGGTGCCCCACCCCTCTTCCCTTATAGTATAGAGATAGAGATCCATTTGGTTTTGGGAAATTATGTTTGAATTTTAAGATCTTCAACCAAGAATGTTTTTCCAATCTTGGTGGCAAACAACTTTGGAGAATGTTTTAGTCACCAAACTACCAAAGTCAAGTGCTGTCTGCTGTATACATAGCAAAGCTGTCATTTGCACACAAAAAAAAAAGAGTATAATGCATTAAAGCTTCTCGAAAGCCATAACATTAAGTATACATTAAATAAATTTAGAAGTATAATATAGTACGGCTAAAGAAGAGAGCTATGGGATTCCGAATGCCAACCTTTGCTTTGGGGAATTTTATAGATGAAACAATAGCAATGTTGTCTGCAAGTTATATTTCTGCCAACTTCGTGTTGTCACATTACTCCATTTCCAAGGTCCCGCCAAAAAGGAGGGCCCTACTGTCTTAGTTTCTGGATGATATCCCATTTTTATCTACCTATTTGTACATTCTCCTATCTTCTGTAAGGTTAAATTGAGGAACCTATTACTTTTAGAGGAACCTATTACTTTTAGATTCACGTGGCATCACAATAACAATTGCCTTAAATAAGAAATGTTCCTCAATATGCACCAGAAGTTACTCTTGCCAAAAGATAAGAAAAGCAAATAGCACTAGCTCACCTATTAGGTATGGCCACTTTGGTGATATTTAGCTTGATGATAGTAACAAAAGTTACTTTCTTGACCAACGTTGCTTTTTGTATATCTGAGTAACCTCTGATTGCTCTAATTTACTGGAATATGGCTCTTGCGTTTCAGTCTTCAAGAAAAGGTCTCTAATCTGGAATCTGAGAACCAAGTACTTCGGCAACAAGCAGTGGCCATATCTCCAACTGGCAAAGCATTAGCTACACGGCCAAAGACAACGATTATAATGGTAATCTTGGCATGCACATTTATTTATTATTTTTGCGTATTATGTTTATGGTCTATCTTGATTTAGTTGTTTGTCTATAACTTCAGAGGACTCCAGAGAATGGAAATTTAGTAGATGGAGAAATCAAAAGAGTATCGGTAAGATTACCGCGCGCCCCCCCCCCCAAAAAAAAAAAAAAAACTGAGTTTGGTTTTCAAGCCTATGCTAATGTTCATGTATTTCCTTTCCTATCAAAAAAAAAATAGGCCCTTGCTCCAGTACCTTACACTCCTGAGAGTGAAGCGAAACCCCAAAAATTCCTTTATGAGAAGCAACAAGTAAGTGAACATAAATTCAAATTTCAAAATTTACTTCATTGATTACAGCCTTTCTGGTACTTTCCAAATTGAACATTGTTTCTGCTCATGCTTGGATCTTGCTTTGTTTCCAGGAGAACCAAGATATTCTCATAAAGTGTATATCACAGGATCTGGGCTTCTCTAAAGGCAGGCCTATTGCTGCATGTTTGATTTACAAATCTCTTCTACAATGGCGATCTTTTGAGGTTGAAAGAACCAATATATTCGATCGTATCATTCAGACAATATCTGCAGCTATTGAGGTTTGTCTAATGCTTGATTATAGATTTCCCTGTCACGGCTGTCAGCATATTTTGCCGAACCCCATTTGCTTCCTTTTCACCCGATGTGAAGGATATGCTCTTCCTAGTATGCATGGAGCTTTTTGGGAAACAGACACTCTAGTCTCTTATGGTATTGACCCCTGACTAGTAAAGGCAAGTCTGAAAAAATGAACCTCCTCAAACACAGCAGTGGTCATATCCACAATAAAATTTCGTTATTCAGGATATCTAAAACCTGAGTGTGCCTTTATAGGATTTAGTCATCTATTCTTTTTATTAAAAGGATAACGTGTAATAAAAAGAGCCAATATTGGCAACTGCTAATTCTTTAGTGGGCTGGTCAGATGCTAAACTCCTTTATTTCCAGAATATTAGTTCTTTTTTTGTCTGAAATAAATTTTGTGTAGAACTCCCAAATTTTTGCAAGTCTAGCTTTACATTGAACCCCTATGAAGAGTAGTTTAGCCACTTTATTGAGTATTCTATGATTTTCTTAGTTAGAGGGAATATTCCCTCTGCCTTATCGTTAAAGTATCAAGAACTTCGCTATTCCAAATAAAGTCTCATAGAATTGGCCTTTATCTAGTTGCAGATTATATCTGAATTGCCCCATACTTTACTAAGACAGGAGCTTTTTGAGAGGCATTTAGGTGTTGGGGTGTGGCATAGTATAGTATAGTTTAAAGGGAGGATAACTTGTTACAAAATAATGCAACCCTGGTTTTAGATCTTCCAATTTTCTTTTTTGGGATTGGGATACTAAAATTTGATTGTATTGCTCCCCCTTTCTCTAATTGTCCATTTCTCGACTTCAACTCTGCTAATGTTTGTGAATCTTGTCTTCTGAAGACCCAGGATAACACCGATGTATTGTCCTACTGGCTATCAAATTCAGCCACATTGTTGTTGCTTCTCCAAAGCACATTAAAAGCAAGCGGAGCGGCCAGCCTAACGCCACATCGAAGGCGAACCTCTTCTGCTTCTTTATTTGGTAGGGTATCTCAGGTAAGATGCGTGCCTTTTTTATAATGATCATCATGAACTTGATAATAGCTATAGCTCCCCTTGGTATTCAATAGAATTTTATTCTCTTTTCTAGGGACTTCGAGCATCTCCACAAAGTGCTGGGTTCTCACTTTTCAATGGTCGTGCTCTTGGTGAAGAGTTGCGTCAAGTTGAAGCGAAATATCCTGCATTGCTTTTCAAACAGCAACTTACGGCTTTCCTTGAAAAGATATACGGATTGATCAGAGACAATTTGAAGAAGGAGATTTCTCCGGTACTTGGTTTATGCATCCAGGTAAGCAGCTTTGTTTTGTTCAAAGACAAACTGTATGAAATAATCTGATTGTAGGAAACCATCTATGGGTGAAGCAAATTATCCTGCTTTGCTTTCCAATAACCTTTTGCTAAGCATTCTTCACAATGTTATGCAAAATTGTTTTGCCGAATCACGCATAAGAAAGATATGAAATTATGTACCTGGTCTGTACATATTTCAATTCTTGTATAGATTTTGAGATCGCCCGAGTAAGGCCAACTTAAAAGAAAACTAGGTGCCAAGCCTTTCAAACAAAACAAGCATCGATTCCCACCTATCGAAGATAAGAATAGGGAAAATTTTACTACAATAACTGTTCAACTTATCTAAATGATTGACTGTTGTAGTTAGGTCTGGTCACCTCCTTATAGTTGAGAGTTATGTAGAATACTAGAAAATGTTAATAACTGTTCAACTTCTAGTGGTAACTTTCGGAATAGTTTAAAGTTTTAGTAATCCTTTCCTTTTAAATGGCTCTTTTTGGAGGTTTGGGGCCTTGAATTAGCCTCCGCTCATCCCGAAGAAATTAAGACAGGACCATGCCTGTTTGTATAACATAAACTATATACGTCGTATCTATTGGTACAGGCGCATGCTTTTGCCTTTGTTCATTTTTTTTCTAATCCAATGTGCTCGTTTCGTGGCCTAAATATATACTTGCCTGCAGGCACCTAGAACTTCCCGGGCAAGTTTAGTGAAAGGGCGTGCACAAGCCAATGCAGTTGCTCAACAAGCATTGATTGCTCACTGGCAGAACATTGTTAAAAGCCTAAATAATTATCTGAACACTATGAGAGCTAACTTTGTAAGTGAAACAGCTCTCAGCCTGAAGCTCGCCTTGTTTATATACACCAATCATCATTCCCTAATTGACTAATTGTAATTTGCCAGGTTCCACCATTCCTTATTCACAAGGTGTTTACACAAACATTTTGTTTTATCAATGTTCAACTTTTCAATAGGTAATCCGTGAGTCTACCCGTATAGTTATGCATATGATTTGAGTAGTAGAGTATTTTCACTGATCATCGAACATTTTGGTATATGCCTCTAGTCTTCTTTTGCGCCGTGAGTGCTGCTCGTTTAGCAATGGGGAGTATGTCAAAGCAGGTTTGGCTGAGCTAGAACAATGGTGTCATGATGCAACAGATGAGGTACATTCAATTTTTTATCTTAAACCGTTCCTTTTGGTGCAGATAATAGTAATGTAATACGCCAATTTCCTTTAAAAATTAGTATGCAGGTTCTGCCTGGGAGGAACTCAAGCACATAAAACAAGCAGTTGGATTCCTGGTCTGCATCCTAAATCTTCTTCTTCCTTCATTATGATGATAATACTTGGGAGCTAAATTGTTTTTTATTATTATTATTGATGCAATCAGGTGATACACCAAAAGCCCAAGAAAAGCTTGAACGAAATAAAAACTGATTTGTGTCCTGTGAGTCAAAATCCCTTCCTAATATTCTCTATATATGCTAGTTTGGTAACTTGCATTGCTGTATTATACTTCCCACTCACTGCAAATCTCTTGTTCTCTCTCAGGCCCTCAGCATACAGCAGTTGTACCGCATCAGTACAATGTATTGGGATGACAAATATGGCACACACAGTGTATCTGCTGAGGTAACAGGAAATTGTTTGTGATAACATTTTCTATCTCGTACTTGATTTGCCACTTTCCTTAGGTTTTCAATATTTCCTCTCTGATGTTAGAATTCGCATTATAAATTCTGAAAAAAAAATAAACTAATTAAAAACAAGAAAGAAAAGGTAGACCAAAAGAACTTGAGTCTTGCATTTTATGCATGCATGATCAGTTGAACACTTTGTGGAGAACATTGCTAATAAGATACGCATGCTGATTGCTCAAACGCTTGTTATATTTTTAGACGCCTATCTTATTCCCTGATTTAAGATTTCAAATGTGCCGAAGATCCTTGGGTCTGATGGTATTTACTTCTATCTTCATTGGGGAGACCCAGGTTCAAATTTGTATGGACGCCCAGGGCAGCTTCAACTGGGCTGGGTCTTTAACTTAGATGGGTGGCCTGACCTAGGCCACACATACCAGTCCAAAAGAAGATTACCAGTGTTGGTTTAATGTTTAGGACTTACGAACTTATCTGGTCAACTATTAGGTCATTGCAAATATGAGAGTCATGATGACAGAGGACTCCAACAATGCCGTGAGCAGCTCATTCCTTCTAGATGATGACTCAAGGTAATGTTATTTCAAACCTCTTTTAACTCTTTGAGCAGTATATTCTACCGAGTCAAAACTAAAACTACACGCCTTACTGCAGCATCCCATTCTCGGTGGATGAAATCTCGAAGTCTATGGAACAAGTCGAACTGGCCGATGTTGATCCCCCACCTCTACTTCGTGAAAATTCAGGCTTTGCGTTTCTTTTACAACGCTCCGATTGATCACTCTTGCTGCTATATTCTTGCTGCACAGGAGGGATTCACGTGTACATTGTTGCAACCAAAATTCTAAGTATATCTCTGTATATTCACGCTTAGGCGCTTCCTTTTCTTTTGTCTGGGTTAGTTTCTTCTCTTCAGTCAGATTGCTGGCTTGTTTTTTTGTTACCTCTTTTTGTTCTTTTATTTTTTGGGGGGCTACATGTTTCTTATATTTGGCAATGATAAGCAGCCATAGACAAAAAATTATGATCTGTTGTTGCTCCTTATTGATGTATATATTATGTGTTATTGTTTGTTGTAATGGTGATGAAAAAAAATGTTGTTTGATGTGTTCTTGTTTCTTCAGTAGTCCTTCTCATTCCCTCCTGGATATTTAACTTTTCTAAGCACAAAAATCTTCAGGCGGCAACCACACAAAAATGATTCTTTTCCACACGACTCTACAACTTTATAGTATGCAAAGATTAGTGGACAAATTATTATAAGACGCGGACTAATTTTATGTTAAAATTAGACCAATCAAATATTAACAAGTTTATTCTATTTTACTCTAGCCCAATATTGTTTCTAGACATTTAGCATCACTCTAGTTGTTCATTCTCTTCTTCTTACCTTATTTCAATTTTAGTTTAAAATATGACAAGCGATTACTAAAAAAACATATGACTTACCGGATGAATTAAACTAGTCGCCAAATGGATTAAACTAGTTACTAAATAAATATGACGCTGAGTATTGAATGAACTAAACAGGTCACGAAATCATTTAAATAGGTCATAAAATAGATTAAATTGGTCGCTATTTTTAGAAGATAATTTGTTGATTTTCTCTTTTTATTATTGGGTTATTGGGCCGTTGCCTAATTTTATTTTAAAAGTAGGCGATATCTTACAAGACCAGCTAAAATTAGTATGCCTTAGACGATGCCTTGGGGATTGTTATAGGGGATTTATATTTTTTAAGAGTTTATGTGAGAAGGTAGCTTAACTTGATAGGATATTGTAATTAGTATTGAATTTTTTTGCCATTATCATAAAGTGAGATATGGGTAGAGACTCTGGCAAGGCTTTTAAGAATCCACACTAAGGCCATGTTTGGTTCAAGTAGTGGAATGGAAAGGGGTGGAAACAAAAGTTATTAATTTTGAAATTTGTATGGTTAATTGACTTAACTCAGTTAATGATACGAAATCATCATTTTTATGTAAAAAAGGAAATAAATAAAATAAAAGTAAAACTCACACCTCCAATGTTGCCCTGTCTCTGTCCTCCTTACCAACCACCACACTACTGCTCAAAATTAAAGAAATGCATTGTATCTTTGTCAAATTTCAACAGATTGGTGGATTCAAGTTAGGATTTGAGAGAACAACTAGTATTTATGCCCCGCCGATGCTCCGGATATATGTGCATTGAATTTAATAAGAGTTAAATTATTAATGTCATGTAGTGTGAAAAATTATATAAAAAAAAGTCATCTCATTTGCATTATGCATTTTAAAAATTACTCTTGATTTCTATTTATACATCATTATTGATTTTGATAGAAGAAGCACTAATAACATGTTGGCTTGGTGGTTGAAAATCCTTATTGCATACTCAAGGTCACTGGATCGAGTCTTCACGTTGACATTTTTTTATTATATATATGAGAATGAAGTGGATAGAGTGTCATTCAAAGAGGGATGGAACACGTGGTGGATTGCAATCTTTGCTTACGCTTATATATATATATATATATATATGTCATGTATGAGTTGTATCGGGTTAAGTCAGATGGGTTGTCAAACTTCAGCAGATGAGTTGTACGCCGGTGGCAGGGAGCACCGGCCATGAGATCAAAGGCGAAAGGGGCTAGGGAGAAATGGTTATGGGAGAGGGAGAGAAAAGAAGATGATGTGTGGTAATTGTTACTTTAGGGGTGAGGAGGGTTTCATTCGAGGGTAAGCAAATAAAGGAGAGAAATGGAGTGAAAAAATTATTTCTTAAAACAAACAAAAGCAAAGGGAGTGGGAGAAAGACTCCCTTTCCAAGTGTAAAAAAGAAGTTAACCAAACATGCTCTAAGACTTTGTTATCTTTGTTTTGAAGTCTGAAGTTAGTGAAATTGTATTGGATTCACGAAATTGAAGGTAACACGCGTTCGAGACTCTATAATTGTAAGACTCATTATTCTTTTTTAAAATATTTGGTGTTGGCATAGAAAAAAGTCTTTGTATAAAAGAAGAGGATGATGTCGCACTATGTGGTGCTTGTATGCTCATGCTTTTATAGTAAGTAGTTGTAGGACCGCGCGCTAGCGCACGCGGCTCCCAATATGGTCGTGTAATCGGTGGGACTATATTCCTTATCGTTTAATAAGTCGTATCTATGTTGTCTAAATAGTATCTGCTGATGATAGCAAATTGTGTAGGTAGGAATTTATCTAGTAAATGTATTGAAGCAATGGGAAAATGTCACAGAGCTAGAGTAAGGCTACATTAGAAAGACCAAAGTCGTTGATATATAATAAGTTTTGTGGTGAACAATGATGGCCTGTCATTATAGTTGCGAGATCCTAATTGAATCATAGTAATTTTTCCTATTTCTTATGTGTTGACCCTTGAGTTTTGAAGATGACTTAACCAACAAAAGACATATTGTGTTTTACTTATGATATTGCTAGGTAATTCATTCTCGAGCAAAGAGAATACTTGATCGAAGATTAAATCGGAGAATTAATCAAAGATCCAAGTGAAGATGTTCAAAATATGAAGTATCAAGCATGGAGCGAAGAATAGAATACATTAGGATGTATTTAATCTCTTCTTGTTAAGGTTGAGTAAATACTTGAGTTGGTTTGTGTTGAATGCTCAAAACGGAACTTGGTTCTGTTCCTATGACAGGAACAGACATTGACACTCATAGAAACAAGGTTACAGACCTAGAAAAGACTTTGGGAACAGCCAACGTATCCCATGTTGTGCGCCTAACATTGTTGTGCGCCCAAGTAAGGTTGTTAGAGAGTCTTTAGTTAGTTTTGACTAAGTCCATGAGTTTAGGAGTTAGTTGTTAGTTTGTTAGGAATTTATTTAAAAAGGATTTTCTAATTTAATTAGGATAAGGCCAAAATCTTTTTTAAATATTATCTTTTATATTTTATTTAACTTAAACTGATTTTCGGTTTTAAAAGGTTTTTCTTTTTAAAACTTAATTATGATTTTCGGTTTTGATTAAATTATTTATAAAAGATATTTTCCTCAAAACTATTTAAAAAAATAACTTGATTACTCCCCAAGCAAACTAAAACCACGTTTAAGGCTTACTGCTACACGTTTACTGGGTGTGGAGTAATGGGCTTAAATATTTTCTTAAAAGCCTTAATTTATTTAATTGGTTTAATTATGCTTCAAGTTTTTATAAGCCACGTTATAAGTTACTGCTTCTCTTCAAGTAGTGAGTTAGTGGTTATTTAATTCTCAAGTAACATTAAATAAATATTAAATATATTGAGGTAATGGTTTAATTAGTGGACATCATGGATTAGTGAACTTAAGTCATGGTCTTACCTTAGCTTAATATAAATAGGCGCCTAATACTTTGAGATTAGTGTGTCTGACTTAGCCAAATATTCTTAGTGTGTTAAAGAGTCAGTGTAATTCCCAAGAGAATTCATACTTACTATATTCGAGTTTATACTCTTCCATTGTTTTACATATTGTAATTTTGGGTAAGGGTTTGAGTGAACTTTTGTAAGTGTGAGAAGCTTTGAGTGAAGCGTGAGAAAGAGAAAGAGAAAGAGAAAGGAACTTCGAGTGAAGTTCAAGAGGAACAACGGTTAGTGGGAACTGTTGTTGGGAACTTGAGTTTAGGAAATCAAGTTGTGGCCCGAGAGAAAAGTAATAGGTTTGTAAACATAGTCGTTTGGCCTATTATAGTGGAAAGTATTGAGTCAAAATCCCTTGTGGTCGAGGTCGTTTCTTCCTATTGGGCCTAGGAAGTTTTTCCTCGCTAAAATATCTTGTGTTCCCTCTTTGTATTCCCAAGCTAACTTTTAATTCCGCAAAAAGTATAGCATATTCCCTCACTATAATTCACCCCCTCTCTTATAGTGCTCATATTATATAACATTATGGGAATCAAATTTCACGATTAAAAACATCTTCATGTGATATGTAAATGTTCACTTGACCTAGCATTTCATTTTCCTATAATATCAGGGTATATTCAAAGCGACAAAGATTTATAATATCATTAGTGATTAAAATTATAGGTTAATAAGTACAAGTATAGTGGACCAATAAAGGGGAAAGATGATCTAACTTTGGGGTTGAAGATCATCGTGGAGATTTGGGAGCGTAGGCTAGGATTTCATAGTGATGCATTTGTATAGATTAGCATCATATTCATTGAAGAGCGGTGCAAAAATATACCGTAGATGAACTATCATATAGATAATAAATACAATCTTCAAAATACATAATTGTTAAGCCTGTTGCTTTTAGTGCGGGAGACATCACATTTAACCTAAGAACAAGAGTAATGGTCCAAAAGTAGATGACACTCTAAAAATGGCCTACAATAAACCTTAATGAACGACTACGTGCATACTGACGAAACTAAGCATACATAACCTTTTTTCTACACTCCTTTATGAAACACATGGTCGAAGAAGATGCAAAACCTTGCATTTTAAAGAATATAAATCTAAGGTGTAATTTTACTTAGGGGCTATCTCTGTTTGGTTACCAAAGCATAGTCTGGTGTCATACTCCCTATTCGAGGGCAATGGAACGAACTGTCCACTTCAGCATCTGACTTGTTGATAGTCCAATAGTGGAACCAACCTATAGCAGCACTTCTTTGGTTGGTAGTTCGTGCACCTCTTCTGATAAGTCCTTTGGATGTTCCTATTATTGAGAGAAGAGAAACATGTTGCAAAACCTATGAGATTCTATGTGTAAGGTAGACTTGCAACGCTAAGTGTTCTCAGGGGGTATTTAGTGATATGTATGAGGTTAGAGTTGTGAAAAGTCGGCATTTTGAAATTCTACACTAGCAATTATATTTTCAAGTATCCCATGAAAAAGTTGTGGAAATGTTTCGGTCTAATCATAACAGTGGTTGTGCCATTTGTTATTAGAAAGAGACCTTCAAGTTTCTCCTTAATTGTGCCGACAATGTAATTTTCCGTAATTTTATGAATTTTATAAATATATTTACAGTATATTTATAAATGATTTTCGTATTTGATTAATTAAATTATTTAATAGTTGACTATTTTAAGAGTTAAACGATTATTTACCGTTTTAAATAGTCATATGTTTATTGGGTTTGGACTTTGAAAACTATTGAAGAGTACTTGGATTTTGGGTGAAGTTTAATTAGTTTTTAATTATGGGTAGAGGAGCCCAAATTGTCTTTCACATTGATGATCAACCCAAAAGCCCAATTAACTCCCTAACCCACTAGTACTAGGTTTTGGCAAACCTATAAATACCCCATTAAACGCCAAAAACCCTAACATTACATTCTCTTATTTTTCTCTCTCTTTTACCTCACACCCGCCGACCACCTCACTCACTCTCTTCCTCTTGCTTTTCCGGCGAGCCTCGCCACCCACATCAATCTCCCTCTCGTGATTCTGGCGAGCCCCGCCACACACACTCCTCTCTTTCTCGTTTTTCGTGTCGCAGCACTCGCATGCACTCCTTCTCGCCTTTCGCTAGCAACGGCCATGCGCCACCGCTACTGTCACACGCGCCACCGGGCGCCCCCTTCTCTTTTCTTCCGGTTTTTCGACTTTCGTTCCGGTTCTTTTTCATCCATTTTTCCTCTATAATACTCCCTCCGTTTCTTTTTGTTTGTCCCATTTACTGTAGCTCTAAATACCAAGGAGAGTGATGCCATAGACATGTGGAAGGGGACAACAATTAACAAGTTCATTTATTTTATAGTAAATTGATGATTAAAGTAGGTGAGAGAAGATTAAAAGGTACATGTGGGACCAAAAAGTGATAAAGTAGGGGTAAATGAGTAATATAATTTTTCTATATAAGGAAATGTGAAAAAGTAGGACAAACAAAACGAAACGGAGTAAAACGAAAAGTAGGACAAACAAAAAGAAAAGAGGGAGTATTTATTAATTAGTTTAATTAATTAAAGAATTGATTTTTAATGTTTAATAAATAAAGTTAATAACTTTATTATTTGAGTTAATAAATTTCTGATTTTTATAATTAGTAATTTAAAGTTATAATTTCATTTTTAATAATTTTATGTTAAAGTGAGATTTAAACATTAAAGTATTGATTTATAAGGTTTTTAAAGACTACTCTTGTAGTATTATATTAAAGGATATTAAAAGTTGAAACTTTAGTGTTCAAAAGGGTTTCAAAACGAGTTTAAGAGCGTTTTCAAATAATTTATAATTGCTGTAATTTAATTAGAGTATTAATTCGTGGATGTTTTGATATTTGGTAGGCGGAGAATATTCTTTGAGTGATTTCTAGAGTTCACAAAGTGGCCTCTCATTTTGTCTACACAAGGTACGTACATGTCCTTATGTGTTAGACTAGTATTATATTCTAAGGTTGAGTTTGAATAGTTTCATGTATAGGGAACCTTTTATGGTTCATACGTGGCTTTGAATAATAGAATGATATGTTGTCAAGCATGCTAATTGTCTGTGTTTATTTATTACATGATTGAATGAATGTTTTGGTTGAAGCATGTTTTGGAAGGGATATTTATTTATTAGTTCATATGAGGGATTAATAAATATATTTATTATTGGATCATGGATTGTTATATTGCTTCCTTAGGATTATTTTATTACTTAGCAAAGACTGAGGACTTTGTAGGTAAGTTGGAATTGGATATTATTATGATTATTTTATTACTCTGCAAAGACCGAGGGCTTTGTAGGATAAGTTGTACCTTTATCTTCGGACATTTCGATTGTTGATTATAGTCAATAAATAAATTGAGAATTAATTCTTAGTCAATTGGAATGTTTGATAATGATGTATAATTCTAAGATAAAAACTAGAACTTGTTGTGTTCATGTTATTTGTTGATTGTCTTTGTTAGAGTCTAACATCGAATAAAATATTAATACTTAAAGTGAAAGTGAATAGCAATAGCTTTAGACTTGTGCACGTCTGAAGTTTTGGACTAGCATGAGTTGGAGTACGTGGTGGTAGCCCATGGATTTTCTTGGGGCTGGATTGATCACTATGCCCCCTCGATATCGTTGGTCATGAGGATTACGGAGTCGCGCCCGTAATTCATCTTCTAAATTGCAGACAAAGTTTGGTTGGACAACTCGATCCATTGACTGTTCAATTTATTAATGAATTATCTTGTAGTCTTGTGAAGTCAAGCCTAGTTCATGAGTTGATGTTTCATTATGTTATTGTTGATCATATTTTGATACTTATTAGTATCATGATAGGTTTATGTGATTTATGTTGTTATGTATGTACTCAGCTTTGCTGATTACGTGCCTTTTTGTGTGTCGGTTATGGTTGTGTCTATTGATCCTGTTATGACCATTAATTGGCAAGCAGTCCATCAATTGAATATTTGCCTACAGGTTTAAATAGTTGATACATCCATACTCATTGAGATTTGGAAGATGATGATGAGAGATTGTTTTCTCTTTCCCATTGCTTACTTTATTTATGTTATGGTTTTGAAGTTACTTTAGGAATTGTTCATTTTAAATTGTTTAAATTGGTTTTAAACTATGTTTGAAATTTGGATAATGTTTAACGTTAACTATGTTTTAAGTAATAATTTAAATTATTTCTTTTTATGTTTTCCGGTGCAAAATTCTGAGTAAGCAGATACGTTTTCACACGGGACGCGATAATACGTTGATAATTCTCTGAGTTTAGTTGGAAAAAATTATATTTTATAAAAGAGAGAAACGTCGGGGTGTTACACGCAATGAGAATAAGAACGAAGAACAAGACAATCTTACCTTATTTTTTGCCATTGCTTATTTATCCAGTGGATGAAATAAATTAATTAGTAGATTTAGGAATGAAGGATGAAGTAGGTTGATTCCAAAGATGTAGTGCTTGTAAAGGATTTCAATGGCTTTAATTTGATACTACTATTGTAACATATAAGTAGCAATATGTGAAATAGAGCAACTCACAGCTTTAACCTTGATAAACTGTTCACATTTCATTCCAAAGAGTGTCTCTACATGGCCATTGAAGATCTTAAACTTCATTGAGTTAGTTCCATCATGGATCGGATGCAAAATTAACCCTGTATTTCCGCGGGATATAAGTAAAGGAATCAGAGGCATAGATATGAGTCATATGACATATGAGGCATAAACCTCTTCTTACTAAGGGGACGTTTGGTTGGAATAGGGGCAAAGGAGAAGGAATCAAAAGGGTTAGGTAAGGAAAGGAAACCCAAACTCCCAATTCCCCTACATATTTGGATAGTTTACAAGGAAAGTAATAATAAATTCACTCATCTCTCTCCTCCCCTCCCATCACTTACAGACTCCCACTCTTGGCACTCCAACCACCATTGCTAGCACATCTCTCCGGCCGTCATTTTTTCCGACCACTAATCTCTGGCCGCATTCTTTTAGAACACTAAACTCACTGGCCGGATTTATCTTATTCGTTTTCTCACAAATCGAAACAGTTAGCTCTTGACTAATGTTCCATTGATGTTATGTATAGTCATATTCTTACTATTTGAATGGAACTTGGAGATTCGACACTCTCTTTATGTCGTCGATGAATTTTTTGACAAGTTCTTCACCTCAGTAGCTAGAAGGAAGATGTGAGGTGGTTTTCAGCTGTGGTTTTCGGCTAGAGGCAGATCCAGGATTTTTCAGATGGTGGTTCACCACTAATTGCCGATCATATATTGGAATCAAAATAAATTTATCAAAAGTGCTTTCTAACAAGTTTCATTCCAAAAGTAAAACTAATAACACTAATTCATATTACAACTAAATCAAACTTGAAAATACAATCAAACAGTAGTATAAAATACAATTCAAGTAGTACTACAAAATACAACCAATAGTACTAAAAATTATTCCAATTGTTCGCGACGAGTTCTCATGTTTTGATATCGATCTATATATCATTCCCGCTAACCTTCATCCTTTAGTAATTAATAGTTACATCAAGTTCATTAAACTATCTCATGGCATTGATTTTACTACTTCCTTTCTTCCTAACTTCTTAGATCCTATCAGGAAAGGCCAAAGACAATCAAAAGTGTGAGGAATTTTAGAAGTTCCAAAAAATGGTTCTACATTAAATATAATTGCAACTTGATTACAAAGTATAAAACCCATACATAATTGGCTGGCTTCACATCTCTAGTAAAAAAAAGTCTAGTGAATTACACAATGTATATAAGCAACCAGCTTAAGGAAAAAGAAGAAGAACACTACAAGGTAAGAAGAACAATCTCAATTATAAAATCTGAAAATTTACATCCACATCAAATTACAATTGCATTTTGTTTTTCAATTACTCAATTTTTAAGAAAGAAAAATGAAACCCTAATCTGTAAATTAAAACCCTAACCCACCACTAGTAGCAATAATTTCGGGTAATTTAGACCAACTTGGAGCAAAATCTACATCCTAATTTCTAGTAATTTAGAGAAAAACCTAATTTATCATTGCAATTTTTAGTTAGTTTGTGAATTGTGAGAAAATAGAGATGTAGCGACAAAAACTTACCTCAGCCGGATTCCGGCGTTGGCCGTGAAGCAGTGCCATAAAATAGTGAATCCTTCGTGAACGTGCACCAGCGTTGTGAACTCATGAAGCACTGATGGATGAACTTGTCGGTCATGGATGAAGCTTCGTGAACTCGTGAGTCGTGAAGCATTGTCGGTTAGCCGGACGTGAAACACGACAAGCACTGTCGGATAGACACTGACCGGTAACTGAGAAGATTGAATTAATGGCGGAGGAGTCGAGGAGACAAAGAGGTAAAGTGGGAAGGGGGAAGAGCGAGTCCAGGAGTACAGAGTACTTTGATATTTTTTGGGTTAAATTTTTTTTTAAAATTCTCTGTTGCACGTGCACATAAGCTACATCCGCCCCTGTTTTTTCTTGTGAGGTGGTTAAAGTTGTGGTGGCGGGAAAAGGGGACTCGTGGTGTTGGATGGTGGTGGGGTCGTGGTTTAAGGGTGGGTGTGATGGAATATGTGGTAAGGGTTGACATAGAGGTGGTGGTGGTCAGGGTGGGGAAGGGGATGGGCAGTGGCGGCGGGTACAATTGGGTACAGCGTCGGGGATGAGTGGTAAGGGTGGATGTGGTGATGCCTGTGGCGGGGTGATGGTGATGATTTGGTGGTCAAGGTGGGTCAATGTTGGGTGTGGTGTAGGAAATGAGGGAATGGGAAACCTTGGGGGGTGGTGTAATCCCCCATAATTTTATGAATTTTATAAATATTCAAAGCATATTTATAATCATTTTCATACTTATTTTATTTAATTATTTGAGTAATGACTATTTTGTAAGTCAAATGATTATTTAAACGTTTTAAATGATCATTAATATTTATTTAGTTGCATTTAAGTATTGAATATTTTATTTAAAGGTTTTGGGTCGTGTTTAAAATGATTTTAAATGTTGGGTTGAGGAGCCCAACCAATTTGTTTAAGTTTCATGATCAACTAAGCCCAAACATAAAGCCTAACCTAATTGTCATAGGTTTTAGGCAAAACCGATAAATGCCCCCAAACCCCTTAATTGAACACTTTTTATTTTTCTCTCCTCTCTCCTTCACAACCGGCTCCCCACTCTCCTCTCCTTTCCCTCGTTTTTCTTGCCACCGCAACCACCACCCTCACTGTTCGATTTTCCGGCCACCGCAACCACCATCACCTCCCTCTCGCGTGCAGCCGCGTCAAGCAGCACGCACCCCCCTCACTCTCTCCTTCGTCCGCGAAGGGCAGTCGCAGCAGCAGTCGCGTGACTGCCACACGCCACCAACCCACGCGCCCCTACGCGTGTTTCCCTTCGTTGTTTTTCCGGTTTCGTGGTTTTTCTTCGGTTATTTCTTAACCCTTATTCTCTACTTTAAGGTTTAAATTATAGTTTAATGTTAAAGTTATAGTTTTTATAATTTTTATATGTTTTTATAATAAAGTTAAAAACTTTATTATTCGATTATTAAAAATCTGATTTTTATTTATTATGAATATAAATTATAATTTCAGATTTATTATTATTGGTTTAAAGTGAGTTTTAAGTATTAAATTAATGATTTTTGAGGTTTTAAAGTATAGATTTATGAGTATTATATTAAGTCGTTAAAGGTTGGAACTTTAATATATTTAAAGTATTTTAAAACGAGTTTTGAAACGTTTTAAAATAAGTTATATTGCTGTAAATTAATTAGTACATTAATTTATTGTTGTGTTATTATTTTGATAGGCGGAGAATTTACTTTATGCGACTTCTAGAATTCTAAAGTGGCCTCTCACTTTGTCTACACAAGGTACGTACATGTTCTTATGTGTTAGACTAGTATCATGTCCTAAGGATTAGGATTATCTATAGTATCATGTATAGAGAACCCTTTTATGGTTCATACGTGGCTATTGAATTGGAATTATGTGTTGTTGAGCATGTTAATTGCCTTTATAATTTATTACATGATTGAATGGATGTTTGATTCAAACATGTTTGGGAAGGGAAGTTTATTTACTAATTCACATGAGGGATTAATATTATTTTATTGTTGGATTGTGATTTTGGTTTTGTTTCCCTTATCGGATATTTTATTACTCTCAAAGGCCGAGGACTTTACAAGTAAGTTGGATTATTATTGGATATGGTTATTTTACTACTTTGTAAAGACCAAGGGCTTTGTAGTGTATGTATATTTATTGGACTTTCGATTGTTGATTTAAGTCAACAAATAAATTTGGAGGATTAATTCTTGGTCAATTGGAATTGTTTGATCACTTATTTAATCCTAAGAAAAGAGGAATATTTTTATATTCATTTTATGTGTTGGTTGTCTGTTTAGAGTCCAACATCGAATATCTCATTAATACTTAAAGTGAAAATGAATAGCAATAGCTTTAGACTAGTGCACGTCTGAAGTTCTGGGCCAGTATGAGTTGGAGTACATGGTGGTAGCCCATGGCTTTTCTTGGGGTCGGTTTGATCATCGTACCCTATTTTTATTTCTAAAGGTTCCTCGATATCGTTGGTCAAGGGGTTACGGAGTCGCGCCCGTAACTCGATCTTTCATTTTGAAGTCTGGTTTTGGTTGGACAACTCGATCCATTGTCTATTCAATTTATTAAATATTTTATCATGTTGTATGTCTTGTAGTCAAGTCTTATTTTAAGAGTTGAAGTCTGATAGTATTTTATTGATCATGTCTGGTTGTTCATTAGTATCATGATTAGGTTTTGTGTTTTACTTTAATTATGTATGTACTCAGCCTTGCTGATTACGTGCTTTTCTGTGTGTCGATCATGGCTGTGCCTATTGATCCTGTGATGACCCTTTATTGGCGAGCAGTTTTCAATTGAGTATTTACCTACAGATTTGAAGGCTTGATGCATCATCTCAATATTCATTTGGGACTTGGGAGCGTTGTTGGGAGATCGTTTTATTATTTTATTGTCTCCTACCTTTACGTTATTTTAATTAAGTTATTCTATGGATTATTTATTTTTAAATGTTTTGATTTGGTTTGAAGTACTTTCGAGGCTTGAAATTTAGTTTGACAATTATATTATTAAGTATTTAATAAAGTATATTTAATGTTTTCCGCTGCAATACTCTGAGTAAGCCGATACGTTTTCACACGGGCGATAATGCCTTGATGATTCTCTATTTTAGTTTGGAAAATATGTGTTTTATAAAGAGAGAATTGTCGAGGTATCACAGGTGGGGGGGAATCAACCTAGAGGGATATGGGGTTAGTGAAACTGAAATTTGGGGTAAGGGAATGCTAAAAGAACATCAAACAAACATCATATAAGGGAACACAAGAGTTTTCATTCCCTTTCCCTTTCTTAAAACCCCCTATCCAAACACCCCCTAAGTTCTCAAGATAGACCTCAAATTATTTATAAGACATAAGCCTCTCCTTACTTCTCATACTAAACAAATAATCCTTAAAAATGTAACACCCCGCCCAAACCGAACCCGTTTTGTATAAATAAAACTCGTTTGAGGGGAAATCAACGAGGGTTCGATTCGGATGGAGCATTACCGCCGCACTCAACTCCTTGGAATTAAGTGCAAGGCTAAGTAATTAAAACCTATTTATTCCAAACTTAATTAATCCTTACAACCAAATTGAAATTGTTCGTTAAGTACTAAATACTACGAGTTTCAAGGTTCTAGCGGAAGCAAAATAAATATTAAACTAGGTGGATGACAACTTCTAGTTGATCTCTCATAATTCCCCTCGATCACCCACCTGCAAATAAATATGGAAAAAGACAAGAGAGACAAGCTCCCAAAAATCAGATAAACTGAGTAATTCCAACTCCATCCCGTAAAGTACTTAAGTTAAAATAATTGAAAATAATATATATGTCGAGTTGAAAAGCTTTGCACATAAACATATACAGTTAAAAGTCACATCAATATAATATTCCAATTCATTTACGAAAGGGAAGGAGAACGCTAGCAAGCCGGTGATACACCACGTAAATCCACTTACTAATGTGAGCCGGTGATACACCACGTAAATCCACTCACATGTGGGCCGGTGATACACCACGTAAATCCACCCACAAAAAGTAACATTGGCCATAAAACAGAGTCTCTAGTGTGCACACCCCTTCTAACTTGGAACACATCAAGATAGAAGGAAGACAAATAACAGAAAAAGCAGCATAGTAACTAGAAAACCTGTAGGTGGCCGCTGAACCTCCCATACAGGGCAACCTGTTCATCACTTCCTTTCGATATTCCACTTTAAGTGATTAATATATTTTTATTTCAAGTTATCACATAACACATATTCACATATACATTGTTCATTTAATCGAGCGCTAAATCCGTTACTCCAATTCCATAACTCATTTCATATATAGCTAAATCCGATAGCATATCCATATTCTCAACCATCACTTGGTTACATTAACTCATAACCATTTCCATATCACGATGTTAACTTCCATTTATGACTTCCACATTAATAATAACGATTACAATAACGACAATAATAACAATAGTAATAATAATTATAATACTAATAATAATAATAATAATAATAATAATAATAATAATAATAATAATAATAACATGATTTTAATTACTATTTTAAATCCCGCCATAATAGTCATTGTCATAGTCCATACTCTAAATTTCATATTCACGGTTCATGATGAAGATCCATTCTTGTCATCCATTCCATTGCTCAAAATTCATACTTAAATTAATAATCATAATCCATAACCAATCCATATTCAAAATCCACATATTAAGTTTATTGTCACATAATCACATCATTAATTCACATAACCTCAAAGTTAAATCGTTTTATTTTACGGAACCTACTTGTGGATGAACATTGGTAATTACCTCTTGAAGCGTGCTTGAAAATTAAATCACGAACGAATCAACACTCTTGGAAATCCTCGTCTACGCAAACAGAGTCTATAATTAAACGAGATCTAAAATTAGTTTCCTAAACAACCCCTTAGGATTTTATAAATAAATAACTTGAATAATTTAAATAACTTAAAGAAACTTATTATTTAAAGAAGTTTATAAATCGAAGTTTAAGTTTCTCAAATTTATTTATAAAAATCATTTTAAGTACTTAAATTTTATTTCAACTTTAATATTTATATAACTTAAACGTTTATAAATAATTTAAACAAACATAGAAAATCAACTTCAATATATTCATTATTATATTTTAAAAACTTAGAAATATTTTTAAGTTACGAAAAGTTAATATAAACATTAATAGTAATAATGAACTTAAAATGAAAGTTTTATTTTAATTAAACAAAACAACTAACAAAGAAGGATGGGTCAATTATTTAAAGTGTTGGGCTAACTTTAGAATTAAAAATCTGATTTGGGAGGGAGTAAGATTGGGCTTGGGTCTATTTAAGATAAAAGGAGTAGGCTTTGGGTTATTTGTTAAGTGAAAACAAAAATAATATGAAAGGAAATAGAGAAGCAGTAGAAGTGGAAGGAAGAAGAGGAAAAAAACAGAGGAGTGGGATGGCTGCCGGATTCCGGCGACCTTGGTGGCCACGGTGGTCTGTTGGCTGGGCGTGCGTGGCTGGCAGCCGCAAGGTGGTGGTGGCGGTTTTTGGGTGGCTGGGCTGCGTTGTGGCAGCAGCGAAAGAGGGGGGGAGATGTGTTGTGCTGGGCTGCTGCTGCTGGGGCGCGGAGGCAGCAGCGGCGGTGCGGTGGTGGCGCGGTGGCTGGGCGGTCGGATTGCAGTGGCGGGTGGTTCAGAGTTTGGTTGTGGTGGTTTAAATGGTGGAGCTTGAAGTGGTGTTAATGGAGGTTTTATTATTTTATTTTTCAAAACTAAAATCAGAAATTTAGAGGGAAGAAAGAAGAGAGTGAAGCAAACCTTGAGTGATGTTTGCTTGATTATTTGAGTGGGTTGAGTTGGGTATTTATAGAGGGGAAAAATCTGATTTGGGTTTGAATGGTCAAGCACCATTGATGAGGGAGAGGTATGGAGGTTGAAGAGAGGTTGCTTGTTTGACTCAAATGTGTAAGTGAATCAGATTTTTGAGTGAAAAATCTGATTTCTTGCAAGTGGGAAAAATCTGATTTTGCAAGTGGATATGAGTTTGCTTGAGGTTTTGGAGAAACCATTAGTGGTTGTTAGGTGAAGGAGGAAGGTGATGATGAGGGTGATAAGAGCTTTGAGTTGGGTGATAAGTAATAAGTGATAAGTGATATGTGATAAGTAGTAATCAAGCTTTTAAAAAGTTGTACATCAAATTAGCTAAGTACATAAGATGTACATAAAATAACATTAAATTTCAAAATGTTTCTTTAAAATAATCTCAACATGAAATAGTAACATTAATAATAGTAATAATATTATATCATTAAAATAATAAATGTTTTTCAAATAATTTAAAATAAATCGAAATAAATCAAAGAAAATTCAATAAAATTCATATTGAAATGTTTCTAATTAAAATAGAATAATATATTAATTTATCAAAATTCTGGGTATTACATCTACTCCTCCTAAAAAACGAAGTTCGTCCTCGAACTTCAAAGTTAGTTATTTAATCCTAGCGAAATATTAGTTTTGCGCTTTGTTAATATTACATTCGGTCCTCCATGGGGCACTTTGTCCCTGAAACTCAACGTACCTTATTCGAGCCTTCATCCTTTTTCCCTTGCCTGCCAGCTGTTGCTTTTGGGATGGAGTTTTGATTATGATAGCCATTTCCATTTGTTCCCTCAACGTCATTTTGCTCGTTGTGATTGTTATTTTGCCTTCTAGGGCAATTGTTAGACTTGTGCCGGGGTTCTCCGCAATTGAAACAAATGAACGGATTACCTTTGCAATCGTAGCCTTGATGGTGCTTATCACACTTCCTACGGGTGCGTTCTCGTTTAACTTGCGGCCCTTGACCTTGGTAGTTAGCCCCATTAATATTGCTTTGCTTGAACTCGAATCCATAGTTTCCAAATCTAGACCTCTTATCTTCGTTTTGGTGACGGAAGTTGTTGAATGGTTCCTTTCTCTTATTTATAGCTCGCACATCTCTCTCACGTTGTAAGATTCGTTCCAAGTTGGAAGGCTTAGCATACGCTTCTGCAAAAGTGACGGAGGTACTTCCTCCCATTCGAGTCTGGATGTCAAACTTAAGTCCATATTCAAACTTTTGAGCCTTGGTTCCTTCGTCTGGCACCACGGTTGGACAGAATCGAGCGTACTCTTGCACACTCATGTTATAGGTTTGGTTGAACCTACTAAATTCGTTATACTTTTGCCTACGGATGTGCTCGGGAAGAATCGAGCTTTAATCGCTATCTTAAAAGCTTCCCAATTAAAGTTGTCTTGAATTCTAAGAGTGGGTCCTACACTTCCCCACCAAGTATCGGCACCTTCATGTAGGTAGAAGGTCGCATGGTCGACCTTATGGGCTTCAGGCGTACCTATGGCCGTGAAAATCTTTTCGAAGTCCCTTATCCAATTCTCAAGAAGTAATGGATCTTCCCTTCCAACAAAGGTTGGTGGTTTCAAAGCTGCAATCTTTTTGGCCATGGTAGCTTGCGGACCATCTCCATGGTGGTGGTTGTTGATCCGATTCTGAACGATTAAGCCTAAGCTCTGGGTTAGCTGTTCGAGAGTCCTAAGTCGTGCTGCAACTTGTTCGAAAGTTTCGGCCATATGTTCGTTTCGTCTACTACGAGATCTAGTGTACACAAAGTTAACTTGCATTCACGTCCTGCAAACAACACGATGGTGTAACCACCATTACATATTTACACACGCAACTTGGATTCACATATTTCAGTTTCACACTCTAACAATCATTCTCATAATCATGTAATACCATTCGAAATACATATCTTTCCCACCTCATTGCTTGCCCTTGTGACGTATCATCTTCACATCCACAAATTCTCAATCGATCAACCACGACAATAACCATATAAAATTTCAAATAAATATATAACACATAATAATCGTTCGTGTACGTGCATCCCTTGGCATCTCCTTTTTGTCATACGCTTTGCAACAATGACACCTCGTCTTCTGAGCCGATCAAAAGCATATTCCGATGCGCGAGGAAAGCAAATAAATAACACATATAAAAGTACTTTCACTAAGTACTTCAAGAATTGCCACATAATCCCTTTACGTTCCCAACTCTCACTACTTAACCCTATTTCCATTTTTATTTTCCAATTTTAACCTATGTTCATTTTAGTTTCAATTATTCCTATTTAAATTTAACAACGTTAAGATATGAAGATCTTAACGTAACCCTAGGACAACTTAGCTCGGATACCATTCTGTAACACCCCGCCCAAACCGAACCCGTTTTGTATAAATAAAACTCGTTTGAGGGGAAATCAACGAGGGTTCGATTCGGATGGAGCATTACCGCCGCACTCAACTCCTTGGAATTAAGTGCAAGGCTAAGTAATTAAAACCTATTTATTCCAAACTTAATTAATCCTTACAACCAAATTGAAATTGTTCGTTAAGTACTAAATACTACGAGTTTCAAGGTTCTAGCGGAAGCAAAATAAATATTAAACTAGGTGGATGACAACTTCTAGTTGATCTCTCATAATTCCCCTCGATCACCCACCTGCAAATAAATATGGAAAAAGACAAGAGAGACAAGCTCCCAAAAATCAGATAAACTGAGTAATTCCAACTCCATCCCGTAAAGTACTTAAGTTAAAATAATTGAAAATAATATATATGTCGAGTTGAAAAGCTTTGCACATAAACATATACAGTTAAAAGTCACATCAATATAATATTCCAATTCATTTACGAAAGGGAAGGAGAACGCTAGCAAGCCGGTGATACACCACGTAAATCCACTTACTAATGTGAGCCGGTGATACACCACGTAAATCCACTCACATGTGGGCCGGTGATACACCACGTAAATCCACCCACAAAAAGTAACATTGGCCATAAAACAGAGTCTCTAGTGTGCACACCCCTTCTAACTTGGAACACATCAAGATAGAAGGAAGACAAATAACAGAAAAAGCAGCATAGTAACTAGAAAACCTGTAGGTGGCCGCTGAACCTCCCATACAGGGCAACCTGTTCATCACTTCCTTTCGATATTCCACTTTAAGTGATTAATATATTTTTATTTCAAGTTATCACATAACACATATTCACATATACATTGTTCATTTAATCGAGCGCTAAATCCGTTACTCCAATTCCATAACTCATTTCATATATAGCTAAATCCGATAGCATATCCATATTCTCAACCATCACTTGGTTACATTAACTCATAACCATTTCCATATCACGATGTTAACTTCCATTTATGACTTCCACATTAATAATAACGATTACAATAACGACAATAATAACAATAGTAATAATAATTATAATACTAATAATAATAATAATAATAATAATAATAATAATAATAATAATAATAATAACATGATTTTAATTACTATTTTAAATCCCGCCATAATAGTCATTGTCATAGTCCATACTCTAAATTTCATATTCACGGTTCATGATGAAGATCCATTCTTGTCATCCATTCCATTGCTCAAAATTCATACTTAAATTAATAATCATAATCCATAACCAATCCATATTCAAAATCCACATATTAAGTTTATTGTCACATAATCACATCATTAATTCACATAACCTCAAAGTTAAATCGTTTTATTTTACGGAACCTACTTGTGGATGAACATTGGTAATTACCTCTTGAAGCGTGCTTGAAAATTAAATCACGAACGAATCAACACTCTTGGAAATCCTCGTCTACGCAAACAGAGTCTATAATTAAACGAGATCTAAAATTAGTTTCCTAAACAACCCCTTAGGATTTTATAAATAAATAACTTGAATAATTTAAATAACTTAAAGAAACTTATTATTTAAAGAAGTTTATAAATCGAAGTTTAAGTTTCTCAAATTTATTTATAAAAATCATTTTAAGTACTTAAATTTTATTTCAACTTTAATATTTATATAACTTAAACGTTTATAAATAATTTAAACAAACATAGAAAATCAACTTCAATATATTCATTATTATATTTTAAAAACTTAGAAATATTTTTAAGTTACGAAAAGTTAATATAAACATTAATAGTAATAATGAACTTAAAATGAAAGTTTTATTTTAATTAAACAAAACAACTAACAAAGAAGGATGGGTCAATTATTTAAAGTGTTGGGCTAACTTTAGAATTAAAAATCTGATTTGGGAGGGAGTAAGATTGGGCTTGGGTCTATTTAAGATAAAAGGAGTAGGCTTTGGGTTATTTGTTAAGTGAAAACAAAAATAATATGAAAGGAAATAGAGAAGCAGTAGAAGTGGAAGGAAGAAGAGGAAAAAAACAGAGGAGTGGGATGGCTGCCGGATTCCGGCGACCTTGGTGGCCACGGTGGTCTGTTGGCTGGGCGTGCGTGGCTGGCAGCCGCAAGGTGGTGGTGGCGGTTTTTGGGTGGCTGGGCTGCGTTGTGGCAGCAGCGAAAGAGGGGGGGGAGATGTGTTGTGCTGGGCTGCTGCTGCTGGGGCGCGGAGGCAGCAGCGGCGGTGCGGTGGTGGCGCGGTGGCTGGGCGGTCGGATTGCAGTGGCGGGTGGTTCAGAGTTTGGTTGTGGTGGTTTAAATGGTGGAGCTTGAAGTGGTGTTAATGGAGGTTTTATTATTTTATTTTTCAAAACTAAAATCAGAAATTTAGAGGGAAGAAAGAAGAGAGTGAAGCAAACCTTGAGTGATGTTTGCTTGATTATTTGAGTGGGTTGAGTTGGGTATTTATAGAGGGGAAAAATCTGATTTGGGTTTGAATGGTCAAGCACCATTGATGAGGGAGAGGTATGGAGGTTGAAGAGAGGTTGCTTGTTTGACTCAAACGTGTAAGTGAATCAGATTTTTGAGTGAAAAATCTGATTTCTTGCAAGTGGGAAAAATCTGATTTTGCAAGTGGATATGAGTTTGCTTGAGGTTTTGGAGAAACCATTAGTGGTTGTTAGGTGAAGGAGGAAGGTGATGATGAGGGTGATAAGAGCTTTGAGTTGGGTGATAAGTAATAAGTGATAAGTGATATGTGATAAGTAGTAATCAAGCTTTTAAAAAGTTGTACATCAAATTAGCTAAGTACATAAGATGTACATAAAATAACATTAAATTTCAAAATGTTTCTTTAAAATAATCTCAACATGAAATAGTAACATTAATAATAGTAATAATATTATATCATTAAAATAATAAATGTTTTTCAAATAATTTAAAATAAATCGAAATAAATCAAAGAAAATTCAATAAAATTCATATTGAAATGTTTCTAATTAAAATAGAATAATATATTAATTTATCAAAATTCTGGGTATTACAAAAAACCACTAAGGTCATAGGTCTAAAGTGTATGTAGCTAGCTCCTACACTAGAATCACCAAACAAAAGCCTCAATTGCTTTTATAATGCTTGGAACCTATCAATGACAAAGTACGGATAGTTAGTACTTAATAGCAAACAATTCAAGGTTAATAATAAACAAAATCAGCATTTAAATAATAATAATAAATATGATTTTTTGCTTAAATAAGCTCTAAAATCTCTTTTAAAGCATAGGACTTGAAAACCTTTACTGCTACACAAAATCCAATATAATATAATGCTTACAACCCCCTTAAAACTAATAGTTTATTAAATAAAATATTGCAGTAATTTAATTAATAAAATAACAAAATAATTTTTTTTAATAAAAGTGGTCCGGAAACCACTTGCAAAACTGCACAAACTCCATCGACCGGCTATCAATGAGGACTTCTTCCATCGCCTACCAAGGTCACTCACTGAATGCCTACCACCAACCAAGGGAGGAATACAAAAGGAAAGAAAAGGGGGAGAAAATTTAAACCATTTGCTTCACTTTATTACTTGAATGATCTTCCTACAAAAATCAATGATAAAAACTATGTAAAAGCTTAAATTTATGGAGAAATTCAAAGAAGAAAAACTAGGGTTTGAGAGAGAAAAAGAAAATTCATCTTATCTATATATAATTGCAATCAGCCACATGTCACCATCCCTCTTTGAATCACACTCTGCCTACTTCATTTTCGATATAATAAAAATATATCAACATGAAAATTCGAACCCGTGACCTTGAATATGTTATAAGGAGTTTCAACTACCATTATAAGATGTTATTAGTGCTTCTTCTATCAAAAACAATAATGATTTATGAATAGAAACTAAGAGTTAAGTTGTACATTTCTAAAATGCATATTGTAAATGAGTTTTTTATACATATATATATTTTCACACTGCATGACATCAATTATTTTAACTATCATTAAATTCAATGCATAAAAAACCCGGAGCATCGTCGGAGCCTAAATACTAGTTTTATATGAAAACGTGACATGTAAATGATGGAGGAACCCTATTTCCTCTTTTATAGCTTGAGTAAAATAATTTAAAATAATAAAAAGAGTAGTTTTTTTGGTTGAAAGACCACAATACCCTTAGTGATAAAATTATCAAAAAACCCTTCTAGTTGAAATTACTCAAACACCCTTCTTACTAAAAGTACTAATTATTAAAATGTTTTAACATTTTAAAAATGATTAAAACTATTTAATTAAATAACTCTAAAATATGGGGGATTAAAATAGCTTGATGTTTTAACTTTATAGTTAATGGTTTTGACGTTACAACAAGGAGCTGAAAATTGTTGTTTGAATATGGTGAACCAGTATTTTCAGGTGCTAGGCTTATAGATTAATGTATAGAACCGATCAACGTCGGTTAATGGTCGGTTAAGTCTGATTGTGATTGTGGGTAAATGGAGTAGGATTATAGATTGGGTCATTGCACGAATTGACCTGGGTATGTATATAGTTTATTGGGCTAATTGGACCCATCTCACAGTGATATCGTGTCATAGAAGACCTGTTGAAAGTCTAAGCTATATAATATATACCCACTAACAAAAAAGAATTATCAAGCTAAGTTTGGTCTAGCGATAAAGAGAGTTACAACTCGACCTCCCTGTAATACTTCGTATTTTACCATTTAATATTTTAATCTTTTAAAGTTCTGGTTAAGTTTTATACGTTAAAGTTAAGATTATTTTAGTAAAGATATTTCATGAACTATTAAGTTTTATAAACTATTTAGAGTTAACTATTAAGTTTTATAATATATTTGTGAATATATTTAGAGTTTAAAACATTAGAGTTTTAATATTTTCTTAAAGAGTTTATGAAAATCAAACTTTAAGGTGATTTTGGAGCTTGTTTGACTTTTCTAAGCTGAGTTTGACGAGGTTAATGATTTTATAATCCTAATTTAATTAGTAATTAAATAAAAAAAAAACTATAAAAAGGCCCCTCCTTCCCTTCACACCACGCTGCAGCACAACACACAGAAACGGCGTTCTCTTCCCCAACATTGACTGACCCACCTACAACGTCGACAAACTCAAGCTTCGCACCAAAGCTCGGTGGTTTCCGGCACCGGCGAGTCCCACTCCTTCCCTTGCTCGGTTTATTTCTCTCTCACGCCATATTACTCTGTTTTTACTCTATTTTCGTTGTCATACTTTTGGACTCTGTTTTGGTCTCTGTTTTGGGTTGTTGCTCACTCGTCGGTCACGCAAGGGGGGTCGTCGGCCCTGAGTCGCCGGAGTTGATCGACGAGTCTCCCTTCCTTCCCTTCCGTTTTATGTTGGTTTTGTTGAAGTTTATGGCTTCGATTAGGGGTTGTGCTCCGCTTATGCGCGTTGGCAACCAACTACTGGCCATCGTGGCCGCTGCAGACGGCCGCCAGCGGAGGCGACGGTTGTGGTTGCTGGTCGTTCGGTGGTTCACAACATATATATATATATATATATATATATATATATATATATATATATATATATATATATATATATATAAAATAACATTACCTTTGTTTGAGTTTTAGTTATAGAAATAGGAAAGAGTATAACTAGAAGTTATTTTCTTTAAACTATATTGAAATTACTATCTTTAAATATTATACTAAATTAATTACCCTTAGGTTTATTTTAATTTTAGTTTATAAATTAATATAAAGTTTTATAATTTAAACAAGCATAAACATATTATGTGCATATATTTTTATGTATTAAAGGTGTAGTATAGTTTTATTAAAAAGAGTTTTGTTATTTAAAGGATTTAAAATTTAGTTTATAGTAAGGTTTGGAATTGGTGTTTGTTTTTTTAGAATTCTAAATTAATAACTTGATGTGAATTGAGTATTGATTATGACTCAATATATGTTTTAGGTACGCAATTGGTAGAAAGGGAGTTTTAGTACGTAGTTGTGTGGAATTCACGCTTCAGAGGTACGTACACGTTAGCAAAATTCTATGTTAGGAATCATGTTAGTTTATTTATTTCGTAGATTGTCGTGAAGCATGAAAAACTTAGTGTCATGATTAGAGGTGTAACACCCCCAAAAACCCCTTTTTATTTGGCAAAACACCCAGCCCTTAAAAGAATAATACAGAGGTGTTACCGCCGCGGTGAAACGCAAGGCATAATTAAACCACTTAAATATTCAATAATCAAAAAAAGCGGAAGAAAATAACACTCCTTTAAAAATCCTACAATTTTGGGAATCTCACAGACCCCTCAACTTCAATCCAAAACAAATGACAGAAATAGTAACGGTTTCCACGGTTATCATGCAAAATGCATTTATTGAAAACTTAGAAAAGTGTTCGAGAAAAGCCCCCTAGCCCAATGCATGCTCTGTCGATCATGTACCTGTCAGCTTAGGATCTGCTCACCAAATAGGGTCATCACAGGGCCAAGCCAGCACAAACATACAACACAAACAAGTCAGCTAGACAGAATACAAACGTAACGCAATACACCTTTGCACAGAAAGAACTCGTGGAAACATAGAGACAAACATGGAAGCGGAACTTTAATCGTATTCTATTAAAAGTGTAGGGTTTCCTTAAAGTAAATTATGAATTGTTTGTTGGCAATGAACGGGACCGTAATCTGTAAGAATCATACGGGCTTCCTGAAACCTTTAGACTTATAGTCCAATAACCAAGAGAACTAGAACAGGCCGTACTGTTCTATTCTCTAAATAATCCTTAGTATGCATACCCCCAAGATCGAACGGCTATGCCGCCTACTTGAGTAACCAATAATTACCTTTGAATAACCAAAAAGGGGTCATTTGTCGTCACAAAGACCCTCGCAAGGACATAGACTCAGCTATAATTCTCCCCATTTGTTCAATACTCGTAGGGGATCCTTCCTATGAGTTTTATTGCCAACGTGCCTTTTTAAGTGATTAAAGTTTATGAATCACATTAACGTGCAATCCTGTTAACTTTCCTAGCCCTCCTAGGCCACCTATAAATTAATAGCTAACATCCTTATTAACTATAAACAGAAATTCCTTTAAACATGAACCAAGGAATTTATTGTTCAGTAACTAGAACCAGAAAAAGATACATGCTAACACTTTTCTTTTTCCACAACTACCAGAACATAGAATATTCGCTTCCTAAAAACCAGTTCAACATATACTAATCATAACCGTTTACCGATCTCCATAATGTTTAATATAACACATTTAATACCAATTGCACATCATACATGGAGTCATGAAGTATTCACGGCACATCAGACATTGGCACAATAAGTCATGAAAGCACCTCAAGACATGGATTCTTAAACATACACAAGTACGTTTAAATGTTCCTAGCATGCTACTACACATAATTAAAGTGTTGAGTACGCGTATGTACCTTTCAAGAGCACTAGCAAACGATCAGACGATCCTAATAGTTTCCTCTTATGAACTCGGTACCTAACAATCCGATTAAACAATAATAAGTGATTGGGTAATCACAACGAATCGTATAAATAATTCCTGATTCGTAATTAAAGTTAATCAAAACTTATATAAATTTCTCATTGTTTAAAACTCATAAAACTAGTAAATTAATATAATTAAGATGCTTTATGTAAATATATATATGAATCCATAAAACTAATGAATTAATTAAATCATTTTATGTAAATACAAACATAAACCATTAATTTGTGGATTAATTAATCAAACTACTTTATGTAATTAAAACATAAGCCATAACTTAATGACTTTAACTAGTTTAAATAAAACATTATTCCCTCCAAAACTACATCTCCCTCCTTGAACACACACAGCAACCACGCTCACGCAGCACTCCACCACCCCACGCAGCACTCCCGCTGCACATCAACACACAGCAACCAACGCTCCCTGCTCACCCACACACACCAGCACGCACACCTTCACACGCTCACGACACCGCAACGCACCACCACTCACGTTGCATACAACGCACCTGTGCACGCACACACGCAGCACTTGCACTCACTCACACCCTCACACACTCACAACGCCGCACACGCATCGACCCACCTCCGTAATGCGTAACACGGACTGAAACAGGGCAGCGTATTCAAAAAGGGAAAAGAGGGCATTACCGGCCTCGGTTGGTCGGAAAGTGAATGGAACGGTGCCGGGAAACCAAAGAACGGAAGGTGTTGGTTTGCTGATTGGAAAACATAGAAAACAAGGTCAAGATAGATCACGAATCGATAGAAAACAGAGCAAGGAAATCAATTTAAGAACTGACCAAGAAGGATGAAGGAGACGGAACTTACCGGGTATGAACGGAGAAGCTTTACTTGGCTTGAGGAAGGGGAAGCAGGGTGATGTTTTGAGAGGAAGGAATCCGTGAAGAAGATGAAGTTAGTGAAGAATATGGGGCGGCGTGAGAAGGGTTTCACTTATATAGCTTTCCCCCTTTTTTTTATAATTATTTTCTTTTATCTGACCACAAAACCTAATCCCATACGGTTTCCGGTTACAAAATATATCTTTTAAAATCTGAAATCCCTTTTATCTTTTCAAAAATAAATATTATTTTGAATAGATAACCGTTCCAAAGTATGTTAAATAATAACTTCAAATACTTTAGTACAACCATATAATATAATTATAACGTAATTATAAAATATAGTATGGAAAAATACTGAGTATTACAAGAGGACTCAATTGTTTGGTCTATATAACATAAATCATGTTTTAATTGACTTGTATGATACGTGATCCATAGGAGTTAAGTACGAAAGTATTATAGTAGCATGTTGTTTAGTAAGTTTTATTGGAAAGGCAAGTTTATCATGTTAAGCGAGTTCTTACATGTTTATATTATGGCAAGTTGCCCTTAAGCATGCTTTATTTTGTAATCAACCAGGTTTAGTCTTATGAGACTAAGTAAGTCAAGTGTAGTAAGTTCAATTGAGAAGTTCGAGGTAACTTCATGTTAAGTCGAGGAATTAATCAAAGGAATGTTATTTGATCACCTAACGTGATTTAAGATAAAAGAGAATGTATATGGTTTTATGAGTTGTCCTTGTGCCATGTGAGTATTTATAACATTCTTGTACTTGTCTATACTCTCATAAAACACTAAAGTACTTAAAGTGAAAGAAAGAATGACATTAAAACTCGTAGGATGGATCCCCTATGAGTATTGAACAATGGGGGGATGACAACCGCAATGTTGTACATTTCTTCACAGGCTTCTACATGACGATGTAGATAACCTATAGTTTTAGTAATTCGTCGAGATGGCTAAGGTTAGCTAGACTTTCTGAGTAAGTTGATCCAGGTGAGACTCTTACTTAGAGGTATGATACTGACGTTGTAGACAAGGTTATTTGATTTGAGGTCGGTCCTAGGGACGCTCTTATCACTTTCAAGGTTATTCGATTGAGGACGGTCCTAGGGACGCTCTTATCACTTTTAAATAGTAGTAGCCCGTACGAATCCTGGTGGATGACGGTGCCCGTTCAATGCCAATTTAATAATAAAGTAATTTAAATCGTTTGTCTGATGAATCAAGAGTCGAGTTGTTAAGTCATGCCATGTTTTACTTTGTTAGTATCATGCTAGGATGTTTTGTTACGCTTTAAACTTTGTTAGTGTGTATGTACTCAGCCCATAGCTGACGCGTACTTTCTTGTGTGTCGTCCATTGTATTATGGACCTGCAACGACTCATCTCAACCTTATGTTGTATGGCGAGCATGATTTCTTTTCAGGTACTGGTGATGAGCATCATTGGGAAGGGATCTTTCAACAAGTCGTTTTCACTATTATGTTAGGAACGTAGGTTTCATTTGAGATTGACTCAATGAACATTAGTTATGTTATGGAACTGTTTTAAATTATCAAGTTGGGAGTTTGAATTTCTAAGGATTTCTAATAAGGGGACTTAAAGGGTTTCCAGTTTGTTTTCTGATTAATTTTAATTTAAGACTTTCACTGTTTTATTTCTTTAAAAGTTAATAGGTTTATTTAATGTCTTGTTTTATCAGCCGCATACGTATCACCGTGGCGGCGGTAACACCTCTAGATACCTCTGGTTTACGTAGAAAATATTTATGAAAATAGAGAGGAATTTGGGGGTGTTACACTCCCGAACTGCTAACTAAACATACTTAGCAATATCAAATCCCAATAATCGATTATAAATTATGATGAAACTTGTAGCAAAAACAACCTTAAATGCATGATCCTGGACCTATGGGTTATGGGCCCACAAAATAATATCCTTTATTCTCAATCTTGAGTTACACAATTGCTCTAACTCAAGTTCCCAGAACAATACAATAAAACAATGATATCTTATACGAACTATCTTATCTTAAGCTTGGAACTACAACTTGAACTTAATTCTATAACTCTGTAATGAAAGCTTTCAACATCCCGAGCTCTCAATACAATCCGAGCTTTCGTAAAGCACGTGAAAACAACAGAAGAAATAGAAAACAAATAAAATATCCAAGATGAGTGGAAAACTCGTAACTCTTACTTCAACCCGTTAAAAATATTTACATTTCAAATCGTTTTATCACTTGGAAATCAATCTTAGTAATTGTAACGAAACGAAAATCTTTCTTTTAAATGTACGGTTGACGTATCTCAATCCCCTTATACAAATCACTGGCAAGTACAGGCTTTGGACAAAATTCACTTTAGTTTATACTTCAGTTATCAGTTACACAATACGACCACACCGGTTCACACATAACCATTTCAATTCATTTTCGATTTAATATTTAGCTCCTCCTGTACCTTACCCACTTTTCATTTCAGTTCATAACTACCAACCAAAACAAATAATATTCATAATCAACCAAAACAAACTTTTAATAACAACAACACATTTATATTTATGGCCATAGTACGAACTACTTTACCAAAATAGAAGTACAACACACACGGGCATGAAATAGGTTTTACTAAACATAAAAGTTACCTCATACGCTTAATCCTTTCTTAGATTAATGTATAAACTTCGATAACTCTGTAGTTCTATTAGCTCTTTTGAACTCCATAATCAATTTCCCAAAATATTCACCTCATGACAAAAACATCAATAGATATCAATAACCATTGACTATTCTTCACTAATTTCATACCTCCATAAAATCAATATTAGTTAATACGTTTCCTATTAACTCTATGTAACGAAATAAACACGTCTCACCAATGTAACCTCCATACAGTTTTCCAACAACTGTTTGATATTTCTATGGAGTTTTCTACAACTTCCCAACGCTTAAAAGCTGAAACAAAGACTTGTACAACTAAATATGAATGTCTAGAAGATATATATGTAAGAAAAAGCAGTTTTTTAGAAGAAGATTTGAGTGAAAAGAAACGAAAATCCAAAATTGCTATTTATAGCAGGTTTCTGGCGGTACCCTTAGGAGAAGGAAAGCTTATCTGGGTAAGGTTGGTTTGTTGGAGTTTTTGGGTGATTTTTGCTTGAGGTGTTAGCTTGATGTGTTGCTTTTCATGCATGAAAAAAATTTCATGAGAGATCGACACTTAAGTAGCTGATAAGGAGCTTTCTTTGAGTATAGATCTGAGCTGTAACTTCAGTTGGCCAGATTTTACTAAGTAAGCAATTTACCGTCTTGAGTCATGTAATTTTAGGAATAAATGACTATTTTAATCTTAAGACATCCCAAACATATCGTATATCAAGTTTGGTTAGGTTATGAGCTCGAATTTAATCTAAAAGGCTCTTTAACTGGAATTTCATCGTGACCGGATAAAACGATCTCTATACGATTTCCATAATCTGAAGGAATAAGGCTCTCATAGACTTTCTAACTTATGTGTTGATTCCCAAGCTTTCTTAACCACTAAGAATAATAGTTCTTAGCCACTTCTGTCCTGTATGATGTTGGAGAGTATTCCAATATGCATAAAGGCCAAACCCAGATGAAACTTAACATAGTTAACAATTTCAAGTAACTCTCTCTCACCTGAAACTTTGGAATCCTAAAATCCTATCTGAATAACTTAATATAATTAACTTTAAATTCAACTTGTTTAAAATTCAAACTGTTACAATGTCTTTTAAAGTTTCAACTTTGAACTTGAACTTTTCTTTGAGGATAGATATTTCCCTTATCCTTTTCCGGACAAATTTTTGTTACCCTCCTTTTAAAAAAACAACAAAAGGAAAATTGTTCAAATTAACTCAGCTTCCCAGGTCGGCTAGCGGCTTGTCTGAGCCGCCATTATAATTTTCTATATTTCATTTTTTATTTCTTCTACTCTTAAACCCTAAACCCTAATCCCACAAAAACCCCAGCTTTGAAGCAGAACTCAGAAATTCATTTACAGCTTCAATTTTAGGGTTTTGTCTTCTCAAATTCTTCCCTCTTTTCACTCATCTTCTTCAATTATCAAATTTACGTCAGTAAAATTAAACTGAAATTGAACTAGGTTTGCTGGAGTAACTGCTCTGTTGTCTCGCCGGAGCTCCGGTAATTGTTTCAGCTCTTCTACACGCCTCCATTTTTAATTTTATTAGAAAGTAATGTTATCTTATTTATTGCAAATCATTATTATGAGCTCATTGTTAATGCCTGTGCCGCCTCGAGCTCGTAATCTACTCCTTGTGTTTGTTGTTGAAACTCTAATTTGTAATCAATTTATAATCTTCTTCCCATAATATTAAGTCCAAAGTCGAATTTGTTGATGTAGCCCTAATTTGCTGTTATTCTGTCTAATTTGTTTTATTTTCCACAAGAATTGATGGTAAATTTTGTCTAATAACTAATTGATTGAGAAATAAATTGCAATTTTGAATTGTTATGTGTGGTTAACTTTTCAGATTTTAGAATTGAGGATTGTGCTACGTGTTCATTTGTTCTCGTAATTGTTGAATATTTGAATTTCATATTAAGAATTGAGTATTGTTCGAAACTTCTAAGTATGGCTCATAAAGTGTGAGTTAAATATCAGGCTTTCAACAATTTTTAGACAAAGTTTACTTTGATTTTCGATTCCTGCTTATGATGTGTAAATTGGTGGTTCATAAAGCATGATTTTTGTTCCTGTTTCCGATGTGTAATTGCTTATAGGAGTGTTCTGATTTGTCGTAGCATTTGGAAAAATAGAAAGTCGCTGTGATTTCAAGGCCAAGTTAGTAACTTGGAATGGAAGGAAATGGAGAGGTCTCGATAATGATATATACGCATGCTTGATCGCTTAGGTCTTTACCATTGATTTTTTCAAGTATAGTACATTTAGGTGTATTTCGATTGATATGTTTCTGAAAGCTAATAGTTTTTTTTATATTCTTTTAGTTTTTGTGTGACTTTGACACAATCAAAATGTTAAGCTCCCCACTATTCTCAAATAGCTAGCCCGCTAATGCCGACAAATATTTGTTACCATCCCTAAAAAAAATAAAAAAGCACCACCAAAAAATAATTGTTCAAATAAACTCAGCTTGTCAGGTCGGCTAGCGGCTTGTCTAAGCCGCCCTTATAATTTTCAACGTTTTTTTTTATTCTTCTCTTAAACCCTAAACCCTAGTCCCACAAAAACCCCAGCTTTGAAGCAGAACTCAGAAATTCATTTACAGATTCAATTTTAAGGTTTTGTCTTCTGCTCTGGTTGGAATTTTAGGGTCTCATTAGCTATATATTGTATTCTTCCACAGAGATTTCAGCTGCTCAAGGAAGAACATATACAAAATACTGTACATTTAAATTTACTGATACATTGACAACATTGAAGAGCAAGAAATGTCAATGGACGGAAATTTATGTTTGAATTTGGAAGTGGAGAGGTTGCTTGGCCGTTGTCCCAGGCTTGGAGGTGTAACTTATTTCAGTTCTCTCTTAGAGAAGGTATAAATTCATCTATTTATGCTAATCAAAATCTGTGTACATTTCTCTTAGTGTGATTGATAATGAGATTGGTTGGGTTATTTGTAGGGGCATAAGCTAGAGGAGGAAGAGGTAGTGAATGCTTTGGCGGCTATGTTCCTGCATGACAGCTATACAATACCTATAATGGGCTGTTTCCGTCCAATTGCTAAGAAAATTGTGGATCGTGTTGTGGAGTTGTTAAAATTTATACCAAACTTGAGGTTTAATCATCCTGGGGGAGTTGTAAATTCTATGGAAGATAGGTATTTTCTGGAATGTGAAGAACTTGATGACTTAGATGAATATGGAGTGATTGAGGCATACACTAGAAGGGGGAGGTTTCTGGATCTTCATGAGCTTGCTAATCTTGCTTTTTGTCGTGTACTAGATCTAGCTCCTTTCTTGAAGGGGTAAGCAATATGTTATGTTTACGATTTCTTCTTAACCTAGTTTGTTTCGTAAACTTCTGCATACATGTACTTTTTCTGTTTAGAGGCGGGTTGGGTTGGTTTCTACACATTTTTTGACACTTAATAACCCGATCACTGTTTCAGTTCTATAGAGTGCTACTATGAATTTGGCGGGCCGCCATTTTCTCGTATTACTGAGTTGACATTCATTTCCAAGGTGAAAAGTGCAGTAAGTTTTTGTGTGACACCTTTGATTTCCATGTCTTTATTACTTTGTTGCTTATGATGTTGCTTTGGTATTCAATTATAGTTTCCTCTGGCTGCTGTCTATTTGCTAATATCAAATTAATTTCGTTTTATAGTTTTCTTTTTACCTTAAAATGTACTATGTGCTGCATATTCATGTTGATTGGTTCTGGTATTTTCTCTCCTCACTTTGAGGATGTTTTCAAATAAGCCTGAAGCATTCAACCTTGGTTTCTGTATATGGAGTGAGCTTAAATAAATCTTCACTAATGATATTCTAAGAACCCTTTTTTTTTTCTCCCCCAAGTATTTACTAAATAACATGTCATCTCCTTTTATAGCAGAGGTTGCAAGATCTGCAACATTGGTTTTGTGATCCTTTTCAGGCCTATTTGAGGTTTTAATGCAATATTAACTTTTGCAGAATAATGATTTACGGTTTGCATAAAAATCAACTGAAGCTCGAGCAAAAAATAATTCTCTATTGAGTGAAAATGTCTTCAATTTGTTTGACTCTCGATATATATAAAATTTGTATATAGTATAAAAGTGGAAATATTTGATTAAAATAAACATTAATTCCACTGATCAACGCGTGATTTTTAGTGTAGCACTATACTTCTATTCTCTTAATTTCTAGTGTTAATTCCTTTTAAAATTTTTATTTTACAAAAGGACTCTTCTATACAAATCTAGTAATGTATATTTACTGTTTTTTTTAATATACTTTGAGGGAGATTATTGATCAAAGTTCGACCATAAAATGAGAGCCACAACTATCTATGAACTAAGGAAGTAAAGTGATGGAGGATCGCATTTTGCAGTTTTGAAATTCAAGTTGAGTTCAAGCAACGCATTGCCATACCCTAACATAAGGGCATTGTCAAATTGTTATGGTATATCTGTTTTATGTGGAAAGTTGTGATTATGCCTCTACCTTTAACTCTTTTTCTCTATGTAAAGAAGGCATTGCAAAAGAAAAGGCGTTGTCAAATTCTCTGCTCTATCATAATTTTTGCGATAACCTTCTACTTTTGGTTTCCCAGGAAGCTGCAAGGCATTTACGTGACCTTGTGTGGACGTCTTACCGTCTTCTCCTTTTGGACCCTGAACATTTTTCAAGTTGTTGGAATTGGTGCTGTTTTTTGGATCTGGTGCATCAATCTGGAAGTTTTGATGCTTGCATTGACACTAGGCTTATTAGAGATATAAGATGGTGTGGAATGCAGATATTGTGTGTTCTTCTGAGGTTACCCAGTAGAACTGCTGTACTTGGTTTGCCGCCGGTAGAAGTTCTGCGATGTTTGTTGCGGTTGGTTCTCATCTTTGAACTGTACTCATGTCTATTTAGGCTCAGTGTGAGGGCTGCTAAACAAAATCTGCCTGATGTTTTACTCTTAATAGGTGGTATGAGTTCTGTTGGGATGTATCAATAGAAAAGGCTGGCTGGTACATATCCAGAAAATCAGGTCTAGATAATCCAGATGATGCTTGTTTTAGTTGTGGAGATGCTATGGCTATTGATCTGCTGAAGCTTCCTGATAGAGAGCCTGAAGTGTTCAAAAGAAGGCTCCGAAGGTGGGTTGCCCACTTACTTGTGATTGAATAAATGTCAAAGAAAATAGTGAAGGCATTCAGATGTTAGTTATATTCTAGCATTATTACTCCGGAGATGTATGAACGAAGAGACCTAACCAGCTTCATGGTTGTTAGTCCACTATTACCTTTACCCATGCATCTCAAACTATGTACCAGGCATATCTTATATATGCAAGAAGTTCTGTTTCTTACTCAGTTACTCCTAATCATTGTGATTGCTATTGTCATTTTGCAATTTTGATGTTGCTTTCCAACCTCTCTTTCGCTGTTCAATATGGTTGGTCAGATATCTTTTCTTTTGATTGTCTATTCTCCTTATATGACTGAATAGGCCAAGTGTTTAGAAGCCTAAACCTTGTAATGTGGAATTGGTAGAAATATCTGATAATTCTTTGGCCTTAATTAGATAAAGCATTAGAAGCTTGTGGTCTCTTCTGACTGCACGCAGCAAATGAGTAAATTTATTGATGCTAAATCTCTTCATAACTTTAACTCTTGATGTACTTGACCTAATTGTCTCTAGAAGAAATAAACCACCATGATCTTTCATCTTAATGAAGCTTGTGTATTTCATTTGCCTAATTTAATGATCTGGGTTTTGTTTTTGTGATGTGATCAGGGACGTAAATCCTTTTCTATTGACATCTTCAATAAAGAGCAGTTTTGAAAGGGTCATATTAGCCGTGAATCAGAAATGGCCTGTTCTTTTATATGGTCCACCTGGTTGTGGGAAGACTGCACTTATTAGCAAGTTAGCTCAGGAATTTGGAAACCAAGGTAGCATACCACTTCATTTCTAAAATTTTGTTATTACCCATTTACCTCCAAAAAGTAGTTTTTTTTTTTAATTTCCCCATAATTTATGTATATCTTGGATGGACCAGATTGGGTTTTTCTAAGTTCAAGTCCAGTCTACTCCAATAAATTTTGGATTGCAAAATTCGATTACAAATGCTGTCTTAATTTTTGGCACAAGACTATTGAGTGGAGTCTAGATATATATCATGTGTCCAAAATCTGAATAACTATAGCCCACATTTTGAGATTGACATTTACCCCCTTTTTAATTGTGAGAAGTGAGAACAGCTGTGACTTTAATTGAAAATTAGTATAACTCATACCTAAAAAACACTGAATCATTGTTTTTGCGACCCTGATATTTTCATGTTGTGACTGCAAGTGAGAAGTGTCCTGACTCTATTTCAACTTGCTGTGACCCTGAAAGTCTAAGTCCTTCTCAGTTCTCATCTAAGAACCCCTTCTTTCTGGATCTTGACTCTCTCTCTCTCTCTCTCTACATATATGTATTTATATATGCGCGCGCTCGTGAGTGTTACCTTACCTTTGAATTTAAGACTGGACTTCTTCCAAAGGTCAACTCCAACAGTCCGAAGCATATTGGCACTGAAATTTGAATCCCCATGCTGTCCAAGCCTTACCCATCCAAGCTGACAACGTTTGGTTGGAGCGTGTACTTATTCTAGACCATTTTCACCCCTAATGATAGATGTTGCTGGTGAGAATTTTGGCTCTACTGTTCTGTACTTCTCACTTCTCTTATGGTGAATTTTCATCTTGTGATTAGTTCTCTCGATTCACATGGATGAGCAAATTGATGGAAGGACATTGGTTGGAAGTTATGTCTGTACAGAACAGCCTGGCGAGTTTCGATGGCAACCAGGTCCTCTGACGCAGGTTGTACCAGTTTGTAAAGAGTGTGTGTGCTTCATGGTTGCTTCGGATATTTCAATACTAACTGACTCTTACCTTTTTACAGGCAGTTAAGAATGGTTTCTGGGTTGTCTTTGAAAACATAGATCAAGCTGCTTCAGATGTGCAGTCCGTATTATTGCCTCTTCTGGAGGGTGGAAGCTCTTTTCTGACTGGTTATGGAGAGGTAGTGCCGTCAGTTGCTTCTTGCATTTAAATCACCTAGATATGATCATAATATCTCAGCATGTAATTTGGATGGCTTTCGAATTTATATTGTAGTGGACCTAGTGGTAGTAATAAAACTTGGTGGCAATTATGATGCTGATGATAACTGAATATATGACCCAAATGTTTCAAGAGGAAGTAATTGCAGCATGTTAAGATTCCAATTGCGTGCTCATTTTGGGAGAAACTCCGCTTCCTCAATCTCGGAAGAAAAAGAAAGTTTAGGAAGCTTCTGTTTTTTGTGTAAGAAAGTTCAGGAAGGTCTCCTGTGCTTCAGACCTTTCTGATTTTGTGCATATGGACCTAATATGCTCTTTTCATCATATATTATAATTATGATAAAATCATATGTCAGGAATAGTTTAGCTGTGAATGTTTGCTGATGATTGAGCTTTTTGCAGGGTATAAGAGTGGCAGAAGGTTTTCGAATATTTTCGACCATCTCAACTTCAAAAATTGATGTATGCTACCATGTTCAAGGTTTGTGCTTGACTCACATGTCTTAGTTGTATAGTGTTTTGCAGATCCATGCTTTTTGGTGCTATTGTTGGGAATATATGTTACATGCTTGGGAAAGGTCTTGTGATCTTGTTTCTGGTTGTGGTCTATCTTCAGAATTCACTTGGCAAATCATTGGGTGTTTTGTATTGCAAAGGTGTCTGTTTCCGTCTAACATTTATCCCTCACACTGATCTGTATTATATATAAGGGTGGACACCAAATATAAAAAATAAAACCAATTACGTGCAACAGGGGGAAATTAATTTCTTTTAGGTGATAATAGACTCCTACAATTAAGGAATTTAAGTTTTTCACAAAAATAAAAAAAATCATAATAAAATATTTAGGTAAAAAAGACGGAAACCAAAATTTAAGGAAGTTAAGAGTTTCAAATTTAGGAGATAAAGCTCAAACTAATATTTTTTTAAACATGAAAGCTGTCAAAGTTTGCCAGTAAACAAAAAAAACAACTATATGTGAGATACATATTTGATTTTTTTTGATAATATAAGCAAACCTAGATTCCAAATATAATTAAAGCTACTATCTCTATGCCATAAAGGAGTAGGTGGGGCCACCAAGAAACAATTGAGCAAAGTTTAGAAAAAGATGACAGTTTCTAAGAATGAAGATTCACAATTTCGTTTCACTTTTGATTATAACTCTCAAGTCTCATCCTATTGCTTCATTATCTCTCCTTTGCTCGCATTGTATGCATACGAGAATATGGATCATTCTTTTTGTTCTGAAATATCGTGTCACATGTAAATGGTTGGATATTTTTGGAGGGAAGGGGTCAACAAAAGACACAACAATGTTCTGTGTGCCGAATAAAAGCATTTCTCATTGTCAAAGGTGGTATTATGTTTAGATAAGAGGGTTGAGAGCTGAACTGTGGAGAATCTGGAGATATTATTATTTATGATGTTTTCTCAAAGAAAGAGAGGAAATGTTTTTTTCAGAAAAGAAAGCAATAAGAAAAAGAGACCTCTGCACATTAAATTTGTACTCGTTCAAGCTATATGGAGAAAAATTCTTTTTACGATGATCCGTGAGATCTGCTGTGGTTGAAACTTGCTTTCCATTTAATGACAGTTACGCCTAACTTCCCTACCTACTCACAATCACAATGTTCTACGAGGACCTTTGTGGTCTTGGGATTAGGTGTTCATTGCCGAAACAAATCATTGCTGGAATCAGGAAAGCATTTGTTTTACTTTTATCAACCAATCTACTTAGGGGCCGTTTGGTATGGACGGAGGAAACGGAAAGGAATGGATTCGGTTTAGGAAGAAAAGGGTAATGATAAGTGTTATTTTTATCACTTGTTGGTATAACTATGGAGATGATTCACTTAAATTTGATTAACTTTCAAAATTAGTTGCTAAATATTGTTGCGTTTTTAAATCAATTTTGTACGCCATTGTTAGTGTGACTCCATACAGCCTTTCAAATGTGATTTTTAATTAACAAATCTTACAATTGTTAATTTTCCCCATTAATCAAAAGAGATGCGCAAGTACCAAGAGGTTCAAAGGAAGAATGGCAGCTACCACAATCTTGTTGCACTGGCACGTGGAACCACAGGGGAGGTTAGTGGCAGAGCTTTTGTGGTTGAAAAGGAGAGAAAGAAAGGGAGCAGTTAGTGAGAAGTGATGAGTTCATGTTACGGGAAGAGGAGGGGAAGTGTTACCTTAGGTTGGTGAGAGGTAACAGAACAGCGGTATCAATTTCCCTCTACTAACGGATTCAATTACCCCGGTGCACAAAACAAACCTAAAGTAACGGAATGACTTATTTATTTCCGTTTCCAAACACTAATAAACGTATACCAAACATTGCCTTAGGGTAATCCTATTTGCCTATCCTTGCATGCGAATGTGGTAGATGCATTTATCAATGATGAAATTGTGTTCTGTTGTTAATTGTGGAGGACTTCACTCTATACTAATGTTTCAATGGAAAACTTCGTCTGTATTTTGGATAGGAGGAAATGCATTGTCTGCGCTTTGGAGGCGAGTGATGGTGAAGCCACCAGCTAACACAGACTTGTGTAATATAATAACTGCATGGTATCCGGATTTGGAGCCTATAGCTGGAAATCTCACAGGTAATCTCCTACCTAGATGATTTAATGATCCGTTAAGATGAGAAAATTTTAAGTTATTTTGTCCTTGCAGAAACCTTTGATAAGCTTAATGGAGTTTCTGGATTTCTTAGATCTGGTAATAAGGATTCGACCAGCAGGTTCTCACTGAGGTTTGTTTTTCCAATTCAGGCCTCTGGGATATGGATGGTCTAATCTATACTAAAGTCCAACAGTTTGTGTTTATTGTGGCAACTGATGATCTCTCTCCGATGGCAGGGATCTTTTGAAATGGTGTAGAAGAATTGCTGAGAAATGGTGTAGAAGAATTGCTGGTTCAGGTTTTAGTTTCAGTGCAGATGGTCTGTCGGCTGACTTGCGTAGTAGGATTTATTTGGAGGTATGATCTTTGGCAATTATTTGAGGCTCTTGAAACTTTTCGGTTGCTAGCTTAGCCAGGTCACATTGTATCTGCAGGCTGTGGATGTATTTGCTGTCAATGCAGCTTTACCGAGCAGTCGGTTGATTATTGTAAGGGAAATAGCAAAGATGTGGGCGGTGCCTGTCTCAGAAGCAGAGGCCTTATATTGTCTTAATAAACCTGCTCTTGAGGTGATCTTGGTTATGATAGGTCACTTGCCAGCTTATCTGAGTGCTGTGCGTACACAGTATGACCTTTTCTTATGTACATAAGCAGGATTTTCCTGGAGCTGTAAAAATTGGAAGAGTCACTCTGCAAAAAAATGAAGATGCTGTAAGTTAATGATAAACACGCATTATACTTGACTTGTGTCTAGGCATGTGTGTGGTTGTTTTTGAAGATACAAAATTTTATTTTTTGCAGATTTTCCATGAAAAGAAACCCTTTGTGGAAATTCGCAGTTCTTTTCATGTACTGGAGAGAATAGCATGTGCTGCTAAATGGAATGAGGCTGTTCTTCTGGTCGGTGAAACTGGTACTGGAAAGACTACACTGGTGCAGAATCTGGCGTCCAGACTAGGTCGAAAACTTACTGTTCTGGTATCTTTCGACAGAACCTTTCACACTTTATCTGCTATATGTTGCAACAGTAATAGTGTTTTCTTTTCTTATACGCAATTTAGCAAGGTTTCTCATCTTCTTATTCTCTCATGTGATGTGCTATTGGATATCTTAGAATCTAAGTCAGCAGAGTGATGTAGCAGATTTGCTGGGGGGATTTAAACCAATGGATCCTCAGTATATATGCGTACCTCTCTACAAGGAGTTTGAGAGCCTGTTCTTGACTACATTTTCTCGAAAGGTATTGGTATCTGTTATTGAATATTTTTTAGCAGCCTTTGGCAATTCTTGCTTGACATAAATTTTTTGAATGCTCAGGATAATGAGAAATTTCTTGCTTCTTTGAAAAAGCTTATAAATTGCAAGAACTGGACTACATTATTGAGTGGGTTTCTGAAAGGTGTACAGAAAGTGGTTGAGATAGGTAGATCAGGGCCTGGAACAAAGCGAAAGAGACCTCTAGATGCAAGAGTTTTGGGGCTCTGGGAAAGTTATTCTCATAAGGTGGAGATAGCACGCAGACAACTTGTTGCCTCATCTGGAATGATATTTTCTTTTGTTGAGGGAACCTTTGTTACAGCGCTTCGTAATGGGGAGTGGATCTTGCTAGATGAAGTTAATTTAGCCCCTCCGGAGACATTGCAGAGAATTATCGGTGTCCTTGATGGGGAGAGTGGATCTTTATGTTTAGCAGAAAATGGTGTTGTTGTGGATAAACATCCTGACTTTCGCATGTTTGCCTGTATGAATCCAGCAACTGATGCTGGAAAACGGGACTTGCCATATTCATTGCGAAGTAGATTTACCGAGTATTTTGTAGATGATGTCTTGGAAGATGAGGACTTGACTCTCTTTGTTGATCAGTTTCTTGATGACAGACACACCGACAAGGATTTAGTCAATAAGATAGTCCGTTTCTATAAGGTGGCTAAGAAGGATTCTGAAGAAAAACTGCAAGATGGAGCCAATCAGAAGCCTCAATATAGTTTGAGGTCTCTTTATCGTGCTTTGGAATACATAAGAAAAGCAAGAAAGTTAGGGTTTAGGAGAGCAGTGTATGATGGATTCTGTATGTTCTTCATGACCTTGTTGGACGATAGCAGTGCTGAAGTAATGAATGAAAAGATTGTTTCATACTTGCTTGGAGGTCAAAAGCAATTACCACCACCCATACCTCTGGAGCAATTGTTAAACATCACAGAAAGACCTGGGTCTGAAAAGTTTCTGAGAGAATACGTTATAACTAAAAGTGTCGAGGAGCACATAAGGAGCTTGGCTCGAGCAGTTTACATTAAAAGATATCCTGTTCTTCTGCAGGGTCCAACATCCAGTGGGAAGACTAGTCTCGTGGAATATCTTGCTGCAAAAACTGGCCATGAATTTGTCCGCATTAATAATCATGAGCACACTGATCTGCAGGAATATCTAGGATCATATATTACTGATGCCAGTGGGAAACTTGTATTTCATGAAGGCGTGCTTGTCAAGGCTGTTCGCCATGGCCACTGGATTGTCTTGGATGAGCTTAATCTTGCTCCTTCTGATGTCCTGGAAGCGTTAAATAGACTGCTGGATGATAATAGAGAACTTTTTGTGCCAGAACTACGTGAAACTGTGCGCGCTCATCCGAATTTTATGCTGTTTGCTACTCAAAATCCTCCTACTTTCTATGGTGGTCGTAAGATGCTTTCACGTGCATTTCGCAACCGTTTTGTTGAGATACATGTTGATGATATCCCAGAGGATGAGTTGATTGAAATCTTAGAGAAAAAATGCAAGATCCCTCGTAGTTATGCAAAGAAGATGATTGAAGTGATGAAAGAATTACAGCTGCGAAGGCAGAAGAGCAAAGTTTTTGCTGGGAAACATGGATTTATAACTCCACGAGATTTGTTTCGATGGGCAAATCGTTTCAGGAAATATGGAATTTCGTATGAAGACTTAGCCAGAGACGGCTATTTCCTTTTGGCGGAGAGGCTCAGGGATGAGATTGAAAAGAACACAGTGCAGGAAGTTCTAGAGAAGCATCTACGTGTTAAACTAAGGATGGAAGAGCTATATAGTCAGGTCTTTACTGCTCCCTAACAAATAGTGGTGGTCACCATATTCCTGTTCTTTTTCCATATGCTTTATTATATATTTCATATTCTTTTTGTACTCCTGAGTTTTTTTTACAAACTACTGTGCTTTTCCACTCAGTTTCTTATTCACCCTGTGATATTATTGGTATTTTAGGAGCCTCAAATTTTTATTCCTCTTAGATATCCTCGCATCATTGGTAATTGAGGAGCCTTGAAGGCTAGAAACATCAAGTAGCTTGTCAGCATCAACTACTTGAAGGGTTGGCCCATTACAGTGTTCCAACTCCCATGGGGAAAGGTCGGGTTGGTTCTAGACAAATGTTTGTTGTGTGCAAAGGGTTTAGGTTAATGATGTAATTGATGCATGTAGGTACCTGCTAAACCTTTGGACCAATGCTTAAGCCATATATAATGTAGATTTCATGCTTTCAATTAGACGGAGAATTATATGATGATGAGCTGCAATGATTGTTATGCTTGAATTAGGTGACTGGAATACCATCCATGTGGAGGTGCAATTTGATTATGAATTAGGTGATTACAATACCATCCATGTGGAGTTGCCATTAGATTAAAGTTCAGACTTAAATTGCAATGTGTTGAAACTTATGACTTCTTTTTGTTCATTGTTTTGCTTTTTCTAGCTTTAGCCATGTTTTATCCCTTGACGTGGCTAGGAAATAGAAATCCTAATATATACTTTAGAGGCAGCACAATTCTTATTGTCCAATTACTTTCCCACTTATATGTCGCAGTTTTTAGGAATTCGGAAATTTTACGCTCTTCTAATAGTTAAATCCATAGTAGCTGAATGCAGTATTTTTGCTGCTTATACCAGTCTGTAGGTGATCTAGTCTAGATCTAAATTTAATTGACTCCATCGTCATTAGCTTGCAAAGAGATAACCAAAGTAGGCTCTAAGATTTTTCGTAGTTGACTCCATAATCACATTCACCTCAGGCAAGAAGAACTGCTAATGTCAAGCTTTTTGCAATCATTAAGTAGCCTTCCTGATCAGTTTTCATCTTTATCCATTTCGAACTTGGGAGTTTTAATGAATCATGCTAATGCCTTCAACATTTTTTTTTGATGAGTACAACCGTAGCCTGCCTCTACATGCCATGGAGTATTCCTATGTATCATGGACAAGGGTGACAAAAGGTCAAGAAGACTATTTAAGATTGCAACATTTGGAAAAAAAGGTTGAAGAAATATAGAGATTACCATGAGGCATGGGGTTGAGGCAGGTCTGCTACAGACTTTTGCACCAATGAGAGATCCCTCATCCATCATCTAGGATGCTTCATAGAAATTTTCATTTTTGCATGGATGATGGAGTCAAATCTGAAGATTTTTAGTGCATTTCTTGATCGTCTTTATATGTTAAAGATATGATGGTTGAATCATTGGGGCGGTCAGATTTAGAAGGCCCTATGCTTTTGTTGTTGGTGTTTGCTAGACTTTTGTTTAGCAGTAGCAGCTGTCAGTTTAGTTACTTTACATGTATTTGAACTTTGAAGAGTAATCGTGGGCTCTTAATGGGTTATATAGAAAATGACCATGCTACTTAAGCAAACTTGTGGATAAGGATGATGGTGAAGGGTGTTAGTGCATGTAGGGACAGTATTATGTGAGTTGTGATGTAAGTTTAAATGGAGGTCAGTGCAGTGAAGCTTAGTGGTCAAGTCCTCTGTGGAGGAGAGAGAGTGAGAGGAATAGAGGGATGACAAGTTCGCTCAACAACTCTCTCTCTCTCTCTCTCTCTCGATGGAAGAGTAGAGGAAATCTTAGTCCATCCAAGGAGGAAGAAGGTGAGTGATAAGATTGTTTGTATTAGGAAATCTACTTGGGCGTATTTGTTTGAGTTGCAAAAAAAAGTTTCTTGAATGCAGTTTATCTGAGCTCTTGATTTTTATTGAGAAGATACTTAGCTGCTTTGATAACTCTATTTGTCTGTTGGATGTGATGTTTCAATTCTGTCTGTTAGATTTCTCTTGGGAGTTTTTTTTGAGTCTACTTATCTTGCGTTTTTTACTTATGCAGGGTGCCTTTAGAACAAGCTCTTTTGGGGAAGATGTTGGGAAGTACGTACTTATTAAATGGATTACTGTTATACCCATCTCTCTTGTTTGGAAGGGAAACATTTATGCTGTATAGCGCCGTATTTTTCTTCTCATCATTGTCTAATTTAAGGTCCTTGATTACTGCAGTATTGTTTGGACCAAAAGTATGCAGAGGCTTTACTTCCTTATTGAACGGTGTTATCAGCTACAGGAGCCTGTACTGCTTATAGGTGAAACCGGTGGAGGAAAGACTACCGTGTGCCAGTTACTGAGCATAGCTTTAAGGGCCAAATTACATATCCTAAATTGTCATCAGTACACAGAAACATCTGATTTTATTGGGGTATGCTAACTGCATTCTTTCATCGACTTAGTGGGGTCTTTGTCTTGTCCTAATGCTCACAATTTGAAACATCTATAATATACTGTTGGCAGGGTTTCTATCCAGTTCGTGAGAGGTCAAGAATAACTTCAGATTATAAGAATTTGATTGACCAGCTGTTGTCGAAGGCTTTTTTCAGCTTCATCAAGATATTGTATGGTGTCTTTGGCTCTGTGATGCATCAAGTAACACAAAAATATGCTCTTGTTTTGAATATTTTATCTTTGTGGGTGCAGAAATTTTCCACAGACATAGGCAAAGCTCCTTCTGTTCTTAAGCAACTGGGGGAAATTTTGGATGGTTGTACAAATGGTATGATGTGGCTGTCTGATGTTAGTGAGGATGATCTCGCTTTTCTTAAGAAAATTAAAGGGGAGCTGTCTCAGCTGTATCAGCAGTGGCAAACAATTTTTGTATGGCAAGATGGACCACTAGTACAAGCTATGAAGAACGGGGACTTACTTCTTGTGGATGAGATCTCTTTGGCTGATGATAGTGTGCTAGAACGGTTAAATAGTGTGCTCGAGCCAGATAGGAAACTGGTGAGTGGTATAGACCTGTTTGTTGAATTAATGTGCATGTCATCTTAGAAGCAGTTGCTGCTTCTGTTTATCCTTCTGCTAGTACATTGCAGCTGCCTTTTGTTGTTTCTTGTGCATGTATGTGGTAAGAGTGTCCTGATGAGCCTCATGGTCCTCTAATTCTGTAGTTTAATCTTCTTAGATTAAAAAGGATATAATATCAATAGATTGTATTCATTTCACTGTGAAGAGACGCATAGGTGACAGGAGATAAACACTGCCAAAATATCTTATTTTAAACCATTCAAATCACACACAGAAGCAGATTGGTGAAAGCCTGTATTGTTTGCATGAAAATGTCCTGGTGGACCGCCTGCTCTATTTTCTGTCCACTCTTGCATTTTTCTTGGTTTTTAGGTTGGGGTTGGTCTGCAGGCTGGGCTACATATTTACTGGTTGCAGCCATTTTCTCTTCCTGTACCTTTAATCATTATACTATTATTATTTGTGAGGATACTGGATTGTACTCTTTACTTATGGTCAAGGATGATAATACATTACTTAAAGCTTATTCACCTTGCGGTGTTGGAGATTTCCCTCGCAGTTACAATTTTCCATTTTGGGGATATATGCTAACTCAGTGTTAGATATACTTGATTTTATATCTCAATCTATCTTTGCAATCTTGCCTCAGCAAGCATATTTTTTTTCGTCAAAAAAATGATGGAAAAGTAATGGCACGTAGACCCACCAAAGTGACCTGATCCGAGTCCTGAATGTCGTGCCCTGAATTAGGTAGTCCCGAACTCGATTGACCTGAAATGCCCGACCCAAATTAACTCGAGCTATACTGTAGACTATGTTTCCCTAATACAAAATCAACTACAATAACTTTAATTTTTATTAATCTCATACTTCGTTAATTACTTTCATAGTTTCTCATATCTTCTATTATTTGTAATTATTGACTCAAAATATTTTATTTATTATGATATTATAAAATATAAATATCTAAGTCAAATGGTGGCCTAACCTGAAACGAACATAACCCGAATGCATAAACAGGTACTGAGAACAATATATATTTAAAACGCACCCGACCTGAATGACACAATTGCCACCTCTTGACAAGAGTAATGTAGACATTCTGAGTGTCTAGAGTTTTGTGGGCTATAAATCCCTAGCTATCCATCAAGTCCATCACTTGTGCAAATCCATACCTTTCCGTATATAATGTGTCTAGTGAGGGTGTGGCTTTTGGTGAGGTAAGGGGTCAGAGTATTCAGCGTCACCTGTACAACAGGAAATAGATTATTTCTTCTTAAGATCTTTGATCCATATAACTTGTAGAAGAGTTACAGTTCAGTCTTCAGTGCGACATTTTAATAGGTATATGGTACTCCAAAGTAAGAGATCAGGCTGTCTAAAGTCTGTGATGAGATTGCATGATATTGCCTGCACAATCATATTATGAAGGGAAAGTGAAATTGATTTTTCTTTTTTCTGTTCGGACCTGACTTGATGCTGTTGCAAAATTTTTAAGCATTCTGTTTTAACATGTTTACAGTTTTAGTCCAAATTGAAGTATATGTATAATTACCACTTCACGTCTACAGTCTTTGGCTGAGAAGGGAGGACCTAATTTAGAGACAGTGACAGCGCATGATGATTTTTTTCTACTCGCTACAATGAATCCTGGTGGGGATTATGGCAAGAAAGAATTATCGCCGGCTCTTCGGAATAGGTTCACTGAGATATGGGTTCCCCCTGTTGGTGACCTGGATGAGTTGAGGGTGATTACTAAAAGGTATGCAGGGGTAGCTAACAATATTTGTTTGATAGAGGGGTGGTTTCAATATCTGGTTGACATTTAAATGACTTTGTTATATTATCTTTTACAGGTTCCTAAGTCCTGATCTCCATTGTTTTGTGAACCCTCTTCTAACATTCTGGGAGGTATGAGATCTCAGCTGATATTAATGATCAATTTGTTTCATTATGATTTAGGTGTATCTCCCTTGGGGTTCTCATGTTCTTATTTTCAATTTTAGTTTTTTTGATTAGAGAATAGTACATGTTAAACAGGTGAGAAGGGGATAAAGCAAGAGGATTAGTTTTTTACTAGCAGAAGTAACGTTTATACATTAACCAATTCCTCATAGTTTCTAACTAGCTAAATGGCACCTCAAAAGCATCAGCCATCCAACGAAAACGTAGGTTGCTCAATCCCAAAGAAATCATCCTTAATGAGGCCTTTTAAGAAAACTACTGCAATGGTAGGATATATGCTAACAAACATCCTTCCCTATGTTACTCCGACACCTTCATTTACCTCAAAACGGATCGGGTGTCGTGTCGTGTCGTGTCCCACGACACTTCACTTGGATACTTCATTTTAAACTAAAAACTTGAATTTTTTCTACAAAATAGCCGTGTCGGACACTTGGACACCCGTATCCGAGTAGACACTCAATCCGTGTCTGAGTAACATAGATCCTTCCTATTTTTTGAAAGATAATAATGAAGTTTGCAAAATATGACAATTTTATGTTAGACTGCATTGGCATAGTTTCTAGGGATATTTCAAGATTAGTCTTCCATCCAGTAAGCATAGTCAATAATTAGATCATTGTGCCCACTGTCCACCTTAACATGACTATGAGATGGCAGTATTACTATCCCTAGTTTTCATTTTGTCCGTGTGATCTATTATGTCAGAACCTTCTCCGAACAATGCGAGTGAATATCGTTATTCAAAGGAGAGAGTAAAAATGAAGCAATACTCTCTTTGTTCAAACGCTTTGCTTTTCATGTTTGTCGATTTGAGCTTTTATATCGAGAATTGTCGATAAGTAAAACATTATATACAGTTGGTATCTTACAAAAATATATGGAGATAAATCAAACAAGACTTGATTATATTTTTTGCTACTTGCAAATCACAAAATTGGGGTATGTGAATAGTGTTATAGTCAAATGGTTGTAATCAATAAAGAACGAAAAAAGAGGGATCAAAAAGAACGAAGAGTATTAAAGAGAGATCAAAGTCTTCAAGAATGATGTTCGTCTTCATATGTTATTATTTGGTCAGTTATAAGTTTTTTTTTGGATTTCCCTTGGTCTAAATTCAATCCATAAAGAAAATTTCATTGTTGGTTTCTGTAACCAAATGCAATCCTAATCTCACCCAATTCTAATCCGACTTAGGACTTCTTAGTTTGAATCCTATCGGAAAATCCAAATTGATATAAATATTTATATTTTGGCCAGATTGATTGACTGAGCTCGGTTTTATAAATATAAAATTTTGTCTTGACGAACTCAGAGATTGTAATACAATACTTAGGAAAGGAAAAGGGAATGAATCCTAACCATTCCCTTATATGTTGTTTGATCGAGGATTTTTGCTTTCCTCTTTTCCCCTTCCTTACCCCAAATCCCTCTTCTTTCAATCCCCACCACCACTCTACTTAGGGAACGGAACTTGAACGAATTGGTATGGATGTCCATACCAGGGTAGTATGGGTCCTGAACCCCATACCAGCTTAAAACTGTTTGGTTCAATCCCGTAATGGGTTCTATATCCATTTCTTTTTTTGGTTCAATCTCCTCAGTCCTCACCATTATTGACCACCTGAACCACCTATCTCAAACCACCACCACCACCAAACTGACCCACCAATGGCAACTGCTCTGCAACACCACCACCACCACCAAGATTTTTTCTCTCCCTCTACAACTTCTTCCATGACAAACTCAAGAACACTATTTTGTCTTTCGTCGAAGTGGAACTGTGGAAGGCTGATTTCTTCATCTGTTTTGAAAGTTTCACAGGAATCTCACCGCATGAAGGTTTAATATCAGAAATGTGGGTAAAGGAAGCCCCCCTTTGATCACCCATTTCATCCCTTATCCCCATTTGACCACCCACCACCTCCTCAAAAAGCCACCCTAACCCGAAATCCAAAACCCACCGAGAATCCCCAATCAGCCCAACGTAGACCTCTTGAAACCCAGTCACACCGGCCCAATTGCGGTAAATTTCACCTTGAAAACAACCGGGAAACCCATACCTAGTGATAAAACTACGTTAGCCACAAAAATCACTCCTACCTGCCCTAAAATCCTACTTAGGCCCACCCACCACTCCTTAAACCTCGCCTTTCTTGGGAAGCTACCCCCTCTCTCGCGGTTATCCCACCCTAGCTTAGAAAACACAAACACCTCCTACCAATCCATGAGATAGACATAGAGCGAGCAAAACCTACACCATCTAACATGCCAGCCAAGAGACAAAGTGAGACCTAAAACCACTGCCAACCACGTGCGGCTACGACCGAGTGAAATGGGGACACCAAAGGCATGTCCTTATTGTCAGAGAGAGTGAGGGGAGGAGGGATGGTAGATTCCGAGGGAGAAGTGGGAGAGAGAAAAGGGAGAGCGAGAGAGAGACGCAATGATGGTGGTAGGGAAAAAAGAGAGAGCGAGGGAGTGGAAAAACATGGATTTTTCTAAAAACATCTACCCAACAATTTTTTCAATCTAATACCCTTTCTTTATTTCATTCACCTTTACCCTATGGGAACGAAACACCCCCTTTTCTGTAACCTAATACACCACATGATGCCCGAAAAGTATTATGCATGATGTGATAACACCTTTCTCTCCTTCATCCTTTAGAATTTTATATAAAACAGTTTGGCTATGTGATGTCATATCTCTACATAATATGTCACCTTCACTGAGGCTTCAGAATTGGAGATAGATCATTGAAAAGCCTTGGTTTGTATAATGCTTATATTTGTCGATATTGCATGTTTCTAATGTATACTTTGTCATTCTACAGTGGTTCAACAGTATACAAGCAGGCAGAGTGCTTACTGTGAGGGACCTTCTAGCTTGGTTGGGCTTTATTACAAAGACAGAGAAGAGCTTACTTCCTAATTTTGGATTTCTGCATGGGGCGTTTCTTGTTTTGCTCGATGGCCTAACCTTGGGTATGTCTTGAACTTTTTACTGTGCATCTTTGTGAGTGAGGGAATATGTTTTATCTTGTCTTCCCTCGTCTAATATTTGAGTTACACAAAATAGAGTAGTGGTGAAGTGGAAACTGAGATAGAAATGTGAAAAATGACGAATAGTGGAAGATGGCTATAGAAAAATATGAAATAAATTCTTTCGACAAATTTAAGTTATCGATTCTTCCACTCACTTTGGTATGATAGAATGTTGTATTATTATTAACCTATAGATAGATTAATATCAGTTAATTGTATCTAGCAAAATAAGATGATGATTTGACTAGAGATCAGTGCCATCAAATTTGTAGTACTTTGACTTTTCTTGCAGAAGCTGCTGCAGGATTTTCAGGAAAACATTTAGGAGGGAAAAGTTGTTGGTTGCTATAGCAATTCTCATAGTTTTTTGATTTAATCACTCCTTGTACATTAATTTTCTTGAACTATAAACGTGCTGTAATATATGCAATAAACAAGATATACTTACGTAACATCAATTTTTCCAGTAGCCAGGAAGCCTTTGTAAGCTGGCCTTCTCCCTTATTTCCCTTTTGTTTTTTCCGAAGAGGTTAAGCCTTTTCTTACAATAAAGAATAATTTTTGTCAGAAATGACCTTTTTGATAACCACTTTTTTTTGTCACAAACCACCTTTTAACAATTTTTTTGTCAGGAGAAACCCAAAATGAAATTTTTTTTGTCAAGAAAAACCTCAGAGCACTAATCAATGCTTTAACTTCAATTAACAACATTAACCTTTAATTATCTAACCTAAGCTAAAATAATACAAAGTTTAATAACATTTGCCATCCCACCACCACCTCAGCCTAATCAAACACCCACAGACACCCCTTTAAGAACACCGCCCCTTCACCGCCGAATCGCCGATTGTCCACCGTCAACACCCAACTTCATCAAGCAGCCACGCACCTCACTGCCCTAATCCCCCTCTCTCTCTCCCCCTCCAATAATATCAACTTCATCTGGGTTCGATTTAGGGTGTAGGTGGGTTCGATTTGGGTACTTTGGGGTGGGATCGATTGGGGGTTTGAGGTGTAGGTGGGTTTGATTTGGGTGGTTTGGGGTGGGCTCGATTGGGGGTTTGGGGAGTAGCTGGGTTCGATTTGTATGAATTAAGGTGGTCTCGATTGGGGGTTTGGGGTGTAGGTGGGTTCGATTGGGGTGGGTTTGGAGGGTAGGTGGGTTCAATTGGGGTGGGTTTGGGGTGTAGGTGGGTTCGATTGGGGTGGGTTTGGGGGGTAGGTGGGTTCGATTGGGGTGGGTTTGGGGGGTAGGTGGGTTCGATTGGGGTGGGTTTGGGGTGTAGGTGGGTTCGATTGGGGTGGGTTTGGGGTGTAGGTGGGTTCGATTGGTGATTTCGGTGGGAGGTGGTGGTCTTGGTGGGTTCGATTGATGATTTCGGTGGTTTCCAGTGGTTGGTGGGGTGGGTGGTGGTTGGCTCCGACAGTGATGATAGTGGTGCGGTGCTCGTGTGGTGTCGGTGGGGTGCGGTACCAGTGTGGTGTTGCCGTGTTGGTGGGGTGCAGTGCTGGTGTGGTGTCGGTTGTGGTGTGATGGTGGTGGTCAGTGGTGGTGGAATAGATGGTGGTGGTCAGTGGTGGTGGAATAGATGCAGGTGGTCAATGTTGATGGTAATTAAATAAGCTTCGTTAATTAGTTTAGAAGCACTAATCAAAGTCAACACCCATTAACCCAAGGTCAACGGCTGATTAGTGCTCTTAGGTTTCTTTTGACAAAAAAATTTCATTTTGGGTTTCTCTTGACAATTGTTTTTTTAAAAGGTGGTTTATGACAAAAAAGTGGTTATAAAAGGTCTTTTGTGACAAAAAACCCTAAAGAATAAACAATTTTCTTACCTTTTTCAATTTCTTTTTCTCTCTTTCCCTTCCTTTGCTCGCAATGCCCTTCTTGCTTCGGCCTTTTATTTAACTAGATTAAGTTCTATAGCTAGCATTCTATTGTCAACAAAAGTAAAACGCTAAGAAATAGGTCATAGTCAGACTAGGCAAAGCATTTCGTGTCATTTAGACATGGCTCTCAAAATTTTACTTTTCTATAACCCATGATGGGTAGTGTTTACACGTGTCGTCGGTGACCATCAATAATTTGTTAACACCCTGCAAGGTAACTACAATTTTTTTGGGAAAATGTTAAGCTAGGGCATACGTTTACTATTTTATTGTGAAAAGTTCGATTTCTTAGAAGATAGTGGGTTATTTTTATTCTAAATATATTGTGGGCCGGTTCTCTCTCCAAGCGAGTGATTGAACAAAGGTGAAGGGGAAGTGTGTCAGCAGTGATTGAATATGGAGGCGATTTATCTTAGAAGACAACTAATGGAGAAGTATTGTAATAAGACAGTATTATATTTGATTTTCGTTGTTTTAGGAAAGGCTATGATAAGGTGCCTAGGGAAATACATTGGTGGGATTTAACAAGGAAAGGGATTTTGTCGACATATATTGACTTCATTAAAGAGATGCACAAGAGAGTTAGTGTGGCGAAGGAGTGTTGAGAATTTTGGAGTTCACATAGTCTTCTGGTTTGCTGTAGTCATGGACGAATTATTTGTACGATGACACATAACGTTTAGCGATGGATGATATTGTGTTATGGATGAGATGAGTGAAGGTGTCATAAATAAGGTGGAATTGTGGCAATAAGCGTATCAAAATAAATCCTTGGAGAGTATGATTAGTGGGGTTGGAAGAAGGGAGGTAGGGTCAATCACCTTAGATGGGATGGTTGTCTAAGGTTTCATTTTTTTTTAGCTCTCTAGGATCCATTATCCTAAACAATGGAAAATAGAAATTTGGCTCTTGCAATCAAAATAGGTTTGTTGAAGTGGAGAAGTGCCATGTTGTTTCGATGTGATCTTGCACAGAATTGGGTCGTGAAATATTGTTACATTTGTAAGAAGAATTAGGCGGAATAAGACTAGAATGTGATACAATGGTGCGTTGGGTAGGTTTAAATATTGGTGAAGTAATGAGATTGTCAAGAGTAGGAGATGTACTAAGAAAACATGGATGAGGATTGAAGGTGATATGATTTTGGATACGTTCTGAGCACATGGTTCAAAATAACGGCTGGATCAATTTGGTTTGCCCGAGGCGTAACGGATTTCAGCTTAGGCGAAGTGAATTCGACATGTGAGAACACCGCCTTATAAATCTATGTTTCTTTTGCCTGATAGCTTGTTTTTTTTGTTCATCCAACTCTGAAAGGTAGAAAAAAAGAAGAGAATAAGTTTGAGTTTAAAGTAAAAAGATATATCTTCATATTTTTACATGCCTTGACAATAATTTATTGATTTGAGCTAAATCCCTTTGTTAGATGCATTTTTTTTCATCAAATTGACGGCTAACAATAAGTCCTAGTTTGTGAGCAAACCTAACTAAGCTATGAAATGGCGATGAGTGGCCTAAATATTTCGTCTTTCTTTCTCTTCCTCTTCCTGTATGATTACAGAGTTTCAAATCTGAAAGTCAATATTTCTTTTTAGTTTTTCGCTCTTGTTTTATTGCCCTTCCACGTCTAAAGCTTTTATTTATCTATTTTAGAACAAAAGTCATTTGCCTTTATGTTTTATAGTTAGGTGTAGGTTCTTGCTCCTTTCTTATAACCCTTTAATTTGTTAAAGGTTTTTGTTCACTTCTTTATTGAAATTTAGCTCCGCAAAATCAATTTTGTTCTACATTAAAAATAAACTAAAAACAAAATTTGAGCCACGACACATGTGTCGTGGTCTGTGACTAACGTGTCCATTCCGTTCCAACAAAACCATGACTATTTCTGTTTCTGCGAGCAAAACCGTTCCAACAAAACCGTATGACTATTTCATTGTTTTTTCATTCTTTTTCCGTGTGTTTTGCAATATTTTCTCCCAAGCATCTTTTGTTTGTTATTTTTCATCGGGTTTTCAAAATTTTTCATTTGTTTTTCTAAGTATATTCCTTCTTAGCTCTTTTTATAAGTTTCTCATTTTTTTTTTGGAATCCTCATATTTTGGTTTTCTTTCTTTCCCCGCTAGTCTTCACCCTTGTGATGAGCCTCTTGGTAAAATTTTATCTGAGATGTTTGATTTAGGCGTTTTGGATGGCATATGCTTTAAAAACAATATATAAATAGCCCATCATTTCCCATCTTCTTTTTGGCATCTTCAACGGTATTTGAGTGTGCACTTGGAAGTAAACTTTCCTTTTTTTTTTTTTGATAAATTGCTCATAATAGGCCACAGCCTTCACCTTTTTTTATCATTATCCTTCCTTTCTAAATGGGTGGTCTTTGGTGCTCCTTCAAGGCATGTTCATTTGGTATGCGTGTGAGGTTCCAAACAAGGCTTGCTACATAGTAATTGAAGCTTCTTTAAAACGCGGTAGGCAACTGTTTTAAAAAGCACACTTTCCGACTTAATTTTTTATTCCATCTCTTCACTATCCCCGCAATTGGTGTTACATATTACAAAGAAATTATAAAAAATTTGGCAAGTCTTCGACGAAGAACGTATTTGGTAAATTAGTATAAATGGGATGATGTTTTGCCTCTCAAGCCTGCTCGTGGCCGCAACATTAGGTCTATCCGTTTGATGAATGGGGATTTTAAAGGAAAATGGCTTTGGAGGTTTGTGAATGACGTTAATGGTATGTGGAAGAACATCATTAAACATAATTAGCAGTTACAATGGTGGAGTTAGAAGATCTCTTCCCCTTATGGAGTAGGGATTTGAAATATATTTGACACCCAACCATTGTTAATAGCTTTCTTACCGGGTTCGAGCTCTTTCAGATCCTCGAGACAGACGCAAGAAATGGGAGAAATGAAAACAAAAGGGTATCCGATTTTCGAGAGGCCATTCTACTGGGCTTGCATAAATTCAAAGTCCTTTGTTGGGTTCAAAATTAAGAGTTGTGTTTCGGTATTATATTTGTAGTGAGGATCAACCTGAGCTCAATTTCGGAGGTGATAATATGGATTGTTAACAATAAGCATTGTAATGTTACTTCTATGAGATTCTAATTGTGTCTCAAGGTATTTGGAATGTCCTTCCCTTGACGTTGCACATAGGGGAACGATGAGATGTTTTGGCGTCGCACCAAGAGTGATTACTTTTCTTTAACGTTTGCTTGTGTGTTTCCCAACTATTGATATTTGGAATTAGTTAGGAGTCAAAGATAAGAGTCGATGCTCAAAGAGAAATAGTATTTTCTTTTCTAGTCATTTTAGTTGTGCCTTTAGGAGGAGGAATCCGTTAAGCATCTCCTTTTTGTCGTTTGGCTCTCTCTCTCTTTGACACTTATCTTTGAAACTGTTTGGGTAAGCTGGGTTTAACCTTGTTTTGTGAAAGATGCTCGCCTTGAGAAGAAGGATAAAATGATTGCCTTGCTGATGTTTGGAAGATGATTCCGTTGGCAATCTAGTGTGCACTTGGAAGGAAAGAAACTGACAGATTTTTGTGGATTTATCTTCCTCTTGTGAAGCTTCCAAAATTTATTTTTTTTGTGACATATGTGTAGCTGGAGTCAAGTTTTTATTTGAATGTCACTGGACTTTCCTTGGGCTTGTCGATAAATTTGCACTTGATAACTTTAGGGTATTAGCTTTTTTGTCAATTTGCAAGAGGAATGCGCAGAATTAACTTTTAGAAGCCATTTATGATGGCTTGTTGTTCACAAAATTGTCCTAGCTGAATGACCTATGAGTGTTAGGTAAGTTATGTGTGGCTATTGCCACATGTCCTTTTCTCTGGAGATCTCAGTCTTGCGGTATATTCAGTATCGTCAGTGGGTGGATGTTATGGACATGTTTGGGTCATAGCCATAGGTGTATTAATGGGAAGGGCTACTACGTCGAGGAAATTTGATGCAGCATATTCCTTAGGATCGTGGTAATGATAAAGCTTAGAAGTGAGCGTTCTTGTGTATGAATTGGCAAATCTCACATGGTACACAATCACCTTAATTTCACAGTGTGGTTCTATGTTGCTGCTGCTACTTTTTTTTTGTAGTTTCTCTGCAATATTTCCTCAGATAATGTAATGCTTTCGTCCTTTCTTGCCACCTCATCGGTTTGTGGTGTTCTCTTTTCTGCCAGGCACTGGTATATCAAAGAATGAAGCTGCCAAAGTAAGAGAGAGCTGCCTTGCTTTTCTTGTGAAGCAGTTGGAGGTGCGCTAGACGTGTTCGCTTTTCTGTTCTTTTTCTTTCTCTTTTCTTTGTTATTGTATGCAATGTATTGTTAGATTTCAAGGAGAGTTCTATAGATTTCTTTTAATTTTATCAGCCAATGATGCACTTACATTTTTTTCTTGTGGCTGGCTATGTATGAGCCTATGAGTTTTAGACAAATGTTTACTGATGAAATAGCCTGGTCTTCTTGCAAGTTATGGCGTATATGCTGATCGACTTTCTCTTACTACTGTCTAATGTGTTTTTGTTGTTCTCTTAGGTAGACATTTTAGTCAGTGGTCCATAAATATGCATTGTAATTGGTATGATTTCTTCAACTTCATGTATGCAATTTGTGACAGGAAGTTGATTCTGCTTTGGCTGATTCAGAACTGCTTCGCATGGAAAATTACGGATGGGCTGATATTAGCACGGCTGCAGATGATTCCGAACCTGAGGAAATGCAATGTGACAATCTTTTTGGCATTCATCCTTTTTATATTGACAAAGGTAGTTTACATTTTTTTTTCCGCAACTAATTTGTTGGCTGTCTATGATTCCACAAGAATTACGTGGAATATTACTGTAACTAATCTGGTCCAGAAACTTCAATTACAGTAAATTTTCAAACATCGCAACGCCAACCCACTGCATACTTTCTCTTAATTTTATAAGCCATCACGCTAACATTCTTGATCAGACACACTGTAATTGTTTTGTTGTTTCTTCAGTTTCTAGTTAACCTTTATGATTGATATGTATGCCAATGAACTGTGAAAGCTAGTTTAGAATGACTTGCATATTTAAGTCAAGTGGTCTACTGTTGCTATGTTAATTGCTTTACATACTAATGTATGTCTGTGCTTGAATTTACAACTTCTTGGTGGATTATGTTCTGTGGTGTAGGTGGTGACCATCTGGAAGATAGTGGGTTTGAGTTCTTGGCTCCTACTACACGTAGAAATGTCTTGCGTGTCTTGCGTGCTATGCAACTGTCAAAGCCTGGTTTGTCATTTTTCGCACGCCTTGTATCAGAGTTGGTGTTTCTGTTCATTCCCTATTCTTAATTGCTTCTATCCATTGTAGTGTTGTTGGAAGGTAGCCCTGGTGTTGGAAAAACAAGTTTAATTTCAGCCATTGGAAAGTTTTCAGGTCACAAGGTTGTACGTGTCAACCTATCTGAGCAGGTTAGAACACTTTATTTTTTCCATGTTCACTATCCTTATCTACTCATTGGATGTGTTTGGTTTTTCCATCCAGTTTCAGTTTGAGCTTGGAAGCAACATGGCCTATTCAATAATCAGCCATAATTTTGACCATTTTTGCTTGTCTCACTCATGTTTTAATCATGTGTTTCTTCCATGCTTGAATGTTATCTGACTTTTGACCTGTCATAGACCGATATCATGGACCTACTAGGCTCAGACTTGCCGATTGAGAGTGATGAAGGTTTGCAATTTGCTTGGTCGGATGGAATATTACTGCAGGTATGAAAACTATGCTTTAATACTGGAATATTTTCTTGTTAGCTTGTACTTGTCACAATGAGTATGATTTGCATTTTCAGGCCTTAAAGGAGGGATCGTGGGTTTTGCTGGATGAGATCAACTTGGCTCAGCAATCTGTTTTGGAGGCATAGATCTCAGTGCTTTTCTCCTTTTATGATTTAGTTTTTAGTTGACTTGTAGCTTTACTTGCGTGTTTTTCCGTTTCTCATTGTACTTCGTATTGTCAGGGACTGAATGCAATTCTGGACCACAGAGCTGAGGTTTTTATTCCGGAATTGGGGCAATCTTTCAAGTGTCCATCTTCTTTTAGAGTTTTTGCTTGTCAAAACCCTTCTTACCAAGGTGGTGGCAGGAAGGGTCTCCCGAAATCATTTCTTAACCGGTTTACAAAGGTATGTGCTTATGGACGCATTATTCTTGCAATGTCTTCCTGTTATAAAGAGAATATATTGCAAACTGGCTTATGAAATTAATACCACCACTTTTTCTTTTAGGTCTGGTTTGTGTTAGGTTATATGATAATCCTTCCATAGTTATCTTTCTAGCGAACTGATTGTCGTTTCCTCTCTTTAATCAGGTTTATGTGGATGAATTAGGTGAACATGATTATCATTTCATATGTCGTTCCCGCTTTCCGTCAATCCCTGAGTGCATTCTTACCCAATTGATTGCATTTAATAAGAGATTGTATGAAGAGACTATGATATATCGAAAGTTCGCGCAACAGGGATCTCCATGGGAGTTTAATTTGCGTGATATCATGCGCTCCTGTCAGATAATTCAGAGTATGGTTATGCACAGATCCAAAATTTCTTTTAAAGATGTTATGTTTCGTTGATTAATGATTTCTGTATTATGCAGGTTCTCCTGGAAATATTAAGAATGATTGCTTCCTTAATATTGTATATGTGCAAAGAATGAGAACTGCTGTAGACCGGAAGGAGGTATTGCGACTATATGAAGAAGTTTTTGGAATGAAGCCATCTATAAACCCATATCCTCGTGTACAAATGGATGATCTCTTGTTACGAGTTGGGAATACTCGTATTAAGAGGAACCGCATCCAGTCGATCAAGACCATTGTTAGCAAACTCAAGATATTTCCAGGAATGAGGAATACATTAGAAGCTGCTGCACAATGTTTACAACATAGGTGGCTATGCATTTTGGTCGGGCCATCATCTTCGGGCAAGACGTCACTGATAAGGCTGCTTGCGCACCTAACTGGAAATGTGCTCAATGAAATTAATCTCTCATCTGCTACTGATATATCTGAATTACTCGGGTCTTTTGAGCAGTACAATGCCTATAGGAACTTTCATAGTATTGTCAGTCAAGTCGAGCGCTATATAAATGAGTACTGCAACCTGCAGTTAGATTCCACTGGTGATGATTTTTTGAGGGAGAGAAAAGATCTGATAAGTAAATGGCTCTGTTTTTCATCTAATAATAGTTTTGGCCACTTGTCTAGATCTGCTAGTGCAGATGGTGAAAGTTGGAGGGCATCTTTATCTCTACTGGTTGAGATTATCGAACTTCTAGCATTTGATTTAAAAAGGTATATGTTTCCTATGTCTTGGTCTTTGGACGATTTGTCTATAGTTTTGCAGAGAGTTCAGAAGCTGCAAGAAATTCAAAAGGGAAGGGCAGTTCCTGTGAAGTTTGAATGGGCTGCTGGACCGCTAATAAAGGCAATTGAGAACGGAGAATGGATTGTGCTCGAGGATGCTAATCTCTGCAATCCAACGGTATGTCGATATTAATTTGTAGGCCTTTAATTTCTGCACCCCAAAGTTCTTACCAGTTTATGCTTTGACATCTTTTTATATTTAAATTGTCTCATAGGTTCTTGATCGGATCAACTCTTTAGTTGAATCGGAAGGGTCAATCACTGTAAATGAGTGCGGAAACGTGGATGGGAAGCCTTTGGTTCTATCTCCACATCCTAATTTTAGGATGTTCCTCACCATTAACCCAAGTTATGGGGATGTTTCCCGGGCAATGAGAAATAGAGGAATTGAAATTGTTATGATGCATCCAAATTGGCTGCTCAGTGAAGATGATAAGGAGAAGAACAAGGAGGTCGAATTAGATGATATTAAGAGCTTTCTTGCTTCATTTAACATTCCTAGTAGGATGCTGGTTGATTCGATGGCAAAAGCCCACATGCATGCTAAAAATGAAGGTCTATGCCTAAATGTTCAAATTACTTATCTTGAACTAAGTCGATGGGTTCACTTATTTGAGCAGCTTTTGATGACTGGCAATGATGTTCGGTGGAGCCTTTATCGTAGCTGGGAGCATTCATATCTTTCATCATTAGGTGAACCTGGGGGATTGCGTATTGTCCAGGAAGCAAAAGAATCGTATTTGAGCATTGATTCTTTGTCTCTAGGAGGAATGCTCTGTTCCAATCTTGAGGATGCCTGTTCAAGTCAGGTGACTGATGTCTCCAATGGAGATTTATCTCTTTGCTTGCCAGGTGGGTGGCCTGCGCCACTGAAACTGAGAGATTATGTTTGGTACTCAGTTGAAGCGTCTGTCACACAGAACTTCCAGTATCTGGAGTATCTTGGGGTGCAGTGTGCATCACATGAACTGTATATTTCCAGAAATCAGATATTGAGGAAGCATGACTCCAATAGTTCCAAGTCAATTTTTCTGCTGGACTTGAAGATGTTGCAGGCACTAATGTACCCACGAAGTGCAAGTGGAGGAACTGTGAAGTATTTTCCGACAAAGGAAGATGATATTGTGCTCACCAAGAAGAAGCTTTTATTTGCGGCTGATTGGGTTATAGATCAAGTCACTGGAAAAACTGATCTTGAGCTATGCCTTTGGTGGTATAACTGGTTTGATAAGCAGTTGCAACCCTGCTGCCAGTTCTTCGGCTCTTTGAGTTTGGAGAATCTGCTTAGGAAGGAATTAGGACATCCCATCTGGAAATGTATCTTTCAAAGTCATCGTGAAATGTCTCATCAGAATGTCGATGCTGACCTGCCGACGTTGCCAATCCTAGCTTTGGAGTCTGCTGAATTCCTCGCAAGCTTATCTTTATCTTCTGGGAAACTTCTTCTTAATGCTATTAGAAGTGTTGGACTTTTAAGACGTAGTCTGTGGCAGTGGAATGCTGAGATCAGTGAGCACTTGAGTGATAAGTATATAAAATCTTTGGTCCGGTCATTGAAAAAGTTGGAAGAAGAAGTGCTTGATGTGATTGTTGAATCCTCATCTTTTGATTTTGTACACCAAACGTATACTGATCTTCTGGAAGAGCACATCTTATTTTGGAATGTTATTGTGTCATCAAAGTTTGAAACCCTGCTAGTTCATTGGCGTGCTTTAAAGAAGATTGTGTTGAAATTGAGAGAACTTTTCCCAGAGGCTGTGGAGAATGTGTTGGTGAGCTCAGTATGCTGTAATCTCTTAGTTTCTTCATGGTTTCAATAAAATAACAACAAATCCTTAGTTCCAAAATTATTTGGGGTCGTCTAACATGAAGTGTTATAAGGAACCGTCATCGTGACAAGATAAACAAGAAAAGTAAAGGAACAAGTTAAAGAGAAACATAAGTGGGGAAAGTAAGATGAGAGAAAACGCAGGGAACAAGATAACGACGGAGGTGTAAAGTGAAAACACAAACATGAGTATATAACAATAAAATCTGAGAAATTCTTATAAAAGAGGGCTGAAGAGATATAAAGAGAAAAAACAGACGTGTAGGAAAAATAAAGTTTTGTGTGGTGATTTTTCATTTGTTTTTTTAGAGGGGGGGGGGTTGTCGGGGTTGAAATGTTCGTTGTGGTAATTTTTTTTTCATGAAGTCATTCATGTGCGTCATGTGTGTGTGTATATATATATATATACCGATTTCTTTTCTGTCTGTCCAGCTGCTGGTTGGTCATATTATGAACTAACTCTGTTTGTCATTTTTGTAGAGAAGTTTTGCTATGATGTCGGTAAATCTGGATAGAAGATTGCCTTACTCTTTGACTTCTGAGAAGTCAATGTTATGGGCACATGGAGGCCATCCGTCTTTACCTTGTTCTGCTGATATATGTAATAAGCTCGAGGAACTTGTTAGCTTCGTGAAGCTAGTGTGGCCAAAGAAACATCTGCAAATGCAGTGTATATGATCTTTCTCATTTGTCTCTTGCTCTTTTCTGTTAGGTATGTCAATTTTACTTAAGATAGTTGTATTGCAGTGGATGGCCACGTTGTCGAATTCGCTGTATCAATCAATCAAGAATTTCGTTCTCTTGCCATGCAAGGTATGCGCCGAGTTATCTGTTACCATTTATCATTTCGGCTATTGTATAAAATACAGGTTCTATCAATTGTAGGTTGCTTCAACTCTTTTTAGTTCGAGGCTTTTTGTTGAAACAAACTGTGATATTTGGTGCTATGTCTTGCCGTTCTTGCTGTAGAAGGATAGAGATTTGCATGCTACTGTGTTTAGAAGTGCTCATGTGTACCTGCTAATTCAAACCTCTCTATCACGTCATACTTTGCATGGTAATTGGTATATACAAAAGCTCTGAGTCTCAAATACTTAAAAGAGTCTGAGATTCCAAATTTAAGAAGCAGACACAATAATTAAGAATCAAATACGTAAAAAACAATTTTGGTAAAAAGTTCTATTTGTACTTATGAGGAGAAAATTTATTAGAAAGGACTCAGTAGTATAACCCATAGTCACATAATTCGCTATCTAATTCGCCTTTTGAATTTGCAATTCGACTAAAATGGGCCAAAAATAGCCTAAAACCGATCATAATTCGCTTATTTCAATTCGCAAGGAGTTTAGAGAATTATGTAACAGTGGTATAACCATAGATGATGTATTGCTGAAAGTGCCCTGCTAATCATGCATACCAATGTCTAAGTAGGGTCCAGGAGAACCTCCTATGAGAGTGCCAGCAGAGGAAGGTAAGCCTCTATATCATACAACTCGCTTCCAGGCTGTTGCAGCCTGTTACCCATAAATTGATCTGCATGCGTCCATGGAATGAATTTGTTTCTATTACCCTTCGAATCCTGCATAACAAACTTGCAGATGCACCCAAGAAGATGAAGAAGCACATCGAACCTTATGATTTGGAACATTTTATTCCATACAGGTAGCCACTTCACAATGTAGGAAATAGGAATGTCCATCTCACAACATCATAGGCCTAGCACACAGATATAAGGGAAATGCACTATCCAGCTGCCAAATTTGAAATGATCATTCATGTTGAGTGTTCCTGCAAATGCAATCTTTGCGCAGATGCTTTAGATCCAAGTGATAACAGCTAAAGAAAATGGAGATACATGCGGAGTCTCCAAGAAATTTGATGAAGATGTATGAGGGAAAAATCTGGACAAGTCCTTCATGTTATCGGTTCTCTCCTGAACTGAAAATTCCAAAAGAACATTATATATCTAATTAAAAATATCTTGCACCTAAGGGTGCTAATGAAGTGCGTCTTTTTGAGAATAAGATGGTGTTTTAATTCGGTCGATGATCGTGAAGTTGAGGTCAAGTTGAGCAAGCTCGAGGGTTTTTGACCATTCATTTTTTAAGTATCTTTGGAAGTGAAATTCCTAAAAAAATATTTTTTGAAAATTTAATGGAGATAAATCCAACATCTTGTGTTTTCTAATTAAATGGTCATAGTTGAGGTCAATGCTAGTTAGAGGTGTTCATTTCGGATTATCCGATCCAGAATTGAACATCCGATTTTTCGGATGGATCGATTACTCGTGCATAAGTTTACATTAAATATCCGATTTTACAAAAAGCCCTTTTTTGAACTCAATTACTCGTCCATTAGTTTACATTTTAATCTTACAGTGACTCTGTTTAAGGGTATGTTAGGTGAATTATCCTTTCATGTATTAGAATTACCCTTTTAAAAATAGTTCCTTGAACATTATGATAGTAACTTTGTCAGTGAAAGGTACGTTGTCCATGGGTTCACAATAAGTTGATTGTCAACGGGTCTATACTAGACTTCACGATATAATTTGTGTTAAGAGTCTCACTCATGGTGTCAAATGTCAAGGAAAGGTCGTAGCGTATCATTTGTATTGTGAAGGTATCCAAATTTATGGAATCAATTCTACCGCATTGCAAAGGTGTAAGAAGCCATATTTTAGGCCGATTCAAGTGATATCTTGTGGTCTTGGCCGATACTTTAGAGTTATGGCAATCGCATCAACTCCGTTACCGCGATATGTGACTGTGACCGCGACCATAACAACCATGGCCTCATAGAGTGAGCTCACCTTTAAAAAATGAATAACTGGAAAGGCCTAAATAACATATTAAAGGAGAAACTGAGGGAAAAAACTTATTCTCATTGTATTAATTGCAATGGTTTCCCTCCATGAACTCCTCTCTTTTCTCCACTTGCAACCATATGCAAATTAAATTTCTTTTAGGGTTGGAGAAATGAGGGACTCTTGTTTGCTTTTGGCTTTGGCACAGGTTTTGCTTCTTGATGATTTTGTTTTTCTGTTTATCGTAGGTGTTTGCATGACATCTTCGCTTTTTGGGAAGTATGAAGAGGGGAACATTGCTGACCTGTTGCAGGAGATGTATGAGGTATACATATTACACAAATTGGACTCTTTGATCTGTATCAACATCTAACATGATTGGACTATTTGCGCAGATGCTATCTAGGAGATTTGAATGTGAAAGGAACATACTGGAGGCAAATAGAAGTTCTCAGACTAGTGGCTATTCCCTGCCAAAGTCTTCTTGTTGTACAATCATCCCTGATATCATGAACTTTAGAAGTGGTTTTGAGACTTGGATGCAAAGTCTACTTATAGTTGATGAGACTAGCCTTTTCCTGGACCTATTCTTGCTCCAAGACTTGTCAGAGTTAATGCTTTCGAATCCTAAAGATTTGCAATTGGTATGACACAATCTCAATTTCTTTACTTGTTGATATGGTAATTGGCACAGTATTGTTTCTTGTCCTATCATACATTATATTTACATTTACTTTTTTAGAGTCTACCTATCCTGTAATATTTGTTACTGAATTACTCCCGCCGTTTCCTAAATATTGTTACACTCCCAAAAACCCAATAACCAAGGAAATGGGTATGAATAGCATGACAATGACAGGAAAAGTAAGTTTAGGAGAGAAAATAAAGAATAAAATAATAAAAAGCATGACAAAATGGTAACTGGACCCCAACCCATATATCCCAAAATGGAAAAAGTAGAAGTGTAACAATTTTAACGAACTATTGAAAAGGAAAACATTTTTTGAGAAACGGAGGGAGTATCAGTGTAGTCTGTAGTGTTGTACTTTTTCTGATGGGTGAATGGAACACTGTTGGTGCACAGAGGGTGTGAGATCGTGAGACCCGTATATCAGTGGACAACTAGTCATTAAGACCCTAATGCCTATAGCTGCTCAATCCTGGATTCTCTCAACAGATGGTTGGAATGACAATGACGTTCGCTAACTGGACCCCAACCCATGATAAGCTCTACAATGGGAAAGAGAGGGAAACAAAAAATATGATACAAATAAAGCTTTGCCCTATTGTTGCATACGCAGTTATGCACCCTCTGTACAAAATTTTTCAATGCTTCCACATGTGAACCTTTGATCTGATTGATCTACCAGAAAACCATCTTTGTGCTTATCAGGATGAGCCAAACTAAATGGACTTACAGGTTCTACTTCCCAGTTAGTCGTAGAACAAAGGACAACTCAGTGACCAGAGAGCAAGTACTCAGGGGCAATGAAGTAGTGTGTGCTTGACGATTGATTTCTTGGAGTGAAGCTGTTGGAATGTTTTTCTTTTTTAAACTCAGCAACAATTATAGCTACCAGTTTACACAGAACTTGCAAAGAACGATCTGCATAACAAAATCAAGCAAGAAGAAAAGTAAAGCCAACTTCACCCTGAGTCCCATCATGAATCATCAAGCCTTCTTGCATCCCTAGATGTGCTTTTCTAACCTGAATGTTCTAACGAAATCTTAAAGGCTGCTTTCTGATGACGTTTGGGCTTGATGCCAAGATCTTTTCTTGTTTCCTATTTGTGATTAGCTCAATCAAATTAGTGCCCTTGCGAGTCTATTCTCATTAGTTCTGTTGCTTGCATTAGGTAATATGTGGAAAAAAAATGCGGGATTGTTTGCTTTTGTTCATCTTCATTCTTTATATAAATCAATGTCTCCAGATTTGAATATTGCGAACATTTGCTGAAAATTTTGTTTCGGATTTTCAATTTTATGGTTAAAGGTGAGTAGACTGTAATTGAGTTGCAGGAAGTGTTGTCTGCTTGGCCAGTTAGGGCAAAGTGAATAGTTTACGATCCACACTTCTTTAGTTCATTTGACTTAGCTGTTTTGCTTAGCCATGCCGATGCTGGATTTTGCTAGAAATTCCAAGATAAATCATCCTTATTTGTCGATTTACCACAGTAATATAGGTTTTTGCTCATCTAGGGAACACTAACATTTTTGTTTTTCTGACATCAATATAGATTTTTGCTAAATAAAGCCTAAGGATAATGGATAAGCAGTTAAAAGTAGGAACATAAACCACTTAATAACACCAAATGACACATGGTTTTTTCATATGTTTCCAACTGAATATCATCGTATGAAACTTATCAGCTTCTTATCCATCTTTTCGATTACCGTTGGCAACCCAAAAAGATTTAGAGAAGAGAATTTTGTTTTGGTTTATTTTTATAGGTACCACCTGTGTTTGAGTTGGACTTTAACCAAAACAAAAGATTGTTTCACCGGTTGGCTTAATTAAGGCAAGTTATAGTGCAAATAGCAGGAAATATTTGTATTCCATTGGTGTTTCCACGGTCACATAATTCGTAGATTGCTTTGGAACGGGGAACGTGCATAGAGCTTTAATTTTAGGCAAATTTGCGAATTGGGAACGAATTCGTTCAAACCACTTTGTAATTTGCACACCACCCCAACCAATTACGTGACATTGGATACATCTTCTGCGTGCTATATAGTTAGTGAAAAATCAATTTTGTGAATGCGTGCTTGCGTGTGTGTATATAGAGTTGAGATCAATGAGAGTGTTTGATCTCCATAGACCTGGCAAAGCTGTCCCGACCCGAGTCCCGAAAGCGACAACCCGAAATCAACTCTGAAGACCCGACTCGAGATTGACCCGAATATTGTTTATCCAAAATTGGTAGTTTAATTTATAATTTTATAGCTATACTCTTTTAATTTTCAATAGTATTGTTATATTTTATAGTAAGTCGTAATTGTAATACTCCCTGAGTGTTAGTGTACTGGAACACTGTGTTTATCTTGGGAAAAAAGATAGATTAAAAATTTTGTTTTCAAGGTGACAAGACCTAAATCACATGATATACGAAGAAATAAGTGCAAATATATAGAAAACCATAAAAGAAAAAGACACAATTGGAACAAATTTGGGAGGCAGAACATAATAAATTATAACATTCAGTTCTTAAAATATGCATAAAGAATTCTTCTCACCCCTCTCATTTGATCCGAATTCTATATATGTTGTGTGTGTGTGTCTGTGTGTCATTATATTTTTGTTTATACGACAAGCATTTTAACATTGATTCTCATTGATGTCATTGGCAGCTTTTATCTGGCGCGTCTGAGGATTTAAAAAAATCTTTGCGTTTCTCGATTAATTTTTCATCACGAACACCTTTAGATTTGGTACCTCATCAGGAAATGTTATGGATACTTGATGCATGGACAACTGCACCAGAAGGTCGAGTGACTTTTTTAATATCCTATTTCACTCGTGGTGCTCATATCTTAAGCTTAACCTTTGATCTCTTTGTGTTGTAGTTGGCCGAAAATTTGTCAGCTGTGTTCTCGAAATTTGGTGTAAATGGCATTCCTCCCTGTGGAAACATCCCATTGTCTCTAACAAGGTATTGTTAATTGTTGCATTTCACAGGAAAAAATTATGGTTTTGTTGTTCCTACATGAACTGCTTTGCAAGGAATGCTTGAAGTTGAATGATTCTTTCTCTTCTCAGGAGCTTCCTGGGACAGATGGCTATGGCTTCATGTTGCCTGACATACTTGTCCAGCCAGTGAAGACAAATACTGTACAACATATACTGTAAGATACATTCCTGGAGAGAGATTTTATTTCTTCCATTTCTTCTACTTGCTGCACATTTACTATTTAGTCATGTTACCTGATAAGTTTGTGAAGCCAGTGAAGACAGGTGTCATGCATTCATATAGCCCGAATTTTTCCCTGCACTGTTAGCATGAAGAAATTTCACCTCCAAATTGATTATTGCTGTTTTAGGTTGATTTCATCTAACAGTTGCTGGAGGATTCCCCCCCTCAACCCCTTTTGAATTCCCCCGATTCCGGTATAATCAAATAAAATACTTGAATTCATTTAAATAATATTAAAGAAATAGTTTTAACAGTCTAAGAACAGTTTCAACCCAAAGTCAAATTAAATTCAAAGCATGAAATGTAAATCCCACCAAATAAAACAAAACCAAATACGTGTAAAAGTGTAATCAATAACAAAAGAACATAGGCTCTGTAGAAAGTTTCCGAAGTCCCCCATGGATGCATCATCAACTTCAATCTGAAATAGGTAATACCTTATTGATCGTGTTGATCCTGACGAACTGCTCAGCAAAAGGGTCATCACAGATCGATAAGGCACAAGGATTAATTTACTAGACAATAGATTAATTTATTAATTGTATAAGCAATTGAGCGAGTTGTCCAAACCAAACCAGGCTTCAATAAAAAGACGAAACAACAGGTGACTCGTGCTCCCTAAGCTACGATATCGTAATAATAAAAGAATAGGAGACATCCATCATCGTTCCCAAGTAAACCACGCTTCAATTAAAAGACGAAACAACAAGTGACTCGTGCTCCCTAAGCTACGATATCGTAATAATAAAAGAATAGGAGACATCCATCATTCGGTCCCAAGTAAATCCATAGGTTACCACCATGTATTTTAACTCAAATTGATAGGTTTTTCTCATAACATTTAATAGGTTTGTTCTGCTAATGGAAGATCAATTTTGTCCCTCCTCTTTTAATAGTATTTAGATGTGGAGAGGAGGAGTTTTTGATAGAATGTTGCCATTTGTTCCTGATTGTTATTACTTAGATAGATCTAATAAATGTATGACCCTATAAATGTTTCATTTAGTCTTTGAATTGGTTTATGAATTATACTATGTTTTCCTTGAAATATGTTGCTATCCTTAATCTCAAAAGAACGAAGCAAACTCTGTGAAAATGATATATGTTTTTTTTTTTGTTTTGGGGGATCTGCTGTAGGAAAACTGCATTTGTTATGAAGGATTACCAATTTCATTGCTTCAAGCTCAGGGTTGCTTCATCTAACATCTGGCAAAGTGTTGTTCCGGTAGACTTGCATTCTTCTCTTATGTATGGTGCTCGTTACTTGTTGATGCAGGTATGTCACATGGTTTTAATCTAATAATCTTGTTGCTTCTCGTTAGTGGTGCATCTTCCTTAGCTGATTAAACCTCTGCTTTCAGATTATATCTGCGCATAGAAAGTCCTTCACTGCTGAAAACTTTGTGGCAATAAAATCAAGTCTTTTGTCTCTTATAAAGAATGATATCAAGGTAATATCTTTCATTAGACTTTTATGAATTATTTTTTATCACTTTTTTGGGGGCTTTGTAGATTTAAATGGAATCACTATAGTCTCTTGGCTATTCGCTACGTTACTCGTACAGTTCAACTCATAAGGTTGTCAATATCGACATCAGACCCCTGCTGGTGCAATGCGAAACACCTGGATATGCTGTAGCTGGATATGGCTCTGGTCTGGCTTGCGCCTAGTTACCTGTCATAGGAGAGGGAGAGCTAGAGTTAAAGCTATGGCCTCTTCCCCTCCCCCCCGCCCCCCAATGAGCAATTGAAAAGAACATTAACTGAGTGCATATTGCACATCATGCTCCCGAGTGTTGGATCTATTCATGCATTTGTTAACCTTAGCTTCACCTTTTAGCTTCTGCTATCTTGAGTATAGCAAGTAGGTAGATCATCTGATGTGATCATAACTTCGGGTTTATGTGTTGAAAATAGGTCAAGATGCATTAGTACGGGTCCATGGTAGATCATCTGATCACTATTCGTGACCTATATTTGTTGAGGAAGGTTTTCTTTCTGGTCTAATATATATATGTTGTTCCCTGCAGCAAGATCAGATGAATACTCTGCTTTCACTTCTTGGTTCCTCCAGACATCAGAAATTTGTTTCGCTTGTGAAACCACTTATTGAACCACTTCTCAAAGAAGTTTCTTATATACGCTCAGTTGATGGTACATATCGTTCAATTTTATAATGCTTTTCCTACAGTCTTATAGTTAGATGTTGACCATATTATTCCTTCAGATCACATATGCCGGGCCTGGTTAAGACTTGGAGCATTGCGATTTCACCTTTTGCTTGCTTGTGACGAGCTGGATCCAGCTATCAAGTATAGTTGTAAACATCAGAAGATGCTGGATAAGTGTAAATCGCTAGAATTGGAAAATGAGGTATTGGTTCTTCTTTTATATTCTTACAGCTGCTCGTCACTGGATTGTGATCATTAGAAGACGGTTCTTCCCATAACATTTCTTTTTGTTATGGTTATAGCCCTCAATGCTTTCTTTGATTTGCATGCTGCTTTTTTAGATTAGGTCCTCACATGATTATTCTTGGAATGACCATTTTTTCCTGACGTGGTAAAAAAAAATCCAAATTAAAATCATATACCATAAACTTTAAGCAAGCAGCGACAAGTAAATCTAGCATGTAAGCATGTAAGTAACCTTACAACTAGAATAAAAATGATTTGCTCCTGCAACAAGGTAGAGACGAATACGAGATCTTGAGCCAATAGATTAAAGGAAACAAAAAAAAGACACAAAAACCTGCTGGAAATCGGGACAATTAAACTTGTCTATTCTAAACACTCATAAACAGAAACAGACAACAAAGTCTGGACGTAGCTAGAATGTTTTCAAATGGATTTGATTGTTTGGAACGTTCTCGTTACCTTTTTCTATATCAGTACAACTAGAATAAAAATGCTTTACTCCTCTCTCGATTGCGACAAGGTAGAGACGAATACGAGATTTTGAGCCAATAGATTTGATTGTTTGGAATGTTCTCGTTACCTTTTTTGATATCAGTGCACTCTTGAGTTGTTTTTATAGGAAGCCATTATTCTTCTGCTGCTCATAAACCTGAGTATTCATATGTTTCCAGCATTCTTAAACCCTTAAATATGTTCTATTAATTCCTTTTCAATCTGAAATTTTCAGGTCAGGCATTATTGTAACTATCTGGCGGGTTCGTTTTCGTCGAGAAAATCTGATGAACACAGATCAAGATTGTTGGAAATTCATGAATCAGAGTGTAAAAGATTACAGAGAAAGGTATTATAGAAAATCTAGATTGCAAAGTCTATTGAAATTTTTACATGTAATTATGTTGTATCAAGATAAGTTGGAAGAAAGGTTGAAGATCCGAAAATATCAAATACTATTCCTTTGCCTTGTTGAATGCAAGAATTCTGGTCTTCCCTTTAGTATGCTTCTTATGTTGCCTGCTTCCAGGGGTTGTGGAATATCTGTTTTATTGTTTCAAAAAAAGTATATGGACAGATAATGATCGCGACAGCTTGCGATATAGTTCAAAACTTCAAACTAATGTGTCACTAAACTTGCAACTGGTTCATGTGATCATGCAGACCTGGGAACATATGGCAACGACAAAGCAAGCTTCAATATCTATTTTTTATTAATTATTAATGGTTTAAAATCCTGTATTCAGATTGTCTATCGTTCAGATCCTGGAAAGTTTATCAAGTTGAAGGATGAGTGCATGGAGTTCTCTGAGAATGTTAACTTGGGATTGAAGCTTTTGGAGAATGGTGATCAAATCACAAGCTTGCCATCTCTTATTAACCAAGCTAGCAACTGGCAGGTACATATCTTTTCTCGGCCTCTCTAGCTGCTACAGATCCCTGCCTGCCGATGCTGACAACAAAATAATAAAAGAAAATAACATATGGGTAAATGCAAGTACAGGAAAAAACCAAGCAAGGCAAACATGTACAACTAGGGGACATTTGTGCTAATAGTACATTGAGTATATATTCATTGATATCTGAGAGAATTTTTGCAAGGAACTACCTAACTTTCCATTTTTTTTGGGAGATATGGATATTAAAAAAATTTGACTTATATAGTATGTATTGAAATAGGCTATGGGTAGTGACGGTTTACTTATCCAGCAAATGAGAGAAGCTCCCCTCCTAAAGTCCTAATTACAAATATAGCCTGACTTCTGAAGTCAAGAGCAGTCCCAGCATTGTGTAAATTTTATTTTGTCTTGACATGGTTTAATATAATAATTCCGGGAAGGAAAATAGATCAATAATGCCTGAAGCCCTATTCTGCATGAGTTAGAAAGATATATAAGAAAAGAAAGAACAATTGTTAACCATGAAGTACATGCTGCCTACGTCTGCTCTCTAGTATCGCATATATCAGATTATTGCAGTCAGCACAAATCTCGGAAGAGAGCGTGAGAGAGAGGAGGGAATGGGGCTGCCTACTGCCACTAGCTTGGTGGCTTAATATCCGGTGGCCATTGGCAGACTTCAGAAGGAAGGGTGAAATTGGAGGTTTTGACATCTTTCTGGCATGAAGTGGTGATTCGAGCGGATTGGACTTTGGAAGAGTGCTGAGTGAGAAGATTGAGTAGCTAGGGGGCAACATACTTCTTGTGCGAAACGAATTAAGGAGTGAGCATTGAGTTACTATCTCTTCTTTGGCTATGTTCTATTCAACTTATTCAAGTACTCTAGTGCTTATTTCAGAGATGATCAGATCAGTTTCAGTCGGAAAAAATCAGATCAGACCAGAAATCAGAAAATAATAAGAACGAAAAACAACTATAATAAGTTCAGATCAGATTAGATAAATTCAGATCAGATCAGAAAAGTTCATATCAGACCAGATGAAAAGAACGGACCCTTTTTGTTGTACTTGGATGAGCATGCAACTCAACATGGATTTTGGAAGAGCCATCAGGCCATCACACATTCTTACTGTTGAAATCTGGAATAAAAAAAACCACATCCTGCTATCAAATAAAGCGAATGAGACTAAAAACACATTGCTGGGAAAACATCACGGCGTTAGGCGTGATCTGTTCCATTCATCTGTTTTGGCAGCTTGACTATCACTGGAAACACAAACTTATCCACAATTTTTTCCTTGTTTAATTCTAGTGTGCTTTTGATATTAGCTCGGCTCATCAAGTCTAGTCGAGAGAGAATCTAGCTCAGGCAGCTAATGTGTCTGGTTGGCTTTATATTATCCCTTTCGCAAAGACCTAATTGTTTGACCAAGTCATGTTTTGATGTTTGAGAAAATAAACATAATAAACCTTTAATCTTTCTGTTTTAGGCAACTGCAAGCCGTTTTATTGACCGCCTATTGGAGGAGTATGGCAGTTATGTTGACATTACTCAGCCCATTGAAGTTGCCATTTACGAAATGAAATTGGGCTTGGCATTGTTCATGTCAAGTGCCTTGCAGAAGGATTTTCTTGGTCGAGTGCAAGAAAACAAAGTTGATCCCATTCTGGTATGGGATGCTTTCCCATTGGTGTCCATACTTTGTTGTACATTGTTGCTTCTGTTTTGACTGACATGGAATTTTAACCAGGATGCAATATATTCATTCATGAGATTTCCTAGTGGACATCTTTTTGTGAGACAAGTCCAGATTATCTTCAGTGCACCTGAGCTCCCCTTCTGTACGGTAAATTTTTCAACATGCAAGTGGGTGAAGGAGATGGACTTATTGAAGAAGGTTATTACATCAATTGAAAGAGTTGATGGGGGGAAGAAGGTTTGTGTTCTGGTATTTGTAGCATTGTGAGGTTTGGAAAAGAATTATGGTTTCATAATGTTTGCTTGTAATATACATCAGGTTTCACCTTTTCGGTTGGAAGCTTCTCTTTTGGATAACATACTTGGGCATGTTGTTAAACTTGTCGGTAACACAAAGCTGTTGGATGATGCATCTTTCACGGTTAGAATTAGCCTTTAGTTATTGTAGATATATTTATTCAATGAGAGGACTTACTGTCCTTCAATGAATGTCCGTGAATCAGGTAGTTGATAAGATTTCTAACTTCTTTACGAGCTTGTGGAGCGAGGCGAAGGTTCAAGAGAAAACTGAGAAGGACAAGGAAACACAGTTGTACAAGTTCAGACCACGTCCCTTTAAGCTAGATAATGAATATGAGGTAGATTTGTCATCTCTTAGCAGTTCTTTCTCAGGTGATAGCTTCACTGAATGGAAGGAGCTGCTTCATGAAGAAGAGAGTGCTGAAGGGGTAATTTCTCCGACTTTTATGCTCATCACTTTTTCTTATGTGAAATAGCATATGAACAAAATACCTGAATGTGCAGAAAGACGCTGTTGGTCAGTCCGAAAGCTCTGGGGATTGGAATCTTGTTCCAGAGTCAATGTTGAACACTGTGGTGAATGTGCATAATCAACTGTTTGGGTCAAGCAATCTGGTTGAAAGTGTATGTCCTGGACTCTCTTTAATTTCTTTTTGGTACGAGCTTACTTTAAATTTTACTACTTGTCTTCCCCCCCCACACACACACACCAGCTTTTGCTGTGGCAATCGGTCTCAAAAGGCTTTCCCCCTTTTCGGATTTGGTATCGATGCATCTTGGTTCTTGCTAACGCTATTACCAAATTTACATTCTTTTCTGTTATGTTACATTAATTCATCCAGGTTTACAATTTTGGTATTCCGTTACCTATGTTCTATGTTGTTTTCTCCCTATGTTAGTTGCTCAAACTCTCTATTTCACTGCTGGCTTGTGATTGGGTTGTGTTTGTTCAGCTGGGAATTGTACAGGTATCCGACGCGGACAAGTTGGACATCTTTATTAAATCTTACACTCTTGGAGCAACACTACTTAAAGGTGCAATTCGCTGTTGCTAGAACTATAAGAACTCTGTTTGTATGTCAGACTCTATGTAGATTTTCTTGATGATAATCTTTGTATGCAGATTTGAAGGGATTGTCTGCTTCCTTCTTGGATGCAAGACTTGTTGGGGAACATATCCTTCACATGTGTCTGGAGCATGAAAACATGCTCCCTTTGTCTGATAAATCAGTTGTTTCACGGAATTTTTATAAGGTATTTTAAACCTTGTTGTCATTCCAACTCCTAGATCATTGATATGAATTTGCAATGAGCTTGAAAATCATGTTGTTTATCTAGGATCCAAATCCTGCGGTCGTGGCAAGCATGGTGGACTCGCTTAATGCTCTGAGACAGCAAATTATATCCTTGATAAAGCAGAGGGATGAACATCTGGGTCTGCAGAAAATCCTGGATATTATTGAAATGCTCTTGAACCTTCCTTCAAGCACCTCTATTGGTCAGGTAATTAAGCTTGTTTGTACGATTCCTTTTGCTTTTTTCTGAATGGTGTGCCTTCACACTGGAAACTGAATACAGAAGAGCTATTAGATTAGATGTTGTTATATGTTGAGATTTCTTGGTAGGTAATAAATTGGTTATGAAAATCTTCTTTGAACTATGGAGGCTAATTGTTCTAAACATTGTACTTCCTCCGTTTTTTTAAATGTGACACTTTTCATTGTAGGAAGTTTTGAATTATATGTTACACTTCCTTTTTTGGTCAATAAACTCTCTCTTCTTACATGGTTCCCCATATTTTTTTTTCTCTATCTCTTTCCTTCCCATAAATCGCCTAGGAGTCCGTGAATCTAAAAGTGTCACATTTAAATAAAAACGGAGGAAGTATAAAAGTTCTGCTTGGTTCAACAGCAGTTGCAAACTCTGGCCTTCAATGCTGTAAATTTTGGTTTCGGTTTTAAGGCGTGTTATGTATAGAAGTTGTATAAACTATATCTATCGTCAATTACACGACTTGTATGCTGACAATTTACACGTTCTCTGTAATGAATTAACTAAGGGGGAGGGGTACTTTACGGATTGTAGTAATTGAGCTAGTATTTTCTATTCACACATTCAAGTTCATTAGATTCTCTCCAATGAATATCTCCTTTTGACCATCTAAAGGGTTTTATTACTTCTGCTTAATTGCTCTCGTGTCTGCTAGGCTTTATCGGGCCTGCAGTTCCTTGTCAGCCGAGTGACATTGTTGCAGGAAAGTGGTGCGAAGTTTCCTCTTACTGGTGAGACATTTGACAGTCTGCATGGAGAGTTGTTCACCTTTCTTTCATAGCATGGATCATTTACGTTTTCTGCGTTGTGCTTTAATAGGGGAACTAGAACCTATTGTTTCTCTTATATCTTCGTTGCAAAAGATGGAGTTCGAGATGTGGAGAACCATGCTGGATGATGTTCTTGTTCAATGTGAAACAAACGCTATAAAGGTAATCACCTGCTCTGTTTTTGGCTGGTAAAAATTTAATTTCATCTTTTAGATATATTCAGTAACCATTGTAAAATTTGGAACGCTTATTTCTTAGTATCTCATTATAAACTTAATAAAGTATTTCTTGTTGATCCTACAAATAAGTGTCATTATATAATCTTAGAGAATTGCTTGTTGATCCTGACAATAAGGCGGTGTTTCATTCGGAGAGGGAAAGGGAAAGGAATCAAGTAAGGATTGAATAAGGTAAGGAAACAAACCCCCTTCAATTCCCCCACATGTTTCAAGAAAAGGTTTCGTTTCTCTTCTTCTACCTACCTTCTTCCTTCTCTCCATTTCCATCTCTTGACACAGTGACATGGATACAAGCACCGGCGCTGACACGGCGACACCTGAGTTCTCTCTTTCTCCTAACCGGCGTCCCTTATTCTCTCTCTTACAACCACAGTGACGTTGGTGGGCGACTATTTTCTTCTTGGTAGGGGTGAAAGCCTGTCTTTGAGTGGGATGGGGATGTCTTCGGGTAGGCTGTGGGGGTGGTTTCGGTCGGATAGGTTTTGTGATGGTTTTCGGGGATCGGTGGTGGTTCCGGGGATTGGGGTGGTTTCGGGAAATCGGTGGTGGTTTGGGGAAATCGGGGGTAGTTTTGGGTAGGGCGGTGGTGGTGTCGGGGGTGGAGGCATGGTTCGAAAATACGGCTTTGGCTTCGGGTATGGTCACGGTTGCGGGGTAACGGAACGTATACGTTGGTCGCTGCTCTCGCGAGAGAAATTTAGTTTTAAAGTTTTTTTTGGGGTCTTTTTCGCCGTTACTCGGACACGGATAAAGTGTTTACTCGGATACGAGTTTCCAAGCATCCGACTCGGCTTTTTGGTAGAAAAAAAGTCAAGTTTTTACTTAAAAAAGAAGTATCCAAGTGTTATGTCGTGTCGGACACGACAAGATACGACACTCGTTTTTTGAGGCAAATGAGGGTGGCGAAGTAACATAGATCTTTTTGCTTCAATTACACTTAGATCTTAGTGGAGTTATATAGGGTTTAGTGGTGCGGTGGTGCCTGTTCACTTTCTTTTCTCATCTTTGAGTCATTATTGGAGATATGTAAAAGTACATATGAGGAATCTTTGGAAAAATATGCAAAAAAAACTTGCAAAGTGACGGGCGAACACTTGTTGACACGGTAATACGGCCGAAACGGTCAAAATATTGGGCTTTCTAAATCCACCTTGTTGAATCGGTCGTTCCAACTCGGGCCACCGATACAGCCGTATTTTTGCACCATGGGTGGAGGAGGTTTCCATGGTGGTGAAGGTGGAGGTAGCGATGGGGGAAGGGTGGTATGGATGGAGGCAACCTTGAAAAAGGGCAGGGTGAGGTTGTGTGGCGGTGGGGAAGGGTGGTGGGGGTGGTCAGGTGGTTCTTGTGGTGGGGTGGTGGTGGTGAAGTTTTGTCAATGGTGGATATGTTGTAGAAGGATTTGGGGGAATCCAAAACATTAGGTAAGGGTGGGGAATCAAAGTAGAGGGAGGGGTAAACTAATTCTGAAATTGGGTATTGGGAAAGTAAAAAAACATCAACCTAGGAAGTAAGGGAAACATGAGATTTTCCTACCGTCCCTTTCTTGAAAACCCCAATCCAAACGCCCCGTGAGTGTCATTATATAATCTCAGGGCATATGCTTGTCCATGTAATCCCCACTAATATGCTTGTACTTTAAAACATAAATAACGAGGCCTAGAACATTCTTTTTCCTCAAAGTTCTATTATATCTTGTGATATATACTTGTTATTGATGATTCAAGTTTCATGGAGGATTTGTGTTGTGTTAAATATTTGAGAGACAACTCCCCAAGTACAAATATTTAGCTGGTGCTTAAGGTCCTTGCTCATCAAGCCCCAACTCTTTGGAGCTAAGATGTATGAGCAGACGGAAGGAGACAACTTGTACCTTGTTTTTGAATGTATCAGAAGATTGAAAGCTAATTTTGTCAATATAGTTCTGTATATCCTCTGTTGTGCATTAAAGTAGTTTATAAAGCATTCTATGTGGCTTGATTAGAAGGTAGTTGTGCATATTGTAAACTTTTGGTGTAACCTTCGAAGGGTTGCTTTCCTCTTCAAGTTTTTGAGTTCCAATTTGTGAAGCTTTTGTTTAGCTGGAGTCAAGATTTAGTTTGTGAGCGTGACTTGACTCTTCTTGATTTTGTTGTCAAACTACTTGACAATAGTGTGAGGGCATGAGTATGTTTGTCCTTCCGTCCTTTGTTTTTCTTCTATTTTTAATGATCGGTATGAAAGTTAAAGATTTTTTTTTGCTGCTGCAGCTGTGGTTTCCCCTTTACTTGGTTCTGCATCGAGAAAGCACTACAGATATTGTTGAATATACTGAATCCACATTGCAAAGGCAAGTCAAATATCATTAAACTGGAAGTGTAATTGATGGGGAAAACACAGGAAGTTGTATTTTACTTCAAAAAAAATGAACTACAACTTCCTATGTACCTTACAAACATGTAATTTCCTGGTCAAATGTTGGTACTTCCCAGGGTGTGGAACTTTCCAAAAAGTAGTCTGGCATTCAATAGAATGACTACTGAGTTTAATATAACTCCAAATGAAGCAATTCCTAATACAAATGTTTTCTGGTGTGGCTTGCAGCTTGGAGGAGTTTGTTCGAACATCCAGCGTTGGTGAATTTAAAAGGCGTCTACAGCTTATGCTTTCATTTTATGGGCAACTTAATGCTGGCATATGCCTGGGTTCCTATGCTAGGTGTGTTGCTCTAAAAGGTTTTATTCTCATGATGATATTTACTGCATTTGGAGGCATTGAAAGAGAGTTGGTATTTACTGCCTGCAATTTCTGGCACACTTGATTGCTTATTTTAGAATCAGCTGTAGGACTCAACTCTTGCGTGACAACCCTCTGTTGTTTTAAGCAGTGTCACATAATTCGCTGGGTACCCATGCGAATTTCGAATTAAGTCGCTCGTTCCAATTCGTGGGTCGAAAACGAACCAAATCGTTGTAATTCGCGAATTGGAACGAGTGGGTTAGCGAATCCTCTTACCTTAGGACTTTTATTCTATGAACAATTTAGGGTTAGCACTTCCATCGTTGATTGAGAGAGAAGGATCGAAGAAGATGAAAAGAAATCGTGATTTAGGGTTAGTTTTTGAAACCTAGATCTGAAATTAGTATAGGAATTTGTTTAAGTTAGTATAATTTACCTTAGGGCTTTTGTTCTGCGAGCAATTTCGCGTAAGATGATGACTTCATCTCCGAGGAAGCTTCCCACCTGAGCATCGGAGTTCGTTGCCGTCGTTGGTGGCTGCTGCTTCGTTTCTTCCTCTCCCATGGTGGCCGACTGCTGCTTCCCACCTCTTTTATTTATTTTGCTTTTCATTTTTTTGAGTTTAACCTAACTTACCTAAGCCTGAAGAGAGTATTAGTGTAGTCACGTGCAAAAGTAAAAAGTTAAAAACTGAAGGCTTAAAGCTTGAAATGTTTCCTCCATTAAAACTTCTATTTTTTATTCTATTTTTTAGTATTTACTTGTTTTAGGCATTTAATGCAGGAAAGATTTTCTAGGAAAGATAAACTTCTATTTTTTTAGTATATTCTTGTTTATGTTCAAAATATTAGTCTAAAAATTCTCTAATCGAACCGAAATCGAACCTAAATCGTACCGAATTCACCTATCGAACCGAATTCACCTAGGGGTAGCGAATTCCGTTCCCGAATTCGTTCCACGTTCCGGAGCGTTCCGCGAATTATGTGACACTGGTTTTAAGACCAATTTGTTGTGGATATATCTTTTGGGAAATTTTGCTAGAATACATAAGATGTTACTCTTGTAGTTTCCTGTTACTAGTTACCCGGCAAAACTTGAAAGTCGTCCTTTTTTTCAAGTAAGCATTGCTAAATTTTTGCGTTAATCTGGTATCTCATTGTGAGACTGTCTTGTGCAAGTTTTGCAATTCTTAGTCATCTCTCCAGCATAGAAATTTCAGCAGAAGCTGGTTGCTGAGTTAACGATTGCCAATTTAAGGAAACATGTACCTATCATCGCCTACCTTTTAGATTTCTTGCTTACAGTAACATAAGGACAAGATCAAAGGGGATTTTAACTATTTTAACAATTAAGTTATAAACTTTTAACAATTTTTGTGTACGAAGGGAGAGGGAGGGAGGGAGAGAGAGTGTGTGTGTGCAAATCTTCGTCTCTGACAAAACATAAGAATATCTACCTCCGAACCTGAATCTGTAACGTGCCATTTTCAACAGTCTGGCTTTTGTCATTTCTCCTGTTGATTTTTATGGAGGTTTGGAATGCATAGGAATTGTTCCAAGTGGCTAAACACCAAGTGACTGGCCAGGGATGAATTCTGCCATTCTGGTTCAGTTGATAAGCTATAGTATCAAACTGGTCTTGAAGCTCATTTCATACAGGAAAATGCTCGTTCTTTGTTACTTTCTGTTTCTTTCTAAAGCTTTTTGTGAGGGTTTGAGGGAAAGGAGGTTTGGTGGTTCTTCATGCATTCTAAGTTTGTCAGCCAGTGTGTGTTTGTATTTGAAGGCACAAAAAGTTTTGGCAGACTTAAAAAGTTTGTGTTTGTAAGCGAATTAAACTTGTTCATATACTTCCCTCCAAGTTTTGGTTGTATAGTTCATTTTAACAGATCTAGCACACGCAAAGGTCACAAATCTGGCACAGGCAAAAAGTCAAATTCTCTATAACTTATCTGTTGTTGTGAAGTAAAATCTCGTGTATCTTTCCCGCTTATTCCATTGGATGCATTATCAACATATCAACTGAGAACTCTTTGTAAAGATTTTTTTTGTTGAATATGCAGTTGTGCTCAGAAAGAGAAAAAAGATATTATATACAACGTCTTTGGCTTCTATATGCAATCACTCCCTGCGTAAGTCCATACAAATTCTAACATCTTCTTGTTTCTGCTGTCACCTCTTTGTTTATCTTTTTCTCTTTTTTTTGGATGACGGAGTTCGTTCTTAATGGGTCAATGATATCCGTATATGTTTCTATAGGGTTACGAGTCACATTGCCTCTAGCACAAATAATATAAAAAAAGAATTAGAAGAACTTTTGAAGCTTTGTCAATGGGATCGTCCTGAAAAGCTTGTGTCTGTGGAGAACTCGAAGCGAAACCGACAAAAGCTGAAGAAGCTTTTGCAGAAGTACACCGTGAGTAAAAAATTCTATATCAAAGTGGCATCTTTTTGTGAGCTTTATTTTCTTGTATTGATATATTTACTACAAGAGAGAATCCGCCAGTCTGTTACATTTGAGTTGATTTCATACTAGTTTTTTTCACTTTAGACTTGGCTATTTCCATCTGTACTCTGTTCACCGTCCAATATTTTTGTAATCCTCTTTGCTATATCTGTAACAAGTGATTTTTTTACCATTTGAATATACTCTGGTGGCCATGGTCTATATGACTACGTAATAATGCAAATAATGATTCTTTCATGTTCAAAGACCTAGCTCGTCATACTCTTGCTGGCTTCATACTTTTTGCAAATTGGTACGAGTCCTGTCCTAGCCCATGGTGTGGTCAGCTATGATATACCCTTATGAGGATTACTTCTTACAAAAAATTGTTCTTTTTAATATATGGATCCACCTGCTAGTCATATTCGTTTTCCTTCTTTTCATTCATAACTTTGTCATTGACCTCTGATTCATGTTTTTATAGGATGTGCTCCAGCAGCCAGTGATGCTTGTTCTTACTCAGGAATCGGGCAAAAGAGGTTTGAAATCATTGAAGTTTGATATCTCATCTGTCAAGGATCGTGAACGTGAAGCTTTTGATGTAGCTCAGTTTGATAACAGGTGAAATTATCTTATTTCTCCCTTTTCTTCAATTTAAAACAGTGTGTATGCTTGTTCCTTACTTCATATATTTTTTACAGGGCTACATGGTGTGAAGATTGGACGAAAACAGTTGATAAAGCTGTACAGTGCTTGCATGGTGGAACTAAACTTGATATTCAGACATCGCTTCTTTACTCTGATGGTGCTGAAAGTTTCCTTTACTTTTTTATTTAATAATTTTGTTTCTATTTAATCAAGAATTCCATTCCAGTGATACTCTTGATTACCTTTTTTGTGGGGGCGGGTCTTGTTAGGGGCAATAGCAGTCTAAGGGGGACCAAAATTTTATGGGACCCGTACTATGCTTGCAGCGTTGACATGCGTTGTGCTCTTGTGTTCACGGACTATTTCTTTCTGATAGGGTCTTCCTCTTGCGTCATGCATAAGACCACGCAGAGCATTAGTTCTCTAAACCTAACCTAAAACGTCTATGCTTACAGCAGATGCTAGCACGATTGAGATCTGTACCTTTTTGAAGTCTCCCGGATTTGCTTACAAGGAAAAATGGGGTGAAGTATGGCATAACCTAGAAAAGATTTGTAGAGCTGTAGCAGAAAGTGCAGATATGTGGAAGGATGAAGGGAAATCTCAAGTGAAGATGAGGGCTTTCTCTGATCTTCTGAAGCTTCTCGAGAATCATGGATTATCAAAGCACAAATCTAGCCTTCAGCATCTTTTGGAGAATAGTTCATTGTTCACCGCCAAGTCTGCCTTGATAAATGTAAGAACCTTTTTAGTCTTCGTCCTTTCTCGAGTTGTAGAATTTTCAATTCAAACCTTCATTTGCTTTTCCTAATTCCTGCTTTGCTCGACCCATTTTCTTGCGTCACTAGGAAATATATTGACCATTTAGCTGTATGCGAAACCTATGATTAATATAGACTTATAGAAATTGGATTGTCCACAAAAGACAAAAACATGCCTCCTATGGTAGTGCAGTTTGTGTTATGTACATTGATATTGCATTCTCCTCCCACTGACAAGACCTGAAATGTGCAGGGAAAATTTAAACAGGGACAATCAAACTGGTGGCTTTTTCTTCCATCCTATGATGTACAGCACTTGTTACTGAAGCAAGACAACTTGTCTTCTGAAGAAGATGTCAATGCTTTCCACCTCTTTAAAAGTTCAAAGAGCCTCAATGCAGAAGAGAATTGGAGATGTGCTAATCAATTCTACTTCAAGAGTTTGGCATCAGTGCGGCATCTACAGCAGATATCTCTTAGTTTTCACAAAGATTTTAATCCCGATCAGGTGAAGTTTGCGCAAGATCAGGGGGGAAATCTTTGATCTGATTTTATTATTTATGTGAATTGCCACATAATCTCGACAGTATTAGTTGAAAATATATAAAATAAATAAACTAAGCCACTACTTTTCTCCATGAATAATCAGAAGCAAGCTAAACGTGGATGGTAGATAACTTTTCAATGAAAAAAGCTTACTTATTGTAGCTCTGTACATTGGTTCTGAATTAGTTTTAGTAAATGGTGACCTGGAAATTTTATGAGGACAGGATCATGGCAAATCTTCGAATCAGGCTTAAAATTACAAATGCTCTATGCCTGCTTTCAAGTGTGACATCATAAATTCTGCTCTAAAGCCTTGGCCGTGGAGTAAAAGAGATTAATGCACCTTAACGTTTTACAAGTTTTCCGTGACTTAGTGCATATTATATTTGCTGTGATCATTAATAGTATCTTCTATCATGAACTTGTATCTGTCTTGCAACCTATATTTGGGTCTAGCTTTATGGCTGCCTGTTACTAGTCATGTGTCACTCAGACTGTAGTACAAATATGCAACACGGCCTCTGATATCATTATATTATTCAAGGTTTCTATTTGACCTCTCATGCAGGTTAATCGGTGTAATAGCTTCCTTGAACATCTTGTGATGATACAAATGGAACAACGTGCTGCGGCCTATGATTTATCTGGCCGAGTGCAGCACCTACGGAGAAGTATGCGATGTTTGAAAAAACTGTCCTTGGTTCGTCATTCTCATCCTGAAGGTAATCTTGATGAAGTCAATATTTTGACGAGCCAGCAGTTGCTCTTCAGATGCATTTGGAAGCAAAAAGTAAGTTTAAGTGAGATTTGCGCTAGTTGGTGATTGGTTTCGTGATTTTGGTTCATTTCACCGCTTGTTTTCCCTTCATCTATTATGCTAAAATGCTTGCAGGAACTTTTTGATACTTTCTGCTCTGTGCTGGATGAAGAATGTTTGATGTTACAATTAGCTAGAAGAACCCATCTGAGTAGTTGCAGCTTCAAAGATGCAAGAAATGACATCCTTTTGCTTGTTGAGGAGTTCATTCCGTTATTTCAGAAATCTAAGGTAGGAATATGGTACAAATCCCTCTGCCCCCCACCTCCCAAGTCAGCCTTTTTTCTTTTTGAGAAAAGGTTCTTAATGTAGGTAGCATTTTCAAGTCAACGTTTTTTGTGATTTTTCCAGGCATCATTAGATGATGAACTACTTGGTGATGATGATTCTGTAATTAAAGTTACAGCTTCACTGCACCCAGTTGTGGTTTCAAAAGATACAGAAGTGTTGGTCATTCGAAATTTCCAGCTCATAAGCGAGCTTCGAGAACGTGTTCTTGCTTTACGTGTACGAGGAATAAACAAGAGATCAGTTGAGGATATTCTACTGGGTCATTTCGAAGATATAATTGAAAAGGTAGCTGTATTTTGCTAAGCTATTCTAATTTTGTCTTGGCTGCAACCCTCTTTAAAAGTAGTGTTGTTAGAGAGAACACATTCATGTTTCGAGGCATGTGGTTTATTTAATATGTTTCCCTTATAATTTTTGAAGCAATTTATGAAATAATTGGAGGGGGCAAATGTAGGAGGCAGGGGAAGGAGTATGGTTCTTGTAATTTAATAGTAGTTTTGTATGCCCTCTTCTTAATTTGTTTACTTCTAATCTTTTTGAAGCAATTGGGTTAAGTTCGTTTTAGGACGGGCCTTATATTACGCTGGGGATAGCTTATGATCTTTCTCAAATTGCAGGCAAAAATTGTAGAAAATGAATTCTATTCTAAAAACGATGATGAATCTTCAATGTGTGCTGATGATCTTGCTGATCTGGAGGGTGGAATCGGTAGATCACTACATGAGATATTTAGATATATTGGCAATGCACTTCAAGAACTAGGATCCTGGAGTAACAGGGATACTTCTGGTGAAGCTTTATTAGTGAAGATCACATCCTGGAAACTTTTGTTCGACTCTTTTGCAGCAGAACTTCGGCTGGATCCCATAAGCCAGGAACTTGATAGATTAATTTCTCAAGCTGTAAGCTTCATTTACACACTTTTAAAGGAATTGACATTATTTGGTTAATTTTATCCAACTCTAATCCAATATTCTTCTTGTAGGTAAAACTACCAAACATCTGTGGCCTATCTTATAGAACTCGTCTGCAATTTAAACATCTCGATGAGATGCTGGTTCTTATATTGGCCTTCAGTGATGGTCTTTTGCTTGATTTTTTGGCTGTCCATGAGATGGTATCCTACTCTATTCATAATTGCTAGTATCTAATTAGGCAACGTGATGGACCTGTTGTTGGTAACAATTAGTTGCCTGCTGACTTGAATTACACTGGCAGGTATCCAATCTGACTCATAGGCTTGCAGAGATATTTGCTTCACTGTTTTCTGATGGCTACGGTGTACGCAACGAAGATCTAATTGATGACACCCGCGGTGACAAGACTCAAGATGCTAGTGGGACTGGCATGGGAGAAGGCGCAGGAGTGAAAGATGTTAGTGAACAGATAGCTGATGAAGATGAGCTCCTTGGGACCACTGGAGAGGTGTGTTTCTCTTAGCGTAATATTCCTCTTGTCTCCTCTGAAGAAGTTGTGAATTTCACTATATCTTTTCTTTGCAATTTTTTGATTTGTTTCACAGAAAGAAGAGCCAAATACATCGAATGAAATCCCCAGCAAGAATGAAAAAGGAATAGAGATGCCAGATGATTTTGATGCTCCCACCTATAGCATGAGCGAGGATTCTAGCGATGAGGATAATGAAGATGACAATGGAGATGATGAAGCTGAACAGTTAGACCGTTCCATGGGGGAACCTGAGGACGGTAGTGAAGTGGTAGATGAAAAGCTCTTGGATAAGGAAGATCAAAATCTTGATAACACTAATGAGAAGCATGAGCCAGGAGCTTCAGTGAAAAACAGCGATCTCAATAATCAGGAGCTTAGAGCGAAAGATGATTCTGCTGCTACAACCGATGAACCCACTGAAGGAAACAAAGATGTTTCTGATGAAAATGAAGACATGGATAGCAGTAAAGATGGCACTGATGACAAGGAGAACGCAGATTCAATGAATATCGATCAACAGGAGGCTTCTGCTGATCCCAGAGACATTGATGTCCATGAGCCAAACCAAACGTCTGTTGAGGATTCTGAGAACATGGAAGTGGACCCTAATAGTTCCATGGAAGAAGATGAAACTGACGTTGAAACTGACGAGGGAGACAATGATATGGAAAACAGAGATGCAGAGGATAATACCGCTGTCCCGGAAGATGAAACTTCGGCGAAGGCAGAATCGAACCAGTTGAGTGAAGAAGCTGAAGATGATTCACAGAATAAGAATGAGAAGGATGGTGATATGGATCTGACTGCACCTACCAAGGATACCAGAGAGCAGGGAAATTCTGACTTGATAGCTGATCACATTCCTAACACACAGATAATGCCACAGACAATGAGTGAAATGCAAAAGGCAGATTCTAGAAGTACAGCACCTGAAATGCAGTGCTCTATGAATAGTGATGTCCAAAATGACCTTGCATCATCAGAAAACTCCAGCCAGGTTGAAAGGCTGTTGGGCAACTCATCAATGGGCAATTTGTCCGATGATCAACCACAGCCCTATTTGCCTCAGCAAGATCTATTATCCTCTCAAAAGAATCAACCACCTAATCCACTACGTAATGTTGGGGACGCGCTTCAAGAATGGAAAGAAAGAGTGAAAGTATCTGCTGATATTCCACAAAGAGACGAACAGACTGTAGATGATATGGAGGATGAAGAAAAGCATCAGTTTGGTTTCACATCTGAATTTGATCAGGGAACAGCTCAGGCACTAGGATCTGCAATGCCTGACCAGATGGAACATAATATTGGCCGTGACAAGCCTGACGGAGATGGGCCCATTGCTCAGGAGAATAAACTTGAGGATCTTCACAATGAGGATTCTAGTGCTGAGGCCATTTCCAGTCGCCCAGTTACCACAAGGGTTGATGAAAACATCAAAATTTCTGATTTACGTGATGAGTTGTCTATGGAAGATATTCAAGAAGACAAGAGAAAGAATGATGATAGTCCTGGAAGACATGTGGAAAGTTTAGTCTCTGTAAAGAATTCTTACATGGTTGGTGAACTTTCAGCTGCCGGTGATGAACCCGGGAAAGTGCCGAATCTTGATCAGCAACTCAGTGAGATGAATATAAATGCTGGTGCACTATGGAAAAAATATGAACTCCGCACAATGAAGCTATCTCAGGAGTTAGCTGAGCAACTACGCCTAGTCATGGAACCAACGCTGGCGAGCAAGCTTCAGGGGGATTACAGGACTGGCAAAAGGATCAACATGAAGAAAGTAAATATTTGAACCTATGATCCCCCCCCCTCCTGCCCTCTCATGTTCTTTTATAATCTCACCATGTTCTCCTTCCCTGTTGAACTGCAGGTAATTCCATATATTGCTAGTCACTATCGGAAAGATAAGATATGGTTGAGGCGTACAAAGCCTAATAAACGTGATTATCAAGTTGTGATTGTAGTGGACGATTCTCGTAGTATGTCTGAAAACTGTTGTGGTGATTTTGCCATTGAGGCTTTAGTCACTGTGTGTCGTGCTTTATCTCAATTAGAAGTGGGGAAATTAGCTGTTACTAGCTTCGGAAAGGAAGGGAACATTAGGTTACTGCATGACTTTGATCAACCTTTGACTGGAGAAGCAGGGATGAAGGTCAGTTCAATCCTGGATTTAGAATTGGAGACATTGAAACATGGGCTTGCTGTCTGTTTTGCTCATCTTTTATTTAGATTCCCTGTTTTCCGCTCAGAATCTTTCATCCGATAGCTTATCATTCCCCATTTTTCTTAATTTTGGTTGAAACAGATGATTTCAAGCCTGACATTTAACCAAGAGAATACTTTGAGAGAGGAGCCTATGGTTGAGCTCTTGAAATATATGAACGGCATGCTAGAGCAGGTAGTGGCTAATGCGCGACTGCCTTCTGGACAGAACCCTCTGCAGCAACTTGTTCTAATCATTGCTGATGGTCGGTTTCATGATAACAAAGAAAAGGTTAAACGGAGCATTAGAGATCTACTGCATAGAAATTGTATGGTGGCATTTATAGTCTTGGATAGTGCGCAAGAATCTTTAGTAGACTGCAAGGTATTTTCCCCCTCTGCAACTCTTCTATTTGATAATCATGAATGCAGACCTTACATTTATAACACTAGTCTCATGCACACATTGCGTGCAAAACAATTAAAAACTTAGTAAAGTATCACTGTATCAGTTTAAGACACCAATAAATGCTCTTATTCGTCATTTTTGGCATACCAATGCCAAAACTCGAGTACTAATGCAGATTCTAAAGCAAATGCTTCGAACCTTTTATTCCAAATACCGATTAAATACTTTCACTAAAACAACAAATTCTGTGTTTCTTACAAACTTTTTGTTATGTAGGACTATATCTTCAAGAATGGATTACTTCAGAAAGCTGTTCCATATCTCGACTCATTCCCTTTCCCCTACTACATTGTACTGAGGAATATTGAGGCACTCCCTAGAACACTAGCTGATCTTTTGAGACAGGTATTCTCTTCTTTCTTAGAACTCAGATTCACATTGTCCAAGTCCTATCATTTAATACCTTAATACTGACCCCCATTTCTGGTGCAGTGGTTCGAGCTGATGCAGCACTCAAGAGACTAATTGATGCAAGCGCGTTCATATCGCAGCATTGAGTTTTTTGGATTGGTCCTACTTGCGCGGTATATATCATTATTTGCTGTTTACTGAGCCTAAAAATTGAGAGAAATTTATCTAGCGAAGTTGCCATTTTTATACTGTATATATAGGGAAAGGTTTTGAGAGGCATTTGATGCGTAGTATAGGTGACTATTATCATATGCGGGATTGTAAATAGAAAAGTGAGACACTAGAAAAATTTTGTACGGCTCTCCGCTCATCACCATCCTTCTGTATTGATCTGGCAATAGTAAACTTGCAGCAATGAGCTTCATTTTGTTCCAACTACCTGATTCATTTGAGGCCAAATTGCTTAGATCGTATTGTGAGCTTTCTGTATTCCTCTATATATTCTCTCATTGCTAGTAATCATTCTACATTGTTTGATTGTTTGGATGATCAGATGAATGCATATAAGAAGATAAAATTAGTATTTTACATAATATTAAAATATTAGTAACATTGTTTGACATTGATTTTGTTATAAATGCCAACTTAATATACGGTTCAGAAAATATATTATGGTTTTTTATGTTCCTAGTTACCTTTAAATTAGGAAAATTTGACGCCGACAGTGTAAACTACGGGCTGTCTTCTATTAACAGTCCAAATTATTACCCTAAATTTTCATAAACAGTCCAAGTGTCCTGTTAACTTGTTGTAACAAGTAGTTTAGAGGTCACGTGACTAGGATGCGACTTTTTTGATGAAATGTACTCGGCAGTCGGATGTATGGCTTACAATTACATTGGACAAATGATCTCCGTCGAAAGTCGATACTCGAAACTCGATTTTGCTTTCATTTTTATGATGGTTTGGTTTGTATTGTTGATAATACTCAGTGCACTTAATATCATTCGTTTGCTTGTGTGGGTGGTGAAGAGCATTAAAAGATGTGTGAAGAGAAGGAAGTTGCGTGATAGAAGAGAGAATGCTTTGTCAAATGCTTAATGCTTTCTAGTTGATTGTTTCTCTGTTTGATGTAGAACATGTAATTGTGTCAAAGCCTATAAATTATAAAGTATAATGTTAGTGGATGTACGTAATATGTTGACTTTATATGTGAAACATGATGGATCTTCATTTTCACCTTTACAAAGAAACATTATCCACTAAAACAAGTTCCAATGAATTTACGTTTAATTCAAATCCATGTATAGCCTAAAAAGTCATTACTTTTTATTTTATTTAAATGTGTGAATTACTTACTCCGTAACAAAATAAATGTACCTTTGGCCATTTTAGGCCGTAACATAATAAACGCAGCAAACTTGAAACTTTCCTAATTTAGTATGTTTTTTAGGATGAAATTACTAAAATACCCTTACTTACACAAATTTAAAAATGATTATTATTACCTAAAAATAATTAACCCATTTAATGATTCCCACCCACCCAAATCAAATTAATCAACCCACCCAACTACCAAAATTAAAATCAGTCACCAACTCTTCTCCATTAAACTCAAACTCATTCAAACCTATCCCCATTTGTTCATCCATTCATCTTCTCTCACTTCCTCCGTTAAAACCCTAGATCTGCGACACCATGTTCACCAAACTTCACCCAGTTTCTTCTCGATTCTTCCCTTTCTTCTTCTCTAAATTTCCATCTCCTGCTCTTCTTTTTTTTCGATTCTTCCATTCCTTTTTCTTCGACTCGTACTAAAACCCTAGATTTGCAAACTTCGAAAATTCTTCGCTTCTTTTTCTTCGATTCTCTACAAAAACACTCCCCTGCCTTGTTCTTTGTTGGAAATTCAAAATGGTTGTATGCATTGAGCCTATGAGGGCCATGTACCGTCATCAAGAAAAGGACCAAGAGAAGAAGAAGTTGTTAGGGACGGCGATTGAATTCTTTGAGCAAAAATTGTACACCTACTTCTATAAGATGTACTATAGTGGCGAGGCAGAGGAGAGATTAGGAGAGTCAGGCTATATGGCCCTAGAAATGGCGATTGATAGCATTGAAAAAGACGAGCTAGACGAGCTGATTAGGATGAGAACTGTAGATGCGAAAAAGCCATTGAAGAAGGTGAATGTTGCCCCGGAAAAAAGCCGGAAGGACATCGGCTTATTGTTTGTGGGTTAGCAAGATTGGATGTGGCAGCAGATGGGAGTGAAAAGACACTTGGGAAGAGGCCTAGAGTTTACGTACCAATAAGGGGCTTATTAAGAACACTGCTAGGAAGCCTCCCTTGCTCCGTTTTTCTAAGTGTTCATATATGAGGAAGAAGCATGGTGTAGGGGTCACAATTAGGGAACCAGAGTCACCCCCTTCAACCTCGTCTAGCTCCGACAGTGATTCAGGTTCTGATGGCCACATCAGCCCAATCAAGGTCATTCACCTTTCTTCTGATGAGGAGTCCAAAGGGCGAGTTTGAACAACTTTCTCATGATTCTAAGGTATTAACCAAATACCCGTTTCTCTTTGTTTTTTTGTTGGTATGATGTTCCTATTAAACTGATTTGGCATTGGATAATTATTAAACTGATGATGTAGTTATGAAACTGATTAGGTTAATGAAAGTGTGATATTGTGATATTTTGTTACTGTGATTAGGTTATGATTATGATTAGGTTAATGGATAATGGATATTCGATATTGAATTTTGGAGAAGTTTTATGATTAGGTTATGATATTGTGATATGAAAAATGTGATATGTTGATATGGTATGCATATTGTGATTAGGTTAATGAAAGTGTGATATTGTGATGTATTGATATTATGATTAGGTTATGATTATGATTAGGTTATTGGATAATGGATATTGGATATTGAAAAAGTTTCATGATTAATAGTTAATGTTGGATATGAAAAATGTTGATGTTGGATATGGATATGGTTAATGATGTTGTCCAAAAGATTATGATTAATGTTAATATTGATGTTGGATATGGATATGGTTAATGTTAATGTTGAATATGGATATGGTTAATGTTAATGTTGGATATGGATATGGTTAATGTTAATGTTGGATATAGTTAATGTTGATGTTGGATATGGATATGGTTATTCTTAATGTTGGATAATATTAATGTTGATGTTGGATATGGATATGGTTAATGTCAATGTTGGATATGGTTAATGTTAATGTTGGATATGGTTAATGTTAAGGAAAAATTGTTAATTACCACCTTTTATAAACCACTTTTTGTAAATTACCACCTTAGTTTTTTTTTTTTAAAATTACCACCTTTTGTTTTCAATTCTTTTAATCTTCCCACCACTTAACGTTTTCTGTCAAACAAACCGTTAAGTGGGGCCCAATTCAATTGAGAACTCTAACCCTAACAATTTCAAAATCGAATTGGAGAGCAATAGTCTCACGAATTTGCGCATAACTCAAAATTTATGGCAACTGCACTGAATTAGGACAAAATCGATTGTAGTAATGTTGTTTTCACTTCAGAAAAGTAACTTAATTTCTTGAAAATGGCTAATTTGTGCCGAAAAATTAGGGTTTGAGTCCTTGGTATTTTGTGGGTGAATTAAAGACAAATTTCTCCTTCAACTGATTAATTTAGTATAGTGAAACCCTAATTTTATGTTCAAGCTTTAATTATGCATGATTACTAGTAATTCCTAATATTTGTGGCCTTGATTTGTGGCTAATTTGTGCCATCTTCAAGAACCCAGATTCTACAAAAAAAAGGAGGTTGATTTGGTCCCCTCAATCCACCTTCTTCGAAAATGACGATGCTCTTGGGGTTCACTTTCTTGCTCGGTTATGAAGAAGGAGACAAAGAGAGATTTGGGTGAAAAAATGCCTAGTTATTGTGGTAAATGAAAAGGGGAAACAGAGAAGAGAAGAATAGAGAGAGGCTCGAAGTTGCGAAATGAAAACAGGAAAGAGTGGGCCCCACTTAACGGTTTGTTTGACAGAAAACGTTAAGTGGTGGGAAGATTAAAAGAATTGAAAACAAAAGGTGGTAATTTAAAAAAAAAAAAACTAAGGTGGTAATTTACAAAAAGTGGTTTATAAAAGGTGGTAATTAACAATTTTTCCTAATGTTAATGTTGATGTTGGATATGGATATGATTATTGCTAATGTTGGATAATGTTGATGTTGGATATGGATATGGTTAATAATGTTGAATATGGTTAATGTTGATATTGGATTTGGATATGGTTAATGTTGATATGGTTAATATTGGTTAATCAAATATGATATGGTTGATATTGGTTAGTCAAATATGATATGGTTAATGGTTAATGTTGATATGGTACGGTTGATATTGGTTAATCAAATATGATATGGTGTAGCATGATAATAATTAATGTGATAATGATATGTGATTTGCTTAAGTTGCTTTTGGTTGATATTGGTTATGATTATGAATTTTGGATATTCGTTATTCAATTATGATATGGGTAATGGTTATGGTTGGATTATGTCAAGTTTTAATGGTTATGCTTATTACTGAATGTTAATGGTTAATGATTTTGGTTTATAATAGGCACTAAAGTTATTGCATACGAAAATAAATGAAGCATACAATCTCGCAAAGAAGCTTCTTCATATACTTGTTGATATGGTTACATTACTTTGACTTATAACGTTACATTGCATACAAAAAACCATACAATCTCCCAAAAAATTTCCCATTGACTACCATTGCATATAAAAAGACCTTCTAACCACTTAAACTTCACTAAAGAACACATAATAAAAGGTATCAAAGTGGGTATGTATACAAAAGTGTAATACCTTCTTCTGATTTGTTCCTTCTGTATCTTGTTTTGGGTGGTTATAAGGGGCAGTCCACCTTAATGTTATCCTAATCTGCATCTACTTCCATATCCTCGTGCTCATCCACATTTATGTTTTCATTGCATTTTTCATTGAGATACGTCACTGCCACATCTATAACTTCTTGGTCAACCTCCACTTTGTCTTGTAGTAAGCCCATCCTCTCGAGTCTAGCCTTACCAACGTGTGGAATCTTGTAATTGTTCCCTCCATTGACCTTTAAAGATACAACCACGACATGTTGGAGTTGAATCCATGTATACCTAATTAGATTAGGATCATAAGATATATAAGCTTCATGAACCTTGTTGATTAAATCATCCAAATTAGTTGGAAATGATTGGTATTGTAAACTTTGAACAACTCTAAATATTGCCAAGTCAAGCACATTGGAATCAGGGGATTGTGGGGGTTGGTTAATGAATTTGACATTGTAGCAGCCTCCATGAATTGTGCATCATCATTTTGCAAATGTGGCCTTGCATTGTCTTGTTGAATGAAGATTTCTTTGCACTTTCCCTCTGGCCATTTTTCCATAATTGATGGAATCACAATTTTGAGTAACATGTCTCTGATTACTTCCTTGTTCCCATTCTGAATGGCTTTTGTTTCCAAAGTTCCAGCTTCTCTATTTTTGCTTCTTTTTTTGGCTCTTTGTTTGAACACAAACGGAAATATGCCATACTTCACATCATGAACCATAACCCCATTGTCATTGAATAATGGTGTCCCATGTGCACTCATAAATATAGCCTTGATTTTATATCTCTTTGAAATGCAAACTCTATATGGGTCCACCTCTGATGAAAGGAGGTAGAACCTTCTCTTGTCCGGGTTCAAATAGAACCATTTCTCATCAATATGAATTATGTTGGTCATGTCTTTGAATGTTGGTTTGTTGCCTTATGTTGCATATTCAATATGTGAAAGTACCCACTTCATTCTGTTAATTTTGTGTTTTACTGTAACCGTCGGGTGGTTGCTACTTGTATGTGCTCTAAGTTTACCTGCTTTTAGTAGCCTAAAATGTGAGCATTTAAGATAGCCGACATATGCTCTGTAAGTGCATCTTAGGTGTAGTGGGCATGATTGGAGCCATTCTTCTGAAACTTCTTCTGGTTTTCTACCACATCTTCCCTTTTTTTGGTATTCACATCAAATTTTGTACCATGAGCATGTTGTTGTTTTACTTGTTCAAACAATCTTGATATCGTACTTCTATGGACCCCTGCATCCTTAACTACTTTGGAAAATGTTCCCCTTGGTAATTTGCCATCTTTATGAAAACTTATGCGTCTTTTAGCCTCATTATTAAGGTTACCAAATGCTTTTCTAACCTCGTTATTTTCTGTGGTTGCAATAGATGTAGATGTATGTGTATATAGTCCTTCTTCGGCCAGCAGCTGATCGACATCGAAGAACCCTTCAACCATTTTGTAGAAGATGTTGTAGGTGTGAAGGGAAATGAAGAAGAAGTTATTGCTGCTGCTGTGCAAACTGATGCGTGTGCCTTGTTTTGGGATCGTAATGTGCACGTGTGTGAAGTGTAAAGCCGAGCTTGTTAGGTTGTAGAACTAACTTAAATGCATTATTAATATCTGGTAAACTTTAGCATTTTTTTGGGGAAACTGAATTGGCAGATTGTAATTTGGAAAGAATGGCTATGATTTGTAATGTCTGTTTAACTAGGGAAGCATGGGTGAAGAAAACTGAATTGGCAGCTTATCTTTTGGTGGGAAATTTCAAAACAATGTCAAAAATTTAATATATTGTAAATATGCTTTCATTTCCCTTCAAAAAGGTGTGGTCTCAAACCCCAAATCAGATTTTGTTATGCTTAAAAGCATATTTTCTCTCTCCTCCTTTATCTCATAATACCCACTAATTTACACTTAGCAAATTTTGCCTAGGAGTCCGTGCCAACTCCATTTGTTGCATTAATATTGTTACGGTGGAAGTATAAGAAATAGAACACACTAGATATCTATGTAAAGACAAGTATAGTTGTAACTTATGTTACCAAGACTTGAATAGAGTGTGTCTACTCGAATTTATGTATCAGGGTGTTAGACTCGGTCATTTTATGTCAAGCTTTAAGTTTCAAATGAAGTATTCAAGTGCAATGTCGTGTCTGACACGACTCGAGTCAACACGTTGTTTAACACCCTCTAAATTTAAAAACCTTCAAATTAACAAAGAGTACTTATTTTTAAAATCATATTTCTGTTGGTTTTTGTGTGGAGTTTGTCAAAGGAAGCATCGCAAGTCGTGAAGAGCTTCACGAGGTGCGAGGAGATTCTGCCAAGAGGAGCTGATGGAGCACGCAGATCGCGGCTCACAAGCAGGGTGGTCGCGACTCGCGACACGGGTTCTGCTCCAGCTCTACTATTTGACGGTCCGTTTTTGCGAAGGGGTATAAATAGTACCCCCTTTCCCCAAGTTTCAGATGAGCGAAAAGAGAGCACTTTAACCTTAATTGTAAACACTAAGATAGTTGATTAGTGTTTGAGAGCAATTATTGGGGGTTGTTTATGTCATTCATTGAATGCTAGATTCAAAATTTGTTATCATAAAAAAGTTAGGGTTTGTGAGATTGTGTGTAGCATTTCAATGGAATCCCATTGATGCAAGTGCTTGTTGTTCATCATCCTCCATTGAAATACAAAGTGTATAGAGGTGGATTTTTCCCCTGGAGCTCGGGTTTTCACTGATAATCCTTGTCTTGCTTGTTGTTTCCTTGATTATAGTCGGTTTCTTGGTTGTTGCTTGTTGCCTATATTGTTTATTGTTGTTGGTCAATCACTTGAAGTTGTCTACCACCCTTATCAAATCCGTAACAAGTTCCGTCCGTTTACCCTTTGAGAGTAAAAGAAGGCTAGCGAAACAAATAAAATTAACTTAACTCCTTTAAGAAAAAAACTTGAGAGTAAACTTAGTATTACAACTAAAAAATGTAACTTAGAGCACCAGCAATGGGGCTTTTATTAGGGTCCAAATTGTGAAATAAGAGTCAAATACCCTCCAAGTCCATTGCAATAATTCTCCAAATATAATTTGGGGCTATTTAAAATGGAAACCTCAAATTCACCATCATTTGTCATGTGTCTGATACGTGTCGTTTGCGTATACAAATTAATAATTTATAATACTTATCTTAACCTCAAAAATACAAAAATAGTAAAGGATAAGTAGGGTCGATCCCACAGAGAGATTAACTATTCACCAAAAAAATCAAAGTATGACTAACTAGCAACTATTCACAAGTTAAACTAAAAACAACAACTAATACATATATACCTATATACATAGAATTGGGGGGTTGTGAGATAATATTAATGAACTAATTAACGGAATAAAACTATCTACTACTACCTCCGTCCCATATTAGTTGTAACAATAGCTTGTGCACATAGTTTTAGGAAGTTAATAGAGTAGGGTGTAGGTTATATTAATTTAAAAGTTGATGTGATAGAAAGTGATGTGGTACTTTTAGGAAGTTGCTAGAGTAGGGAAGTAGTATTTTAATGTTTTTCACGAAAATCAATGAAAGAGTGGGGTATATTAGTTGGGTGATATATAATAAAATATTGGTGGGTCCATGCCTAAAATAGAAGTGTTGCAACTAATATGGGACAACTATATATAGAAAGTGTTGCAACTAATATGGGATGGAGGGAGTATTTACAAGTGATGACGACAAGCAAAACCTATGTAGCCCATAAATATTTAGATAATGATGCTTTTGAACTTGGACTTAAACACCTTCGAATTACCGATTGTAATTAATAGATTAATTGCAGATACTAAGATAACAAAGGCTCCCTATCTTCCCTTAGTATTAATCAATCTTGAACTAAGCCTAAGATCAATTCTAAACCAACCTAACCTACATTTTTATCAAACTCATTTCAAGTTATGTGTTTACTACTATCAATGCACGTCCTACATTTTTACACTTTCAATTTGGTGAACTAACATACACCCATCCAAGCTCACCAGGGAAACTCTCGGCTACCTCATTAAGGAACTTTCTTCATAAGATGAAGCTCATTAAGCCTAAGAAAAGAGGCTACTCCCTTCTAGACCCTTAATGAGAAACATACTCCTACTCAAATTGAAAGTTGAGAAGTTACCCTTCATTTGGTACCGGGGGAAAAAATAAATGCCAAATTTCCATAATAGCATTGGAACATGTACATACATGATAGCATACAAGTATAAGTATTAATCTGGGAAATAAAAATAGAAGGTAGCTTACCTGTTTTTTGTGCCTCCAGTCTTCAACTGAAAATTTTTAGGTGCTCCTAGGAGCATGGAGCACCATGCTCCTGCCTATGTGGCACCTTGTAACATATAAAAAGGGCAAAAATCTAAAAAAAAGAATCTCTGTCATTTCCTACTCTATTCTCTCACTTCTCACTCTTCTCTCTTCTCTCTCTATTCTTTATATGCGTTCTTCCTGCTCGATTTTCAGTGCGAATTCTTAAAAGAAATATGTCCTTTTTAATTTGAATTGCAATGAATCTTGTTAAGATAGAAACTTCCAGTGTTGAAGGAGTTAGTTTTCTAGGTATTTTTTCATAATTTGATAATTGAAGCTGTTGTAGGTTTTTTATTCATATAATTTGTTCAAATTTGATATAATTGTTAACCTTTGTTAAATTATTGATTAATTTCAGTCCTATTTTGATTGCAATTTCAGCCATGCATGATGCTTCAATTGAAGTTGGAGAGCAGAATTCAAGTAATTATAGCAGTGTTGGGTCGAAATCGACATGTACTTTTGCTTAAATTTGTGTTCAGTTATGATTTCAATTTAAATTTCGATTTATATTTGATTGTTGATTTTGAAATTTGTTAATTTTTTTGCTTTTAAATAATTATGTCTGCGTTCATGATGTTCAGTTTAGTTTTTGGCTTAGATGTTCTTTAAAATTATGCATAATGTTCTTTAAAGTTTGTAAAGATATTAATGCATAAATTGTCGCTCTCTGTGTTTTTTGTGTATGATATTTTTGTATTATTGTTGTATGTTCTTCCAAGTTATTTATTTTGTTCTTTGATGTTATTCTAATTTTTATAGTCTGTTTATATTGTTGATGGTCTTTGAATTATGGTATGATCTTCGAAATTATGCATTTTGTTCTTTGATCCTCTTTTAAATATTTAAATTAATGTTATGTGAATAGATGTTCTATGAATTATTTTGAACTATATTGTTGTTATTAAAACTTTTTTGGAAAGCTATGCTTAATGATTTTTTGTTTTATGTATTTTGTTCAGTCATTTGTTTGCAGTGGCATTATAATCTGTCAAGTTATTCATTTTGTTTTGTCATGTTATTCATGTTGTCTGCCAAGTTATTTATTTTGTCTTGCCAAGTTATTCATGTTGTTTAGCCAAGTTTTTCATTTTGTTCTGCCAAGTTTTTCATTTTGTTCTTTGAATATTTTGTCTGCAACAACTTTGTATAAGGAGGCTAAGTTATCTGTGTTGCTTAATGTGGTGTACATAGTGAGTTAGAAGCTTATAATTCTTATAATGAGTATGCTTTTAGCCATGGTTTGGTGTTCATGCTAGTAAGGTGAGGAGGAGAGTTGATAATTCAATTTATAATAGTGATTAAGTTTGTTCATTTGAAGGTTTTAAGAATGATGTATTAGCAAGCAAGAATACATACATGAGATGCCACGTGAATCGTGAAGGCAGACACACAATTGTTTTCATGAGATATGTCATAGTCATGACATGGTGTCGGTGTATCAATGACATCATTAGATCTCACAAAAAAGTTGGTCAGGATCAATCGAATAGTATTAAAAAGTTAAAGAGTGGAGGGGTTGGAGTGTATTGCATTAGAGTCTTGAGTAAGGAAGGAGGTGGTTCGTCTAATTTAGGTTTTACGAAAACTGATGTCTATAATGCACTATTTGTTGAGTAAGGAAGAGTGGAGGAAGGATGCTATGGGTAGGCGGATGTCTGCTGGAAGTGGTATTAGTGTTGATTCTAGCATATGTACAAAGATGGTTTGGAGCGAGAAGTCAAATGTCTACTGATTTAACAAAATAACATATTAATATTTAGCAAATCACATTATTAGAAGAACCATCTATCTTAAGTAGATCATATTACTGTTATTAAAAGAACATGGTACTATGTGGTAAAGGATATTGACAAATTATATAACATATTACTTATGTAAAAAGAACATTCAACTATGTTAAACAGAACATATAACTTATTTTGTCAGATAGAACATATTTTCGTACCAATAACATAATATTGTCAACAACTAAAAAGTATATTACATATATTATGTAATTGAAATTAGTTTGTAGAATAGCTAATGTGTAAATATTGTGTTTTGTTCCTATATATGATAGCATCTATTCTTTTATTTTGTGGTTTCATTTTGTCTGCTCCAATGTTGCATAATGTCGTGCCTTTTGCAAGAGTTCAGTTGCCTTCTTGTTTGTTTCATACAAGGATATCAAAACGCAATACTAAACTCGCATCCTTTTGATCTCATCCACCTTCATCATAGCAAATAATACGAGTTAGATTTTAGTATTGAAATTACAAGAACAATTAGAATTTTCTTTGAATTAATAGAAAATTACATCATTTAGTTGACATTCCCATTTTGTGGAACAATTAGTGAATTATATATACTAATGGATCATGTTTGATCCAATAATAGCTCTATACAAAAATTTTAGATAAGTGATCCTTTGCAGATATTATTTGAAAGTTGAATTTTACATGTGTTTGTGAAGAGTGTAACATTATGTAATTTCTAAATACTCGAGAACAAGCAGCTAAATTGTATGGAACATATATTTTAAATGCATAGAGCATCGTGTTGTTTTTCATAGAACAAATTTTTAAACAAGGTGAATAGATGAACAGTGAGTTCTGTGATCCTTGTTTTGTTTAAATATTTTTACAGTTTTCAAATGAAACTGGTCCACCATTACTTTTAAGATAGAAGTAGTACTTTTAAGCAATTAATTACTCTACTTGTCATTTTCTATAAAAGCCAAACATTTTGATCTTTAATTTCATTTTCCCCTCTCATTTCCATTTCCCCTTTTTCTCATTTCTCTCTGTAGAACCCTAACTAATATATTTTCGATTTTGCAATTTCAGACCTAATCTTCTGAAATTTTAGCCATGATTCTGATTTACAAAGGAGACATTAAAGAAATGAATTTACCTTTTTACTGGTTTCTCTCTCTGTTGTACTTCCGGAGTTGATGCTTCCTTTTCCTTCTGATTTGAAGGTTTACTGCAAAATGCAAATGGAAAAATCTGTAAGTTTAAATTTGTGATGCAAGTTTAATGACATTGATTTATGATAATTTTCATTTGTTGATTTGAAAAGAGAAAAACCTTGGTTTTCGTTGTGTTGCCTTTGTGGTATCCAGTTGCATGTCTTCCTTATTTGACAATTTTTTTGCATCTCATGATGAAATTTCTCATGTTTTTTGGTCTTTTGAACTTTGAAATGCGGTTTGTGAAATATGTTAGCGATTTTGTGATAGAAATGAGTGGTTTACAATTTTCTCTCTCTCTCCTTTGATGAAGAAGATGGTAAAATGGTAAAAAAGAGGAGTAAAGTATCTTTTTATATGAAGTTAGATAAAGTAACTGTCATTTCTTAAAAACTAACCAAATGTTCTTTCGGTAATAATTAGATGTTCTTTTCAAAACGACACCTCTTTTTGATGAGTTGCAATGTTCCTTTAAAAGCCACTTGTTGTTTTAAAACAAAGTTGTTAATTTTTTCTGTTATGTTCTTTCATTAGTACAATATGCTTTTGAATATTTGAAAGTGTATTTTGTTCTTTTATTTATTTTTTCTTTTTTTTCCAGATTTTTTTATAACTTTTTTTATTGCATTAATTAGAACTTAATATTTTAATTAGTACAATATCCTTAATATTTTAATTATTTATTCTATAAATACCATTTTTGGTTTTTAAAATACATCTGTTTATTATTTATTGTTAAGTTATTCGTTTGTTCTTTTAACCTTAAGTAGATGTTCTGTTCATTATATGTTCTTCCATTTATGTCTGTATGTTCTTTTTGCGTTCTGCTTTTTTTTTAAAACTTTTTTTTTCTATGCACCTTCCCTTGTGCGCCGGAGATGACGTCCGGCCGGAGATGGCGACGTCATCCCGGAGCACAGTGCTCCGTACTCCCGGGAGCACCAAAAACGAACTAGTCTTCAACATCCTCTTTAACAATGGTAGCTCCAATGACGAGCACCAAAGGGAAAGCAATACTAACAGCAGCATAAGGTGCCAAGGGACTAAAAGATACACAAGCTACAACAAGAAAATACAAATTGGCAACCCGCCTAAATTGTTCAAACAAGGATTTGGGTATGAAATTGAAGGTGGTACCATATACACAAGCTACCTTTGTTTAGATACATTTTGCCCGATCAAACAGGTTGCCATCATTCCGTACTAATGAGAGAATATGGGTGTCAAAGGTCGGATTATACCTGGATTAATTGAAGGTGGTACCATTGATGGAAGAACGGCCAAAGGTCGGATTATTCTCATCAATTTTTCCTAATTTTTATAAATTACACTATGTTTTTATATTTATGTTTTTTCTTTATGTTCATTTCACTATAAATATCCCCGCGTTTTTGCACGGGTTTAAAACTAGTTGTCAAAGAAAACTAACATAAAGTATACGTATAAAGGGAAATTATTATTTATGCTTGAAGAATATAATAAACTGACGTAAATAAAGGAAAATCATATTGAATTTCTTTCTACCGAAAACATTCAATTACAATAGAAATTACAATAGCAATAGTAAAACATTCAATTTATTTTAGTCTTGATTTAGTTTTGTTTGGTTGAGTTATTATTAATGAAATCCAATAACTTATGAATTGAATATTTAAAATACTTCCTCCGTTTTAAAATAAGTGATACACTTTATTTTTCACGCTTATCAAGGAAACGATTTAAGGGTCTAAACGATTAAATTTTTCGATGAAATTTAACACAAGCAAAAATGATACTCTTTACTTGTGTTAAAATTTCATTGAAAATTTTAATCGTTTACACCCTTAAATGACTTCCTTGGTAAACGTAAAAAACAAAGTGTATCACTTATTTAAAACGGAGGAAGTAAAACTTTTGCTATCCCGTGTATTCTGCACGGGTATAAATTTAGTTTAATATTATAAAGATCATAATTGATAAGTATAAACTTTCTAAAAGTGTATTGAAAAAGAAAATAAATATATTTCTTCAAACTCTTTGAGATACAAACAGCTATATTTATAAGACCAAAAAATATTACATTTGTCAAATTGTCACCCATTACATTCTAATTATACCTTCTCCTAATAACTAATTTAATATTTTATTACTACAAAAGATAAAGAATAAAGAAAACACATAAGGAAATGAAATCAATGAATCATATATGGAAACTTGGAAAGTAGCCAACAGCTGCATTGAATAAAGAAGAAAAGAAAACAGCAAACAAAAACAAAAACACCAAAATTAGAACAATGAAATTGGAAAGCCTTCAAAAAAAGAACCAAAAAAAATATCTTTAGAATCGAACTCGAGTAGATGTTACACCAATATAACAACATGCTAAAAAGAGGCGTATGACATTAGACCACATAAGAACACTATTATACTGATATTGGCACCAAAATTGGAGCGCTTGCACACGATGAATGACGAACAAAGTGCAAAACAACCCTATCTCTCACTCCCCTTAACACAAACAACAACCAATCCTGCCTTCATCTTTTGTCTGCAATTCTCTCATTAATTTAGACTCTCTATCAGATTCGTACAAGATAGGTCATTCTACCAGTCAAGAATAAACCTATTCTCTTGGGAATGATAATGATGATCCAACTTTTGAGGAAGATGATAACGTTCCTAATAATGATGTTATAGCTTCAGGCGATAATGTCGGTTTTGAAAATGATAATGTTAGTAAATTTTTTTTTAATTTTTTAATTTGGCTGTTTTTTAAGATACTAGTTATAAAGGGCCGATTTTGCACAGGGTTCTCTAACATTATAATCAATTTTTAAAAATTGATTCAATATTATTAAACTTTTTCCTTCTACTCTATATTAAATGAAATCAATCCGATTCTTAGCCGAAACCTAAATCAAGCAAAATCAAAATAAAACCCGAATTTAGTCGACATAGATTCGATTTGAATAAAATTTTGACATAAAATGACGATATTAAATTCAATATGAGCCAATAAATCTTAAGCTTCACATAACATAAATTGAAGTGACCCGACATAACATGGAGATAAAAAATCATAATTTTATATTCTTTTAGTTTTTGTGTGACTTCGATACAATCATAATGTTAAGCTCCCCCCACTATTCTCAAATAGCTAGCCCGCTAATGCCGACAAATTTTTGTTACCATCCTTAAAAAAAATAAAAAAGCACCACCAAAAAATAATTGTTCGAATAAACTCAGCTTGCCAGGTCGGCTAGCGGCTTGTCTGAGCCGCCATTATAATTCTTTACGTTTCATGTTTTTTTATTCTTCTCTTAAACTCTAAACCCTAGTCCCACGAAAACCCCAGCTTTGAAGCAGAACTCAGAAATTCATTTACAGCTTCAATTTTAGGGTTTTGTCTTCTCAAATTCTTCCCTCTTTTCAATCATTTTCTTCAATTATCAAATTTACGTCAATAAAATTAAACTGAATTTGAACTAGGTTTGTCTGCTGACTCGCCGGAGTAACTGCTCTGTTGTCTCGCCGGAGCTCCGGTAATTTTCTCAGCTCTTCTATACGCCTCCATTTTTAATTTGAACTAGATTTCTTATACTAGAGCTTGGTTAGCTAGGGATAGAGTGAAGCTATTGATTTATGGGAATGCAGGTGAGCAATATGCAAGAGTGTGGGATTATGTAGCTGCTGTTGTCTTAGTGAATGGGATGGGTGGTCCAGAATCCCCAATTTTTCAGAGAATGTACATATGCTTAGAGGCCTGCAAAGAAGGATTCAAAAGGGGTTGTAGGCCTATTATTGGGGTTGATGGCTGCCATTTAAAGGGGGCATATCCAGGGATATGTTTGGGGGGAGTTGGGAAGGATGGCAACAACAATATCTCCCCTTTTGCTTGGGCTACTGTTGAAGTTGAGAATACAGAAATTTGGTGTTGGTTTTTGGAGCTGCTCATGAGAGATTTGGGTGGTGATCAACAAGGTGTTGGGTTGACTTTCATATCAGATAGGCAGAAGGTAAAAGAAGCTTACTTGTTCTTTTTTTTTTTGTTTCTTAAACATTTACAACATGTACTTCTTATATGCAGGGCCTGCTTGATGCATTTACCACTATGGTCCCTATGGCAGAAACAAGATACTGTGTGAGGCACATTTGGGCAAATTTCAAGTTGAAATACACTGGGAGTATTTTCAAGGACCTGTTTTGGTCAGCTGCAAGAGCTACAACAAGGGTATGTATCTGTTTTCTACTATAAATATGAATTTGGTATATAAAACATCATGTATGATTTTGATTATGTTTCTTGTTTAGTAGATGAAACTTGTATGCTTGTTTATGTTTCTGGTTTGGTAGATGAAATTCTATGCTTGATTATGTTTCTTGTTTTGCTTTTTTTTCTTTGAATATGTAGCATGATTTTGTGGTAGCAATGGAAAGCATCAAAGTATTAAATGAGGATGCATATGATTATCTGGACAACATCAATTGCATACATTGGTCCAGGCATGCCTTTACAACTGCATCAAAGTCTAACATGTTGTTAAACAACTTATGTGAGACTTTCAATGCAGTTATAAAGGATGCTAGGGATAAGCAAATCCTCACTCAAATGGAGTGGATGAGGAAGTACATCATGGCTAGGAATTATGAAAAATGGGAGGGTATGTAATACTCCGTATTTTACCATTCAATATTATAATCTTATAAAGTTTTGCTTAAGTTTATACTTTTAAAGTTATGATTATTTTAGTAAATATATTTCGTGAACTATTAAGTTTTATAAATATTTAGAGTTAACTATTAAGTTTTATAATATATTGTATAATATATTTAGAGTTTAAATATTAATATTTTCTTAGAGAGTTTATGAAAATTAGGATTTAATGAGTTTTTGGAGCTTGTTTGACTTTAAATAAGCTGAGTTTGACTAGGTTAATGATTTATAACCCTATTTTAATTAAAAAAAAAAAAAGAAACAAAGCCTATAAAAGGCCCATTGCTTCTCTTCTCCTTCCAGTCACGCTCAACCAAGAAGAACCAACAGAGGAAACGACGCATTCATCTCCCACCTTCGCTGAACCACGTTCGTCGCCGTCAAGCTCGACCTTCCAACCACCTCGTGGTTTCCAGCACCGGCGAACCTGAGTTCCTCCTTTGCCCGGTTTAGTACCTTTCTTTCTCTCTCTCGTGCCTTGCTCTGTTTTCGCTGATGTACTACTACTCTGTTTGGGACGCCGTGTACTCACCGGCAGGGCGGTGGTTCGCCGCCTGAATTGGCCGACGAGCCCTCCTTCTTCCCCTTTTCGTAAATTTTGAGGGCTGCCGCCGAGCTGCGCGTGTGGATGCCGTTCGCAAGCCATCAGCCAAGCCACGACGATTGCCGTCGAGTGGCTGCAGTGGGGCTGCGTGGGCTGCCATTCGCGCGCCATCAACCAAGCCACGACGATTACCGTCGAGTGGCTGCAGTGAGGCTGCGTGTGCTGCTCCGTTTCATCTATAAAGTTCTATCTTTTATTTGTGTTGGAATTCATAAAGAAAGCTTTAGAATGGATTTTCAATTTCACAATTATTATTATTATGTTATTTGAAATCATATTTACAGAATTAGAATTGAGATTTTATTAAGTTTTAGATCTCAAACCTTTTCATAATCATGTACTGTAATTCATATTTTATGAAAAGTATAAAGCTTTTGTTTTGCTTTATTATTCAAAGGGTTCATCATTTGTGATTATGTAATAAAGGTGTAGTATAGTTTTATTAAAAGAGTTTTATTATTTAAATAATTTGAAAACTAGTTTATAGTAAGATTTAGAATTGGTTTTGTTTTTCTAGAATTCTAAATTAATAGCTTGATGTGAATTGAGTATTGATTATGACTCAATATATGTTTTAGGTACCCAATTGGTAGAAAAGGAGTTTTAGTACGTAGTTGTGTGGAATTCACGCTTCAGAGGTATGTACACGTTAGCAAGATTCTAGATTAGGAATCATGTTAGTCTATATTGTCGTAGATTGTCGTAAAGCATGAAAAACTTAGTGTCATGATTAGAGGACTCGATTGTTTGGTCTATATGACGATAAATCATGTTTTAAGTGACTTGTATGTTACGTGATCCATTAGGAGTTAAGTATGAAAGTATTATAGTAGCATGTTGCTTAGTAAGTTTAATTGAAAAGGCAAATATCATGTTAAGCGAGGTCTTACATGTTTATTTATAGCAAGTTGCCCTTAAGCATGCTTTATTATGTAATCAAGCAATGTTAGTCTTTTGAGATTAAGCAAGTCAAGTATGGTAAGTTCTATTGAGAAGTTAGAGGTAACTTCATGTTAAGCCGAGGAATTAGTCAAAGGAATGTTATTTGATCAACCTAACGTGATTTAAGATAAAAGAGAATGTTTATGGTTTTATGAGTTGTCTTTGTGCCATGTGAGTATTTATGACATTCTTGTACGTGTCTATACTTTCATAAAATACTAAAGCACTTAAAGTGAAAGAAAGAATATATCCAAGATGAGTGGAAAACTCGTAACTCTTACTTCAGCCCGTTAAAAACATTTACATTTCAAATCGTCTTATCACTTGGAAATCAATCTTAGTAATTGTTCAGAAATGACAATCTTTCTTTTAAATGTACGGCCGTCGTATCTCAATCCCCTTACACAAATCACTGGCAAGTACATTCATTTTAGTTTATACTTCAGTTATCATTTACACAATACGACGACAACGGTGCACACATAACCATTTCAATTCATTTTCGATTTAATATTTAGCTCCACACATATGGGCATGAAATAGGTTTTACTAAACATAAAAGTTACCTCATACGCTTAATCCTTTCTTAGATTGATATATATTACTTCATTAACTCCGTAGTTCTATTAGCTCTCTTGAACTCCATAATCCATTTTCCAAAATATTCACCTCATGACAAAAACAACAATAGATATCAATAACCATTAACTATTCTTCAATAATTTCATACCTCCGTAACATCAATTAATACGTTTTCTATTACCTCTCGGTAACGAAATAAACACGTCTCATCAATGTAACCTCCATACAGCTTCCCAACAGCTTGTTTGATATTTCTATGGAGTTTTCTACACCTTCCCTAGGCTTAAAAGCTGAAACAAAGACTTGTACAACTAAATATGAATGTCTAGAAGAGATATATTATGTAAGAAAAAACAGGTTTTTTAGAAGAAGAATTCAGTGAAAAGAAACGAAAATCCAAAACTGCTATTTGTAGCAGATTTCTGTACCCTTAGGGGAAGGAAAGCTTATCTGGGTAAGGTTGGTTTCTTGGAGTTTCTGGGTGATTTTTGCTTGATGTGTTGCCTTTCATGCATGAAAAGTTTCATGAGATATCGACACTTAAGCAGCTGATAACGAGCTTTCTTTGAGTATAGATATGAGCTGTAACTTCAGTTGGTCAGATTTTACTAAGTAAGCAATCTACCATATTGAGTTTAACCTTAAGATATCCCAAACATATCATATATCAGGTTTGGTTAGGTTATGAACTCAAATTCAATCCAAAAGGCTCTTTAACTGGAATTTCATCGTGACCGGATAAACGATCTCTATACCAATTTCCATAATATGAAGGAATAAGGCTCTCATACACTTTCTAACTTATCTATTGATTCCCAAGCGTTCTTAACCACTAAGAATAATAGTAGTTCTTAGCCACTTTTGTCCTTGTATGATGTTGGAGAGTATTCTAATGTGTACAAAGGCCAAAACCAGACGAAAACTTAACATAACTAACAATTTCAAGTAAGTCTCTTTCACTTGAAACTTTGGAATCTTGAAATCCTATTTGAATAACTTGATATAATTAACTTTAAACTTAACTTAAAATTTGAGGCTGTTACATTGCCTTCTAAAATTCCAACTTTGAACTTTAGTTTGAAGATAGAAATTTCCCTAATCTTTCCCAAAACCCCGCTATTCTCAAATAGCTAGCCCGCTAATGCGGACAAATTTTTATTACCATCCTTAAAAAAAAAGAAAAACAACAAAAAATAATTGTTCCAATCAACTCAGCTTGTCAGGTCGGCTAGCAGCTTGTATGAGCCGCCATTATAATTTTCTGTTTCATGTTTTTTTTTCCTTCTCTTAAACCCTAAACCCTAATCCCACAAAAACCCCAGCTTTGAAGCAGAACTCAGAAATTCATTTACAGCTTCAATTTTAGGGTTTTGTCTTCTCAAATTCTTCCCTCTTTTCACTCATCTTCTTCAATTATCAAATTTACGTCAGTAAAATCAAACTGAAATTGAACTAGGTTTATCTGCTGACTCGCCGGAGTAACTGCTCGTTGTCTCGTCGAAGCTCCGGTAATTGTCTCAGCTCTTCTATACGCCTCCATTTTTAATTTTATTAGAAAGTAATGTTATCTTATTCATTGCAAATCATTATTATGAGCTCATTGTTAATGCCTGTGCCGCCTCGAGCTCGTAATCTATTCCTTGTGTTTGTTGTTGAAACTCTAATTTGTAATCAATCTATAATCTTCTTCCCATAGTATTAAGTCCAAAGTCGAATTTGTTGATGTAGCCCTAATTTGCTGTTATTCTGTCTAATTTGTTTCATTTTCCACAAGAATTGATGGTAAATTATGTCTAAGAACTAATTCATTGAAACATAAATTGCAATTTTGAATTTATATATGTGGTTAACTTTTCAGATTTTAGAATTGAGGATTGTGCTACGTGTTCATTTGTTCTCGTAATTGTTGAATACTTGAATTTCATATTAAGAATTGAGTATTGTTCGAAACTTCTAAGTATGACTCATAAAGTGTGAGTTAAATATCAAGCTTTCAACAGTTCTTAGACAAAGTTTACTTTGATTTTTGTATCCTGCTTATGATGTGTAAATTGGTGGTTCATAAAGCATGAGTTTTGTTTCTGTTTCTGATGTGTAATTGCTTATAGGAGTGTTCTAATTTGTCGAGCATTTGGAATAATAGAAAGTCGCTGTGATTTCAAGGCCAAGTTAGTAACTTGGAATGGAAGGAAATGGAGAGGTCTCGATAATGATATATATGCATGCTTGATCGCTTAGGTCTTTACCAATGATTTTTTCAAATATAGTACATTTAGGTGTATTTCGATTGATATGTTTCTCAAAGCTAATAGTTTTTTTTATATTCTTTTAGTTTTTGTGTGACTTTGATACAATCACAATGTTAAGCTCCCCCACTATTCTCAAATAGCTAGCCCGCTAATGCCGACAAATTTTTGTTACCATCCCTAAAAAAAATAAAAAAGCACCACCAAAAAATAATTGTTCGAATAAACTCAGCTTGTCAGGTCGGCTAGCGGCTTGTCAGGTCGGCTAGCGGCTTGTCTGAGCCGCCATTATAATTTTCAACGTTTCATGTTTTTTATTCTTCCCTTAAACCCTAAACCCTAGTCCCACAAAACCCCCAGCTTTGAAGCAGAACTCAAAAATTCATTTACAGATTCAATTTTAAGGTTTTGTCTTCTGCTCTAGTTGGAATTTTAGGGTCTCATTAGCTATATATTGTATTCTTCCACAGAGATTTCAGCTGCTCAAGGAAGAACATATACAAAATACTGTACATTTAAATTTACTGATACATTGACAACATTGAAGAGCAAGAAATGTCAATGGACGGAAATTTATGTTTGAATTTGGAAGTGGAGAGGTTGCTTGGCCGTTGTCCCAGGCTTGGAGGTGTAACTTATTTCAGTTCTCTCTTAGAGAAGGTATAAATTCATCTATTTATGCTCATCAAAATCTGTCTACATTTCTCTTAGTGTGATTGATAATGAGATTGGTTGGGTTATTTGTAGGGGCATAAGCTAGAGGAGGAAGAGGTAGTGAATGCTTTGGCGGCTATGTTCCTGCATGACAGCTATACAATACCTATAATGGGCTGTTTCCGTCCAATTGCTAAGAAAATTGTGGATCGTGTTGTGGAGTTGTTAAAATTTATACCAAACTTGAGGTTTAATCATCCTGGGGGAGTTGTAAATTCTATGGAAGATAGGTATTTTCTGGATTGTGAAGAACTTGATGACGTAGATGAATATGGAGTGATTGAGGCATACACTAGAAGGGGGAGGTTTCTGGATCTTCATGAGCTTGCTAATCTTGCTTTTTGTCGTGTACTAGATCTAGCTCCTTTCTTGAAGGGGTAAGCAATATGTTATGTTTACGATTTCTTCTTAACCTAGTTTGTTTCGTAAACTTCTGCATACATGTACTTTTCTGTTTAGAGGCGGGTTGGTTTCTAACATATAGTAACAAAAACCCCATAACTCTTAAGTGGAGTCTTTCTTGTGAATTGTGATAACCATCCGTTAATAAGCGATAAATATTTTTTTAAAGTTAGGGATGGTATTAATTTAGAATATCCTCTGTTAAGAATGTTGAGATATATTTTGAGTTTTATTTCCAAGTATATAAAATTTGAAGAAGTCATTTTTGAATATCTTTATTATGAGATTTTAAATTATTTCTATTCTACTGTTGACATTTAAGCAAAGGATGGTGTCTGTTGTATCTAATGTGTTGTAATTTTGATTTTCACTCATCTACACATTTTTTGACACTTAATACCCGATCACTGTTTCAGTTCTGTAGAGTGCTACTATGAATTTGGCGGGCCGCCATTTTCTCGTATTACTGAGTTGACATTCATTTCCAAGGTGAAAAGTGCAGTAAGTTTTTGTGTGACACCTTTGATTTCGAAGTCTTTATTACTTTGTTGCTTATGATGTTGCTTTGGTATTCAATTATAGTTTCCTCTGGCTGCTGTCTATTTGCTAATATCAAATTAATTTCGTTTTATAGTTTTCTTTTTACCTTAAAATGTACTATGTGCTGCATATTCATGTTGATTGGTTCTGGTATTTTCTCTCCTCACTTTGAGGATGTTTTCAAATAAGCCTGAAGCATTCAACCTTGGTTTCTGCATATGGAGTGTGCTTAAATAAATCTTCAGTAATGATATTCTAAGAACCCTTTTTTTTTTCTCCCCCAAGTATTTACTAAATAACATGTCATCTCCTTTTATAGCAGAGGTTGCAAGATCTGCAACATTGGTTTTGTGATCCTTTTCAGGCCTATTTGAGGTTTTAATGCAATATTAACTTTTGCAGAATAATGATTTACGGTTTGCATAAAAATCAACTGAAGCTCGAGCAAAAAATAATTCTCTATTGAGTGAAAATGTCTTCAATTTGTTTGACTCTCGATATATATAAAATTTGTATATAGTATAAAATTTGTGGATAACACAAACATCAAATTAGCTTAGTAAACGACTTTGTTTTGCCTTTTTTTTACTATTCTGATGTCTCTTCTATGCGTTGTGTCTTCAATTTGTGAGGGGAAAACATTCTACATGTGAACTATAATTCTGAGATTTTATAAATCAGGAGAGACACAAGATAACTAATTCTTAAAGTAGTATGGTTTAGGATATCATTTTGTAGTGGTTGAATCCTTGAGTCTGGAAATGGTAGTACCATATCTTTGCTACGAATTGAAATAGCCTTAGCATGATCAATGGCAGAAACTAGGAAGATGGAGATGATTGTATTACCAGGATTGTGTGATAATTCCACTTTCAAGAGGTGGATTCTCTCCCAATATGAGCTTTCGAGAGGCTCACTCTCTTCTACTAAACAACTAAAAACTCTTCAAAATTCACCATAAGCATGTCATTCTATACTCTATTTACTGGAAAATTAACTTGCTAACATATTCTTTAAGCGACTACTAACCAACTTATGTCGACGTTACTAAACTTCCTTTTCTTATTAGCTAATTCATAATACCATTAAAAAGGTAGCTAAAAGTGGAAATATTTGATTAAAATAAACATTAATTCCACTGATCAACGCGTGATTTTTAGTGTAGCACTATACTTCTATTCTCTTAATTTCTAGTGTTAATTCCTTTTAAAATTTTTATTTTACAAAAGGACTCTTCTATACAAATCTAGTAATGTATATTTACTGTTTTTTTTAATATACTTTGAGGGAGATTATTGATCAAAGTTCGACCATAAAATGAGAGCCACAACTATCTATGAACTAAGGAAGTAAAGTGATGGAGGATCGCATTTTGCAGTTTTGAAATTCAAGTTGAGTTCAAGCAACGCATTGCCATACCCTAACATAAGGGCATTGTCAAATTGTTATGGTATATCTGTTTTATGTGGAAAGTTGTGATTATGCCTCTACCTTTAACTCTTTTTCTCTATGTAAAGAAGGCATTGCAAAAGAAAAGGCGTTGTCAAATTCTCTGCTCTATCATAATTTTTGCGATAACCTTCTACTTTTGGTTTCCCAGGAAGCTGCAAGGCATTTACGTGACCTTGTGTGGACGTCTTACCGTCTTCTCCTTTTGGACCCTGAACATTTTTCAAGTTGTTGGAATTGGTGCTGTTTTTTGGATCTGGTGCATCAATCTGGAAGTTTTGATGCTTGCATTGACACTAGGCTTATTAGAGATATAAGATGGTGTGGAATGCAGATATTGTGTGTTCTTCTGAGGTTACCCAGTAGAACTGCTGTACTTGGTTTGCCGCCGGTAGAAGTTCTGCGATGTTTGTTGCGGTTGGTTCTCATCTTTGAACTGTACTCATGTCTATTTAGGCTCAGTGTGAGGGCTGCTAAACAAAATCTGCCTGATGTTTTTCTCTTAATAGGTGGTATGAGTTCTGTTGGGATGTATCGATAGAAAAGGCTGGCTGGTACATATCCAGAAAATCAGGTCTAGATAATCCAGATGATGCTGGTTTTAGTTGTGGAGATGCTATGGCTATTGATCTGCTGAAGCTTCCTGATAGAGAGCCTGAAGTGTTCAAAAGAAGGCTCCGAAGGTGGGTTGCCCACTTACTTGTGATTGAATAAATGTCAAAGAAAATAGTGAAGGCATTCAGATGTTAGTTATATTCTAGCATTATTACTCCGGAGATGTATGAACGAAGAGACCTAACCAGCTTCATGGTTGTTAGTCCACTATTACCTTTACCCATGCATCTCAAACTATGTACCAGGCATATCTTATATATGCAAGAAGTTCTGTTTCTTACTCAGTTACTCCTAATCATTGTGATTGCTATTGTCATTTTGCAATTTTGATGTTGCTTTCCAACCTCTCTTTCGCTGTTCAATACGGTTGGTCAGATATCTTTTCTTTTGATTGTCTATTCTCCTTATATGACTGAATAGGCCAAGTGTTTAGAAGCCTAAACATTGTAATGTGGAATTGGTAGAAATATCTGATAATTCTTTGGCCTTAATTAGATAAAGCATTAGAAGCTTGTGGTCTCTTCTGACTGCACGCAGCAAATGAGTAAATTTATTGATGCTAAATCTCTTCATAACTTTAACTCTTGATGTACTTGACCTAATTGTCTCTAGAAGAAATAAACCACCATGATCTTTCATCTTAATGAAGCTTGTGTATGCCATTTGCCTAATTTAATGATCTGGGTTTTATTTTTGTGATGTGATCAGGGACGGAAATCCTTTTCTATTGACATCTTCAATGAAGAGCAGTTTTGAAAGGGTCATATTGGCCGTGAATCAGAAATGGCCTGTTCTTTTATATGGTCCACCTGGTTGTGGGAAGACTGCACTTATTAGCAAGTTAGCTCAGGAATTTGGAAACCAAGGTAGCATACCACTTCATTTCTAAAATTTTGTTATTACCCATTTACCTCCAAAAAGTAGTTTTTTTTTATAATTTCCCCATAATTTATGTATATCGTGCTTAATATATTTTGTGATTCTATCTGTTGTTATTACTTAATTGTGGTGGTCAACTGATCTAGTTTGTGGGGCTACCTGTCAATTGGTTTCCGAACTTAATCTAACTTCTGCTCCTAAGCTGTTTTATAGGTGTTACTAAGTCCATGGGCATGGTCCAACTCAGCTGGTTTGGCCTATGGCTTTGGTTCAAACTCCCTGGACGCGCAGAATTGTTTTTTTTATTGTTCTTTATCTCTCCTTTTAAATATCCTACAGGAAATTAAAAAAATAAGAACCTAATCAAGGGAGAGGAGCTACCCAAGTAAGCCTAGGTTTTTTTTTTTTTGCTTTCCTATGTTCGGGCGTAAAGTTGGTCTTGGTGATAAGCTTACATTTTGGATGTAGATAGAGAGCTAATGAAAAGCTCAAGCTCGAGCTATTGTGGAGCTATTTATCTACAAAATCAAGGAGGGCCAAGTAACGGCAGTTACTAGAAGTTGACTTTACCTATGAAAAATCTGTTTGTTTCTTTCCTTCAAAGTGCACCACCGAATTGCCAATGGAATCATCTTCCTTGGTGAGCAAACCTTCTTTCACCCTTCTTTCTGGGTGACAAGGGCACAAAACAAGGTTGCACCCAGATCAAAAACTAGGGCAATGATAAAGAATTGAATAAGCGTACCAAAGAGAATGAGGTCTAGCACTCCGGAATAAAATCGAGAAAGAGCAATATAACCAAGTGAGAGGACAAACGAGCTAAATAAATGGGTTTCGATCCGCCTTGAACCAGGTAAAGAGCCTTCGAGTGCCAAAGAGAGAGAACACAAGTTTATACACTTTGGCTGGACACGTTTGCCAATCCACAACTTTGACCATTAGTATCTTTAATCATCAATGAGCAGAAGTTCGAAAAAGTTCAAACTACAATTTCATAATAATATCTGTTATTTATATATTAATAGACAAAAAGTAGTCAAAGGACTCAAAGCTAGAACATGAACATTGTAAAAATTCAAAGTATGTAAACTAGGATGTGATGGAGGGGGTATCTCATAGGGGGTTAGTGTGTTCTTTTCTTTCTTAGGTCTCTCTTTTTTGAATTCTCATGATTAGGATTTAGGCTCGCTCTAAATTTCTGCCAAATGAAGTGGAGGAATTATATGTTATCATATCTTCCCCCCCCGCCCACCTTTCAATATTAGCTTTGTAGTTTTCAAAGGTTTAGTTAAGGCCTAGCGGTATATCTTGGATGGACCAGATTGGGTTTTTCTAAGTTCAAGTCCAGTCTACTCCAATAAATTTTGGATTGCAAAATTCGATTACAAATGCTGTCTTAATTTTTGGCACAAGACTATTGAGTGGAGTCTAGATATATATATATATATATCATGTGTCCAAAATCTGAATAACTATAGCCCCCATTTTGAGATTGACATTTACCCCCTTTTTAATTGTGAGAAGTGAGAACAGCTGTGACTTTAATTGAAATTTAGTATAACTCGTACCTAAAAAACACTGAATCATTGTTTTTGCAACCCTGATATTTTCATGTTGTGACTGCAAGTGAGAAGTGTCCTGACGCTATTTCAACTTGCTGTGACCCTGAAAGTCTAAGTCCTTCTCAGTTCTCATCTAAGAACTCCTTCTTTCTGGATCTTGACTCTCTCTCTCTCTCTCTACATATATATATTTATATATGCGCGTGCGCGTGAGTGTTACCTTACCTTTGAATTTAAGACTGGACTTCTGCCAAAGGTCAACTCCAACAGTCCGAAGCATATTGGCACTGAAATTTGAATCCCCATGCTGTCCAAGCCTTACCCATCCAAGCTGACAACGTTTGGTTGGAGCGTGTACTTATTCTAGACCATTTTCACCCCTAATGATAGATGTTGCTGGTGAGAATTTTGGCTCTACTGTTCTGTACTTCTCACTTCTCTTATGGTGAATTTTCATCTTGTGATTAGTTCTCTCGATTCACATGGATGAGCAAATTGATGGAAGGACATTGGTTGGAAGTTATGTCTGTACAGAACAGCCTGGCGAGTTTCGATGGCAACCAGGTTCTCTGACGCAGGTTGTACCAGTTTGTAAAGAGTGTGTGTGCTTCATGGTTGCTTCGGATATCTCAATACTAACTGACTCTTACCTTTTTACAGGCAGTTAAGAATGGTTTCTGGGTTGTCTTTGAAAACATAGATCAAGCTGCTTCTGATGTGCAGTCCGTATTATTGCCTCTTCTGGAGGGTGGAAGCTCTTTTCTGACTGGTTATGGAGAGGTAGTGCCGTCAGTTGTTTCTTGCATCTAAATCACCTAGATATGATCATAATATCTCAGAATGTAATTTGGATGGCTTTCGAATTTATATTGTAGTGGACCTAGTGGTAGTAATAAAACTTGGTGGCAATTATGATGCTGATGATAACTGAATATATGACCCAAATGTTTCAAGAGGAAGTAATGTGCAGCATGTTAAGATTCCAATTGCGTGCTAATTTTGGGAGAAACTCCGCTTCCTCAATCTCGGAAGAAAAAGAAAGTTTAGGAAGCTTCTGTTTTTTGTGTAAGAAAGTTCAGGAAGGTCTCCTGTGCTTCAGACCTTTCTGATTTTGTGCATATGGACCTAATGTGCTCTTTTCATCATATAATATAATTATGATAAAATCATATGTCAGGAATAGTTTAGCTGTGAATGTTTGCTGATGATTGAGCTTTTTGCAGGGTATAAGAGTGGCAGAAGGTTTTCGAATATTTTCGACCATCTCAACTTCAAAAATTGATGAATGCTACCATGTTCAAGGTTTGTGCTTGACTCACATGTCTTAGTTGTATAGTGTTTTGCAGATCCATGCTTTTTGGTGCTATTGCTGGGTATATATGTTACATGCTTGGGAAGGTCTTGTGATCTTGTTTCTGGTTGTGGTCTATCTTCAGAATTCACTTGGCAAATCATTGGGTGTTTTGTATTGCAAAGGTGTCTGTTTCCGTCTAACATTTATCCCTCACACTGATCTGTATTATATACAAGGGTGGACACCAAATATAAAAAATAAAACCAATTACGTGCAACAGGGGGAAATTAATTTCTTTTAGGTGATAATAGACTCCTACAATTAAGGAATTTAAGTTTTTCACAAAAAATAAAAAAAATCATAATAAAATAATTTAGGTAAAAAAGACGGAAACCAAAATTTAAGGAAGTTAAGAGTTTCAAATTTAGGTGATAAAGCTCAAACTAATATTTTTTTAAACATGAAAGATGTCAAAGTTTGCCAGTAAACAAAAAAAACAACTATATGTGAGATACATATTTGATTTTTTTTGATAATATAAGCAAACTAGATTCCAAATATAATTAAAGCTACTATCTCTATGCCATAAAGGAGTAGGTGGGGCCACCAAGAAACAATTGAGCAAAGTTTAGAAAAAGATGACAGTTTCTAAGAATGAAGATTCACAATTTCGTTTCACTTTTGATTATAACTCTCAAGTCTCATCCTATTGCTTCATTATCTCTCCTTTGCTCGCATTGTATGCATACGAGAATATGGATCAATTTTTTTGTTCTGAAATATCGTGTCACATGTAAATGGTTGGATATTTTTGGAGGGAAGGGGTCAACAAAAGACACAACAATGCTCTGTGTGCCGAATAAAAGGATTTCTCATTGTCAAAGGTGGTATTATGTTTAGATAAGAGGGTTGAGAGCTGAACTGTGGAGATATTATTATTTATGATGTTTTCTCAAAGAAAGAGAGGAAATATTTTTTTCAGAAAAGAAAGCAATAAGAAAAAGAGACCTCTGGACAATAAATTTGTACTCGTTCAAGCTATATGGAGAAAAATTCTTTTTACGATGATCCGTGAGATCTGCTGTGGTTGAAACTTGCTTTCCATTTAATGACAGTTACGCCTAACTTCCCTACCTACTCACAATCACAATGTTCTACGAGGACCTTTGTGGTCTTGGAATTAGGTGTTCATTGCCGAAACAAATCATTGCTGGAATCAGGAAAGCATTTGTTTTACTTTTATCAACCAATCTCCTTAGGGGCCGTTTGGTATGGACGGAGGAAACGGAAAGGAATGGATTCGGTTTAGGAAGAAAAGGGTAATGATAAGTGTTATTGTTATCACTTGTTGGTATAACTATGGAGATGATTCACTTAAATTTGATTAACTTTCAAAATTAGTTGCTAAATATTGTTGCGTTTTTAAATCAATTTTGTACGCCATTGTTAGTGTGACTCCATACAGCCTTTCATATGTGATTTTTAATTAACAAATCTTACAATTGCTAATTTTCCCCATTAATCAAAAGAGATGCGCAAGTACCAAGAGGTTCAAAGGAAGAATGGCAGCTACCACAATCTTGTTGCACTGGCACGTGGAACCACAGGGGAGGTTAGTGGCAGAGCTTTTGTGGTTGAAAAGGAGAGAGAAAGAAAGGGAGCAGTGAGTGAGAAGTGATGAGTTCATGTTACGGGAAGAGGAGTGGAAGTGTTACCATAGGTTGGTGAGAGGTAACAGAACAGCGGTATCAATTTCCCTCTACTAACGGATTCAATTACCCCGGTGCACAAAACAAACCTAAAGTAACGGAATGACTTATTTATTTCCGTTTCCAAACACTAATAAACGTATACCAAACATTGCCTTAGGGTAATCCTATTTGCCTATCCTTGCATGCGAATGTGGTAGATGCATTTATCAATGATGAAATTGTGTTCTGTTGTTAATTGTGGAGGACTTCACTCTATACTAATGTTTCAATGGAAAACTTCGTCTGTATTTTGGATAGGAGGAAATGCATTGTCTGCGCTTTGGAGGCGAGTGATGGTGAAGCCACCAGCTAACACAGACTTGTGTAATATAATAACTGCATGGTATCCGGATTTGGAGCCTATAGCTGGAAATCTCACAGGTAATCTCCTACCTAGATGATTTAATGATCCGTTAAGATGAGAAAATTTTAAGTTATTTTGTCCTTGCAGAAACCTTTGATAAGCTTAATGGAGTTTCTGGATTTCTTAGATCTGGTAATAAGGATTCGACCAGCAGGTTCTCACTGAGGTTTGTTTTTCCAATTCAGGCCTCTGGGATATGGATGGTCTAATCTATACTAAAGTCCAACAGTTTGTGTTTATTGTGGCAACTGATGATCTCTCTCCGATGGCAGGGATCTTTTGAAATGGTGTAGAAGAATTGCTGGTTCAGGTTTTAGTTTCAGTGCAGATGGTCTGTCGGCTGACTTGCGTAGTAGGATTTATTTGGAGGTATGATCTTTGGCAATTATTTGAGGCTCTTGAAACTTTTCGGTTGCTAGCTTAGCCAGGTCACATTGTATCTGCAGGCTGTGGATGTATTTGCTGTCAATGCAGCTTTACCGAGCAGTCGGTTGATTATTGTAAGGGAAATAGCAAAGATGTGGGCGGTGCCTGTCTCAGAAGCAGAGGCCTTATATTGTCTTAATAAACCTGCTCTTGAGGTGATCTTGGTTATGATAGGTCACTTGCCAGCTTATCTGAGTGCTGTGCGTACACAGTATGACCTTTTCTTATGTACATAAGCAGGATTTTCCTGGAGCTGTAAAAATTGGAAGAGTCACTCTGCAAAAAAATGAAGATGCTGTAAGTTAATGATAAACACGCATTATACTTGACTTGTGTCTAGGCATGTGTGTGGTTGTTTTTGAAGATACAAAATTTTATTTTTTGCAGATTTTCCATGAAAAGAAACCCTTTGTGGAAATTCGCAGTTCTTTTCATGTACTGGAGAGAATAGCATGTGCTGCTAAATGGAATGAGGCTGTTCTTCTGGTCGGTGAAACTGGTACTGGAAAGACTACACTGGTGCAGAATCTGGCGTCCAGACTAGGTCGAAAACTTACTGTTCTGGTATCTTTCGACAGAACCTTTCACACTTTATCTGCTATATGTTGCAACAGTAATAGTGTTTTCTTTTCTTATACGCAATTTAGCAAGGTTTCTCATCTTCTTATTCTCTCATGTGATGTGCTATTGGATATCTTAGAATCTAAGTCAGCAGAGTGATGTAGCAGATTTGCTGGGGGGATTTAAACCAATGGATCCTCAGTATATATGCGTACCTCTCTACAAGGAGTTTGAGAGCCTGTTCTTGACTACATTTTCTCGAAAGGTATTGGTATCTGTTATTGAATATTTTTTAGCAGCCTTTGGCAATTCTTGCTTGACATAAATTTTTTGAATGCTCAGGATAATGAGAAATTTCTTGCTTCTTTGAAAAAGCTTATAAATTGCAAGAACTGGACTACATTATTGAGTGGGTTTCTGAAAGGTGTACAGAAAGTGGTTGAGATAGGTAGATCAGGGCCTGGAACAAAGCGAAAGAGACCTCTAGATGCAAGAGTTTTGGGGCTCTGGGAAAGTTATTCTCATAAGGTGGAGATAGCACGCAGACAACTTGTTGCCTCATCTGGAATGATATTTTCTTTTGTTGAGGGAACCTTTGTTACAGCGCTTCGTAATGGGGAGTGGATCTTGCTAGATGAAGTTAATTTAGCCCCTCCGGAGACATTGCAGAGAATTATCGGTGTCCTTGATGGGGAGAGTGGATCTTTATGTTTAGCAGAAAATGGTGTTGTTGTGGATAAACATCCTGACTTTCGCATGTTTGCCTGTATGAATCCAGCAACTGATGCTGGAAAACGGGACTTGCCATATTCATTGCGAAGTAGATTTACCGAGTATTTTGTAGATGATGTCTTGGAAGATGAGGACTTGACTCTCTTTGTTGATCAGTTTCTTGATGACAGACACACCGACAAGGATTTAGTCAATAAGATAGTCCGTTTCTATAAGGTGGCTAAGAAGGATTCTGAAGAAAAACTGCAAGATGGAGCCAATCAGAAGCCTCAATATAGTTTGAGGTCTCTTTATCGTGCTTTGGAATACATAAGAAAAGCAAGAAAGTTAGGGTTTAGGAGAGCAGTGTATGATGGATTCTGTATGTTCTTCATGACCTTGTTGGACGATAGCAGTGCTGAAGTAATGAATGAAAAGATTGTTTCATACTTGCTTGGAGGTCAAAAGCAATTACCACCACCCATACCTCTGGAGCAATTGTTAAACATCACAGAAAGACCTGGGTCTGAAAAGTTTCTGAGAGAATACGTTATAACTAAAAGTGTCGAGGAGCACATAAGGAGCTTGGCTCGAGCAGTTTACATTAAAAGATATCCTGTTCTTCTGCAGGGTCCAACATCCAGTGGGAAGACTAGTCTCGTGGAATATCTTGCTGCAAAAACTGGCCATGAATTTGTCCGCATTAATAATCATGAGCACACTGATCTGCAGGAATATCTAGGATCATATATTACTGATGCCAGTGGGAAACTTGTATTTCATGAAGGCGTGCTTGTCAAGGCTGTTCGCCATGGCCACTGGATTGTCTTGGATGAGCTTAATCTTGCTCCTTCTGATGTCCTGGAAGCGTTAAATAGACTGCTGGATGATAATAGAGAACTTTTTGTGCCAGAACTACGTGAAACTGTGCGCGCTCATCCGAATTTTATGCTGTTTGCTACTCAAAATCCTCCTACTTTCTATGGTGGTCGTAAGATGCTTTCACGTGCATTTCGCAACCGTTTTGTTGAGATACATGTTGATGATATCCCAGAGGATGAGTTGATTGAAATCTTAGAGAAAAAATGCAAGATCCCTCGTAGTTATGCAAAGAAGATGATTGAAGTGATGAAAGAATTACAGCTGCGAAGGCAGAAGAGCAAAGTTTTTGCTGGGAAACATGGATTTATAACTCCACGAGATTTGTTTCGATGGGCAAATCGTTTCAGGAAATATGGAATTTCGTATGAAGACTTAGCCAGAGACGGCTATTTCCTTTTGGCGGAGAGGCTCAGGGATGAGATTGAAAAGAACACAGTGCAGGAAGTTCTAGAGAAGCATCTACGTGTTAAACTAAGGATGGAAGAGCTATATAGTCAGGTCTTTACTGCTCCCTAACAAATAGTGGTGGTCACCATATTCCTGTTCTTTTTCCATATGCTTTATTATATATTTCATATTCTTTTTGTACTCCTGAGTTTTTTTACAAACTACTGTGCTTTTCCACTCAGTTTCTTATTCACCCTGTGATATTATTGGTATTTTAGGAGCCTCAAATTTTTATTCCTCTTAGATATCCTCGCATCATTGGTAATTGAGGAGCCTTGAAGGCTAGAAACATCAAGTAGCTTGTCAGCATCAACTACTTGAAGGGTTGGCCCATTACAGTGTTCCAACTCCCATGGGGAAAGGTCGGGTTGGTTCTAGACAAATGTTTGTTGTGTGCAAAGGGTTTAGGTTAATGATGTAATTGATGCATGTAGGTACCTGCTAAACCTTTGGACCAATGCTTAAGCCATATATAATGTAGATTTCATGCTTTCAATTAGACGGAGAATTATATGATGATGAGCTGCAATGATTGTTATGCTTGAATTAGGTGACTGGAATACCATCCATGTGGAGGTGCAATTTGATTATGAATTAGGTGATTACAATACCATCCATGTGGAGTTGCCATTAGATTAAAGTTCAGACTTAAATTGCAATGTGTTGAAACTTATGACTTCTTTTTGTTCATTGTTTTGCTTTTTCTAGCTTTAGCCATGTTTTATCCCTTGACGTGGCTAGGAAATAGAAATCCTAATATATACTTTAGAGGCAGCACAATTCTTATTGTCCAATTACTTTCCCACTTATATGTCGCAGTTTTTAGGAATTCGGAAATTTTACGCTCTTCTAATAGTTAAATCCATAGTAGCTGAATGCAGTATTTTTGCTGCTTATACCAGTCTGTAGGTGATCTAGTCTAGATCTAAATTTAATTGACTCCATCGTCATTAGCTTGCAAAGAGATTACCAAAGTAGGCTCTAAGATTTTTCGTAGTTGACTCCATAATCACATTCACCTCAGGCAAGAAGAACTGCTAATGTCAAGCTTTTTGCAATCATTAAGTAGCCTTCCTGATCAGTTTTCATCTTTATCCATTTCGAACTTGGGAGTTTTAATGAATCATGCTAATGCCTTCAACATTTTTTTTTGATGAGTACAACCGTAGCCTGCCTCTACATGCCATGGAGTATTCCTATGTATCATGGACAAGGGTGACAAAAGGTCAAGAAGACTATTTAAGATTGCAACATTTGGAAAAAAAGGTTGAAGAAATATAGAGATTACCATGAGGCATGGGGTTGAGGCAGGTCTGCTACAGACTTTTGCACCAATGAGAGATCCCTCATCCATCATCTAGGATGCTTCATAGAAATTTTCATTTTTGCATGGATGATGGAGTCAAATCTGAAGATTTTTAGTGCATTTCTTGATCGTCTTTATATGTTAAAGATATGATGGTTGAATCATTGGGGCGGTCAGATTTAGAAGGCCCTATGCTTTTGTTGTTGGTGTTTGCTAGACTTTTGTTTAGCAGTAGCAGCTGTCAGTTTAGTTACTTTACATGTATTTGAACTTTGAAGAGTAATCGTGGGCTCTTAATGGGTTATATAGAAAATGACCATGCTACTTAAGCAAACTTGTGGATAAGGATGATGGTGAAGGGTGTTAGTGCATGTAGGGACAGTATTATGTGAGTTGTGATGTAAGTTTAAATGGAGGTCAGTGCAGTGAAGCTTAGTGGTCAAGTCCTCTGTGGAGGAGAGAGAGTGAGAGGAATAGAGGGATGACAAGTTCGCTCAACAACTCTCTCTCTCTCTCTCTCTCTCGATGGAAGAGTAGAGGAAATCTTAGTCCATCCAAGGAGGAAGAAGGTGAGTGATAAGATTGTTTGTATTAGGAAATCTACTTGGGCGTATTTGTTTGAGTTGCAAAAAAAAGGTTTCTTGAATGCAGTTTATCTGAGCTCTTGATTTTTATTGAGAAGATACTTAGCTGCTTTGATAACTCTATTTGTCTGTTGGATGTGATGTTTCAATTCTGTCTGTTAGATTTCTCTTGGGAGTTTTTTTGAGTCTACTTATCTTGCGTTTTTTACTTATGCAGGGTGCCTTTAGAACAAGCTCTTTTGGGGAAGATGTTGGGAAGTACGTACTTATTAAATGGATTACTGTTATACCCATCTCTCTTGTTTGGAAGGGAAACATTTATGCTGTATAGCGCCGTATTTTTCTTCTCATCATTGTCTAATTTAAGGTCCTTGATTACTGCAGTATTGTTTGGACCAAAAGTATGCAGAGGCTTTACTTCCTTATTGAACGGTGTTATCAGCTACAGGAGCCTGTACTGCTTATAGGTGAAACCGGTGGAGGAAAGACTACCGTGTGCCAGTTACTGAGCATAGCTTTAAGGGCCAAATTACATATCCTAAATTGTCATCAGTACACAGAAACATCTGATTTTATTGGGGTATGCTAACTGCATTCTTTCATCGACTTAGTGGGGTCTTTGTCTTGTCCTAATGCTCACAATTTGAAACATCTATAATATACTGTTGGCAGGGTTTCTATCCAGTTCGTGAGAGGTCAAGAATAACTTCAGATTATAAGAATTTGATTGACCAGCTGTTGTCGAAGGCTTTTTTTCAGCTTCATCAAGATATTGTATGGTGTCTTTGGCTCTGTGATGCATCAAGTAACACAAAAATATGCTCTTGTTTTGAATATTTTATCTTTGTGGGTGCAGAAATTTTCCACAGACATAGGCAAAGCTCCTTCTGTTCTTAAGCAACTGGGGGAAATTTTGGATGGTTGTACAAATGGTATGATGTGGCTGTCTGATGTTAGTGAGGATGATCTCGCTTTTCTTAAGAAAATGAAAGGGGAGCTGTCTCAGCTGTATCAGCAGTGGCAAACAATTTTTGTATGGCAAGATGGACCACTAGTACAAGCTATGAAGAACGGGGACTTACTTCTTGTGGATGAGATCTCTTTGGCTGATGATAGTGTGCTAGAACGGTTAAATAGTGTGCTCGAGCCAGATAGGAAACTGGTGAGTGGTATAGACCTGTTTGTTGAATTAATGTGCATGTCATCTTAGAAGCAGTTGCTGCTTCTGTTTATCCTTCTGCTAGTACATTGCAGCTGCCTTTTGTTGTTTCTTGTGCATGTATGTGGTAAGAGTGTCCTGATGAGCCTCATGGTCCTCTAATTCTGTAGTTTAATCTTCTTAGATTAAAAAGGATATAATATCAATAGATTGTCTTCATTTCACTGTGAAGAGACGCATAGGTGACAGGAGATAAACACTGCCAAAATATCTTATTTTAAACCATTCAAATCACACACACAGAAGCAGATTGGTGAAAGCCTGTATTGTTTGCATGAAAATGTCCTGGTGGACCGCCTGCTCTATTTTCTGTCCACTCTTGCATTTTTCTTGGTTTTTAGGTTGGGGTTGGTCTGCAGGCTGGGCTACATATTTACTGGTTGCAGCCATTTTCTCTTCCTGTACCTTTAATCATTATACTATTATTATTTGTGAGGATACTGGATTGTACTCTTTACTTATGGTCAAGGATGATAATACATTACTTAAAGCTTATTCACCTTGCGGTGTTGGAGATTTCCCTCGCAGTTACAATTTTCCATTTTGGGGATATATGCTAACTCAGTGTTAGATATACTTGATTTTATATCTCAATCTATCTTTGCAATCTTGCCTCAGCAAGCATATTTTTTTCGTCAAAAAAATGATGGAAAAGTAATGGCACGTAGACCCACCAAAGTGACCTGATCCGAGTCCTGAATGTCGTGCCCTGAATTAGGTAGTCCCGAACTCGATTGACCTGAAATGCCCGACCCAAATTAACTCGAGCTATACTGTAGACTATGTTTCCCTAATACAAAATCAACTACAATAACTTTAATTTTTATTAATCTCATACTTCGTTAATTACTTTCATAAATTCTCATATCTTCTATTATTTGTAATTATTGATTCAAAATATTTTATTTATTATGATATTATAAAATATAAATATCTAAGTCAAATGGTGGCCTAACCTGAAACGAACATAACCCGAATGCATAAACAGGTACTGAGAACAATATATATTTAAAACGCACCCGACATGAATGACACAATTGCCACCTCTTGACAAGAGTAATGTAGACATTCTGAGTGTCTAGAGTTTTGTGGGCTATATATCCCTAGCTATCCATCAAGTCCGTCACTTGTGCAAATCCATACCTTTCCGTATATAATGTGTCTAGTGAGGGTGGGGCTTTTGGTGAGGTAAGGGGTCAGAGTATTCAGCGTCACCTGTACAACAGGAAATAGATTATTTCTTCTTAAGATCTTTGATCCATATAACTTGTAGAAGAGTTACAGTTCAGTCTTCAGTGCGACATTTTAATAGGTATATGGTACTCCAAAGTAAGAGATCAGGCTGTCTAAAGTCTGTGATGAGATTGCATGATATTGCCTGCACAATCATATTATGAAGGGAAAGTGAAATTGATTTTTCTTTTTTCTGTTCGGACCTGACTTGATGCTGTTGCAAAAATTTTAAGCATTCTGTTTTAACATGTTTACAGTTTTAGTCCAAATTGAAGTATATGTATAATTACCACTTCACGTCTACAGTCTTTGGCTGAGAAGGGAGGACCTAATTTAGAGACAGTGACAGCGCATGATGATTTTTTTCTACTCGCTACAATGAATCCTGGTGGGGATTATGGCAAGAAAGAATTATCGCCGGCTCTTCGGAATAGGTTCACTGAGATATGGGTTCCCCCTGTTGGTGACCTGGATGAGTTGAGGGTGATTACTAAAAGGTATGCAGGGGTAGCTAACAATATTTGTTTGATAGAGGGGTGGTTTCAATATCTGGTTGACATTTAAATGACTTTGTTATATTATCTTTTACAGGTTCCTAAGTCCTGATCTCCATTGTTTTGTGAACCCTCTTCTAACATTCTGGGAGGTATGAGATCTCAGCTGATATTAGTGATCAATTTGTTTCATTATGATTTAGGTGTATCTCCCTTGGGGTTCTCATGTTCTTATTTTCAATTTTAGTTTTTTTGATTAGAGAATAGTACATGTTAAACAGGTGAGAAGGGGATAAAGCAAGAGGATTAGTTTTTTACTAGCAGAAGTAACGTTTATACATTAACCAATTCCTCATAGTTTCTAACTAGCTAAATGGCACCTCAAAAGCATCAGCCATCCAACGAAAACGTAGGTTGCTCAATCCCAAAGAAATCATCCTTAATGAGGCCTTTTAAGAAAACTACTACTGCAATGGTAGGATATATGCTAACAAACATCCTTCCTATTTTTTGAAAGATAATAATGAAGTTTGCAAAATATAAGACAATTTTATGTTAGACTGCATTGGCATAGTTTCTAGGGATATTTCAAGATTAGTCTTCCATCCAGTAAGCATAGTCAATAATTAGATCATTGTGCCCACTGCCCACCTTAACATGACTATGAGATGGCAGTATTACTATCCCTAGTTTTCATTTTGTCCGTGTGATCTATTATGTCAGAACCTTCTCCGAACAATGCGAGTGAATATCGTTATTCAAAGGAGAGAGTAAAAATGAAGCAATACTCTCTTTGTTCAAACGCTTTGCTTTTCATGTTTGTCGATTTGAGCTTTTATATCGAGAATTGCCGATAAGTAAAACATTATATACAGTTGGTATCTTACAAAAATATATGGAGATAAATCAAACAAGACTTGATTATATTTTTTGCTACTTGCAAATCACAAAATTGGGGTATGTGAATAGTGTTATAATCAAATGGTTGTAATCAATAAAGAACGAAAAAAGAGGGATCAAAAAGAACGAAGAGTATTAAAGAGAGATCAAAGTCTTCAAGAATGATGTTCGTCTTCATATGTTATTATTTGGTCAGTTGTAAGTTTTTTTTTGGATTTCACTTGGTCTAAATTCAATCCATAAAGAAAATTTCATTGTTGGTTTCTGTAACCAAATGCAATCCTAATCTCACCCAATTCTAATCCGACTTAGGACTTCTTAGTTTGAATCCTATCGGAAAATCCAAATTGATATAACTATTTATATTTTGGCCAGATTGATTGACTGAGCTCGGTTTTATAAATATAAAATATAGTCTTGACGAACTCAGAGATTGTAATACAATACATAGGAAAGGGAAAGGGAATGAATCCTAACCATTCCCTTATATGTTGTTTGATCGAGGATTTTTGCTTTCCTCTTTTCCCATTCCTTACCCCAAATCCCTCTTCTTTCAATCCCCACCCCCACTCTACTTAGGGAACGGAACTTGAACGAATTGGTATGGAGGTCCATACCAGGGTAGTATGGGTCCTGAACCCCATACCAGCTTAAAACTGTTTGGTTCAATCCCGTAATGGGTTCTATATCCATTTCTATTTTTTGGTTCAATCTCCTCAGTCCTCACCATTATTGACCACCTGAACCACCTATCTTGAACCACCTATCTCAAACCACCACCACCACCACCACCAAACTGACCCACCAACTGCGCCGCAACACCACCACCACCACCACCACCACCAGGATTTTTTCTCTCTCCCTCTACAACTTCTTCCATGACAAACTCAAGAACACTATTTTGTCTTTCGTCGAAGTGGAACTGTGGAAGGCTGATTTCTTCATCTGTTTTGAAAGTTTCACAGGAATCTCACCGCATGAAGGTTTAATATCAGAAATGTGGGTAAAGGAAGCCCCCCTTTGATCACCCATTTCATCCCTTATCCCCATTTGACCACCCACCACCTCCTCCAAAGCCACCCTAACCCGAAATCCAAAACCCACCGAGAATCCCCAATTAGCCCAACGTAGACCTCTTGAAACCCAGTCGCACCGGCCCAATTGTGGTAAATTCCAACTTGAAAACAACCGGGAAACCCATACCTAGTGATAAAACTACGTTAGCCACAAAAATCACTCCTACCTGCCCTGAAATCCTACTTAGGCCCACCCACCACTCCTTAAACCTCGCCTTTCTTGGGAAGCTACCCCCTCTCTCGCGGTAATCCCACCCTAGCTTAGAAAACACCTCCTACCAATCCATGAGACAGACATAGAGCGAGCAAAACCAACACCATCTAACATGCCAGCCAAGAGACAAAGTGAGACCTAAAACCACTGCCAACCACGTGCGGCTACGACCGAGAGAAATGGGGACACCAAAGGCATGTCCTTATTGTCAGAGAGAGTGAGGGGAGGAGGGATGGTAGATTCCGAGGGAGAAGTGGGAGAGAGAAAAGGGAGAGCGAGGGAGAGACGCAATGATGGTGGTAAGGAAAAAAGAGAGAGCGAGGGAGAGGAAAAACATGGATTTACTAAAAACATCTACCCAACAATTTTTTCAATCTAATACCCTTTCTTTATTTCATTCACCTTTACCCTATGGGAACCAAACACCCCCTTTTCTGTAACCTAATACACCACATGATGCCCGAAAAGTATTATGCATGATGTGATAACACCTTTCTCTCCTTCATCCTTTAGAATTTTATATAAAACAGTTTCGCTATGTGATGTTATATCTCTACATTATATGTCACCTTCACTGAGGCTTCAGAATTGGAGATAGATCATTGAAAAGCCTTGGTTTGTATAATGCTTATATTTGTCGATATTGCATGTTTCTAATGTATACTTTGTCATTCTACAGTGGTTCAACAGTATACAAGCAGGCAGAGTGCTTACTGTGAGGGACCTTCTAGCTTGGTTGGGCTTTATTACAAAGACAGAGAAGAGCTTACTTCCTAATTTTGGATTTCTGCATGGGGCATTTCTTGTTTTGCTCGATGGCCTAAGCTTGGGTATGTCTTGAACTTTTTACTGTGCATCTTTGTGAGTGAGGGAATATGTTTTATCTTGTCTTCCCTCGTCTAATATTTGAGTTACACAAAATAGAGAAGTGGTGAAATGGAAACTGAGATAGAAATGTGAAAAATGACGAATAGTGGAAGATGGCTATAGAAAAATATGAAATAAATTCTTTCGACAAATTTAAGTTATCGATTCTTCCACTCACTTTGGTATGATAGAATGTTGTATTATTATTAACCTATAGATAGATTAATATCAGTTAATTGTATCTAGCAAAATAAGATGATGGTTTGACTAGAGATCAATGCCATCAAATTTGTAGTACTTGGACTTTTCTTGCAGAAGCTGCTGCAGGATTTTCAGGAAAACATTTAGGAGGGAAAAGTTGTTGGTTGCTATAGCAATTCTCATAGTTTTTTGATTTAATCACTTCTTGTACATTAATTTTCTTGAACTATAAACGTGCTGTAATATATGCAATAAACAAGATATACTTACGTAACATCAATTTTTCCAGTAGCCAGGAAGCCTTTTGTAAGCTGTCCTCCCTTATTTCCCTTTTTTTTCCGAAGAGGTTTAGCCTTTTCTTACAATAAAGAATAATTTTTGTCAGAAATGACCTTTTATAACCACTTTTTTTTGTCACAAACCACCTTTTAACATTTTTTTTGTCAGGACAAACCCAAAATGAATTTTTTTTTGTCAAGAAAAACCTCAGAGCACTAATCAATGCTTTAACTTCAATTAACAACATTAACCTTTAATTATCTAACCTAAGCTAAAATAATACAAAGTTTAATAACATTTACCATCCCACCACCACCTCAGCCTAATCAAACACCCACAGACACCCCATTAAGAACACCGCCCCTTCACCGCCGAATCGCCGATTGTCCACCGTCAAAACCCAACTTCATCAAGCAGCCACACACCTCACCGCCCTAATCCCCCCTCTCTCTCCCCCTCCAATAATATCAACTTCATCTGGGTTCGATTTAGGGTGTAGGTGGGTTCGATTTGGGTACTTTGGGGTGGGCTCGATTAGGGGTTTGAGGTGTAGGTGGGTTTGATTTGGGTGGTTTGGGGTGGGCTCGATTGGGGGTTTGGGGTGTAGCTGGGTTCGATTTGTATGAATTAAGGTGGGCTCGATTGGGGGTTTGGGGTGTAGGTGGGTTCGATTGGGGTGGGTTTGGGGGGTAGGTGGGTTCAATTGGGGTGGGTTTGGGGTGTCGGTGGGTTCGATTGGGGTGGCTTTGGGGGTAGGTGGGTTCGATTGGGGTGGGTTTGGGGTGTAGGTGGGTTCGATTGGGGTTGTTTTTGTTTGGGATGGGTTTGATTGGTGATTTCGGTGGGAGGTGGTGGTCTTGGTGGGTTCGATTGATGATTTCGGTGGTTTCCAGTGGTTGGTGGGGTGGGTGGTGGTTGGCTCCGACAGTGATGATAGTGGTGCGGTGCTCGGGTGGTGTCGGTGGGGTGCGGTGCTAGTGTGGTGTTGCCGTGTTGGTGGGGTGCAGTGCTGGTGTGGTGTCGGTTGTGGTGCGATGGTGGTGGTCAGTGGTGGTGGAATAGATGCAGGTGGTCAATGTTGATGGTAATTAAATAAGCTTCGTTAATTAGTTTAGAAGCACTAATCAAAGTCAACACCCATTAACCCAAGGTCAACGGCTGATTAGTGCTCTTAGGTTTCTTTTGACAAAAAAAATTTCATTTTGGGTTTCTCTTGACAATTGTATTTTTAAAAGGTGGTTTATGACAAAAAAATGGTTATAAAAGGTCTTTTCTGACAAAAAACCCTAAAGAATAAACAATTTTCTTACCTTTTTCAATTTCTTTTTCTCTCTTTCCCTTCCTTTGCTCGCAATGCCCTTCTTGCTTCGGCCTTTTATTTAACTAGATTAAGTTCTATAGCTAGCATTCTATTGTCAACAAAAGTAAAACGCTAAGAAATAGGTCAACAGTCAGACTAGGCAAAGCATTTCGTGTCATTTAGACATGGCTCTCAAAATTTTGCTTTTCTATAACCCATGATGGGTAGTGTTTACACGTGTCGTCGGTGACCATCAATAATTTGTTAACACCCAGCAAGGTAACTACAATTTTTTTGGGAAAATGTTAAGCTAGGGCATGCGTTTACTATTTTATTGTGAAAAGTTCGATTTCTTAGAAGATAGTGGGTTATTTTTATTCTAAATATATTGTGGGCCGGTTCTCTCTCCAAGCGAGTGATTGAACAAAGGTGAAGGGGAAGTGTGTCAGCAGTGATTGAATATGGAGGCGATTTATCTTAGAAGACAACTAATGGAGAAGTATTGTAATAGGACAGTATTATATTTGATTTTCGTTGTTTTAGGAAAGGCTATGATAAGGTGCCTAGGGAAATACATTGGTGGTATTTAACAAGGAAAGGGATTTTGGTCGACATATATTGACTTCATTAAAGAGATGCACGAGAGTTAGTGTGGCGAAGGAGTGTTGAGAATTTTGGAGTTCACATAGTCTTCTGGTTTGCTGTAGTCATGGACGAATTATTTGTACGATGACACATAACGTTTAGCGATGGATGATTTTGTGTTATGGATGAGATGAGTGAAGGTGTCATAAATAAGGTGGAATTGTGGCAATAAGCGTATCAAAAATAAATCCTTGGAGAGCATGATTAGTGGGGTTGGAAGAAGGGAGGTAGGGTCAATCACCTTAGATGGGATGGTTGTCTAAGGTTTCATTTCTAGGATCCATTATCCTAAACAATGGAAAATAGAAATTTGGCTCTTGCAATCAAAATAGGTTTGTTGAAGTGGAGAAGTGCCATGTTGTTTCGATGTGATCTTGCACAGAATTGGGTCGTGAAATATTGTTACATTTGTAAGAAGAATTAGGCGGAATAAGACTAGAATGTGATACAATGGTGCGTTCGGTAGGTTTAAAGATTGGTGAAGTGGTGAGATTGTCAAGAGTAGGAGATGTACTAAGAAAACATGGATGAGGATTGAAGGTGATATGATTTTGGATACGTTCTGAGCACATGGTTCAAAATAACGGCTGGATCAATTTGGTTTGCCCGAGGGGTAACGGATTTCAGCTTAGGTGAAGTGAATTCGACATGTGAGAACACCGCCTTAAAAATCTATGTTTCTTTTGCCTGATAGCTTGTTTTTTTTGTTCATCCAACTCTGAAAGGTAGAAAAAAAGAAGAGAATAAGTTTGAGTTTAAAGTAAAAAGATATATCTTCATATTTCTACATGCCTTGACAATAATTTATTGATTTGAGCTAAATCCCTTTGTTAGATGCATTTCTTTTCATCAAATTGACGGCTAATAATAAGTCCTAGTTTGTGAGCAAACCTAACTAAGCTATGAAATGGGGATGAGTGGCCTAAATATTTCGTCTTTCTTTCTCTTCCTATTCCTGTATGATTACAGAGTTTCAAATCCGAAAGTCAATATTTCTTTTTACCTTTTTCGCTCTTGTTTTATTGCCCTTCCACGTCTAAAGCTTTTATTTATCTATTTTAGAACAAAAGTCATTTGCCTTTATGTTTTATAGTCAGGTGTAGGTTCTTGCTCCTTTCTTATAACCCTTTAATTTGTTAAAGGTTTTTGTTCACTTCTTTATTGAAATTTAGCTCCTCAAAATCAATTTTGTTCTACATTAAAAATAAACTAAAAACAAAATTTGAGCCACGACAACATTGTGTCGTGGTCTGTGACTAACGTGTCCATTCCGTTCCAACAAAACCATGACTATTTCTGTTTCTGCGAGCAAAACCGTATGTTTGAACCCTTGCAGAGTGGAGTTTAAGGACTTTACACAAATGAATTAAGCTTATATATCATTGTTTTTTCATTCTTTTTCCGTGTGTTTTGCAATATTTTCTCCCAAGCATCTTTTGTTTGTTATTTTTCATCGGGTTTTCAAAATTTTTCATTTGTTTTTCTCAGTATATTCCTTCTTAGCTCTTTTTATAAGTTTCTCATTTTTTTTGGAATCCTCATATTTTGGTTTTCTTTCTTTCCCCGCTAATCTTCACCCTTGTGATGAGCCTCTTGGTAAAATTTTATCTGAGATGTTTGATTTAGGCGTTTTGGATGGCATATGCTTTAAAAACAATATATAAATAGCCCGTCATTTCCCATCTTCTTTTTGGCATCTTCAACGGTATTTGAGTGTGCACTTGGAAGTAAACTTTCCTTTTTTTTTTTTGATAAATTGCTCATAATAGGCCACAACCTTCACCTTTTTATCATTATCCTTCCTTTCTAAATGGGTGGTCTTTGGTGCTCCTTCAAGGCATGTTCATTTGGTATGCGTGTGAGGTTCCTAACAAGGCTTGCTACATACTACATAGTAATTGAAGCTTCTATTAAAACGCGGTAGGCAACTGTTTTAAAAAGCACACTTTCCGACTTACTTTTTTTTTCCATCTCTTTCACTATCCCCGCAATTGGTGTTACATATTAGAAAGAAATTAGAAATAATTGGGCAAAGTCTTCGACGAAGAACGTATTTGGTAAATTAGTTTAAATGGGATGATGTTTTGCCTCTCAAGCCTGCTCGTGGCCGCAACATTAGGCCTATCCGTTTGATGAATGGGGATTTTAAAGGAAAATGGCTTTGGAGGTTTGTGAATGACGTTAATGGTATGTGGAAGAACATCATTAAACATAATTAGCAGTTACAATGGTGGAGTGAGAAGATCTCTTCCCCTTATGGAGTAGGGATTTGAAATATATTTGACACCCAACCATTGTTAATAGCGATTTGAAATATATTTGACACCCAACCATTGTTAATAGCTTTCTTACCGGGTTCGAGCTCTTTCAGATCCTCCAGACAGACGCAAGAAATGGGAGAAATGAAAACAAAAGGGTATCCGATTTTCGAGAGGCCATTCTACTGGGCTTGCATAAATTCAAAGTCCTTTGTTGGGTTCAAAATTAAGAGTGGTTTAAGAGTTGTGTTTTGGTATTATATTTGGTGTGAGGATCAACCTGAGCTCAATTTCGGAAGTGATAATATGGATTGTTAACAATAAGCATTGTAATGTTACTTTTATGAGATTCTAATTGTGTCTCAAGGTATTTGGAATGTCCTTCCCTTGACGTTGCACATAGGGGAACGATGAGATGTTTTGGCATCGCACCAAGAGTGATTACTTTTCTTTAACGTTTGCTTGCGTGTTTCCCAACTATTGATATTTGGAATTAGTTAGGAGTCAAAGATAAGAGTCGATGCTCAAAGAGAAATAGTATTTTCTTTTCTAGTCATTTTAGTTGTGCCTTTAGGAGGAGGAATCCGTTAAGCATCTCCTTTTTGTCGTTTGGCTCTCTCTCTTTGACACTTATCTTTGAAACTGTTTGGGTTAAGCTGGGTTTAACCTTGTTTTGTGAAAGATGCTCGCCTTGAGAAGAAGGATAAAATGATTGCCTTGCTGATGTTTGGAAGATGATTCCGTTGGCAATCTAGTGTGCACTTGGAAGGAAAGAAACTAACAGATTTTTGAGGATTTATCTTCCTCTTGTGAAGCTTCCAAATTTTATTTTTTTTGTGACATATGTGTAGCTGGAGTCAAGTTTTTATTTGAATGTCACTGGACTTTCCTTGGGCTTGTCGATAAATTTGCCCATGATAACTTTAGGGTATTAGCTTTTTTGTCAATTTGCAAGAGGAATGCGCAGAATTAACTTTTAGAAGCCATTTATGATGGCTTGTTGTTCACAAAATTGTCCTAGCTGAATGACCTATGAGTGTTAGGTAAGTTATGTGTGGCTATTGCCACATGTCCTTTTCTCTGGAGATCTCAGTCTTGCGGTATATTCAGTATCGTCAGTGGGTGGATGTTATGGACATGTTTGGGTCATAGCCATAGGTGTATTAATGGGAAGGGCTACTACGTCGAGGAAATTTGATGCAGCATATTCCTTAGGATCGTGGTAATGATAAAGCTTAGAAGTGAGCGTTCTTGTTATGAATTGGCAAATCTCACATGGTACACAATCACCTTGATTTCACAGTGTGGTTCTATGTTGCTGCTGCTACTTTTTTTGTAGTTTCTCTGCAATATTTCCTCAGATAATGTAATGCTTTCGTCCTTTCTTGCCACCTCATCGGTTTGTGGTGTTCTCTTTTCTGCCAGGCACTGGTATATCAAAGAATGAAGCTGCCGAAGTAAGAGAGAGCTGCCTTGCTTTTCTTGTGAAGCAGTTGGAGGTGCGCTAGACGTGTTCGCTTTCCTGTTCTTTTTCTTTCTCTTTTCTTTGTTATTGTATGCAATGTATTGTTAGATTTCAATGAGAGTTCTATAGATTTCTTTTAATTTTATCAGCCAATGATGCACTTACATTTTTTTCTTGTGGCTGGCTATGTCTGAGCCTATGAGTTTTAGACAAATGTTTACTGATGAAATAGCCTGGTCTTCTTGCAAGTTATGGCGTATATGCTGATCGACTTTCTCTTACTACTGTCTAATGTGTTTTTGTTGTTCTCTTAGGTAGACATTTTAGTCAGTGGTCCATAAATATGCATTGTAATTGGTATGATTTCTTCAACTTCATGTATGCAATTTGTGACAGGAAGTTGATTCTGCTTTGGCTGATTCAGAACTGCTTCGCATGGAAAATTATGGATGGGCTGATATTAGCACGGCTGCAGATGATTCCGAACCTGAGGAAATGCAATGTGACAATCTTTTTGGCATTCATCCTTTTTATATTGACAAAGGTAGTTTACATTTTTTTTTCCGCAACTAATTTGTTGGCTGTCTTTGATTCCACAAGAATTACGTGGAATATTACTGTAACTAATCTGGTCCAGAAACTTCAATTACAGTAAATTTTCAAACATCGCAACGCCAACCCACTGCATACTTTCTCTTAATTTTATAAGCCATCACGCTAACATTCTTGATCAGACACACTGTAATTGTTTTGTTGTTTCTTCAGTTTCTAGTTAACCTTTATGATTGATATGTATGCCAATGAACTGTGAAAGCTAGTTTAGAATGACTTGCATATTTAAGTCAAGTGGTCTACTGTTGCTATGTTAATTGCTTTACATACTAATGTATGTCTGTGCTTGAATTTACAACTTCTTGGTGGATTATGTTCTGTGGTGTAGGTGGTGACCATCTGGAAGATAGTGGGTTTGAGTTCTTGGCTCCTACTACACGTAGAAATGTCTTGCGTGTCTTGCGTGCTATGCAACTGTCAAAGCCTGGTTTGTCATTTTTCGCACGCCTTGTATCAGAGTTGGTGTTTCTGTTCATTCCCTATTCTTAATTGCTTCTATCCATTGTAGTGTTGTTGGAAGGTAGCCCTGGTGTTGGAAAAACAAGTTTAATTTCAGCCATTGGAAAGTTTTCAGGTCACAAGGTTGTACGTGTCAACCTATCTGAGCAGGTTAGAACACTTTATTTTTTCCATGTTCACTATCCTTATCTACTCATTGGATGTGTTTGGTTATTCCATCCAGTTTCAGTTTGAGCTTGGAAGCTACATGGCCTATTCAATAATCAGCCATAATTTTGACCATTTTTGCTTGTCTCACTCATGTTTTAATCATGTGTTTCTTCCATGCTTGAATGTTATCTGACTTTTGACCTGGCATAGACCGATATCATGGACCTACTAGGCTCAGACTTGCCGATTGAGAGTGATGAAGGTTTGCAATTTGCTTGGTCGGATGGAATATTACTGCAGGTATGAAAACTATGCTTTAATACTGGAATATTTTCTTGTTAGCTTGTACTTGTCACAATGAGTATGATTTGCATTTTCAGGCCTTAAAGGAGGGATCGTGGGTTTTGCTGGATGAGATCAACTTGGCTCAGCAATCTGTTTTGGAGGCATAGATCTCAGTGCTTTTCTCCTTTTATGATTTAGTTTTTAGTTGACTTGTAGCTTTACTTGCGTGTTTTTCCGTTTCTCATTGTACTTTGTATTGTCAGGGACTGAATGCAATTCTGGACCACAGAGCTGAGGTTTTTATTCCGGAGTTGGGGCAATCTTTCAAGTGTCCATCTTCTTTTAGAGTTTTTGCTTGTCAAAACCCTTCTTACCAAGGTGGTGGCAGGAAGGGTCTCCCGAAATCATTTCTTAACCGGTTTACAAAGGTATGTGCTTATGGACGCATTATTCTTGCAATGTCTTCCTGTTATAGAGAGAATATATTGCAAACTGGCTTATGAAATTAATACCACCACTTTTTCTTTTAGGTCTGGTTTGTGTTAGGTTATATGATAATCCTTCCATAGTTATCTTTCTAGCGAACTGATTGTCGTTTCCTCTCTTTAATCAGGTTTATGTGGATGAATTAGGTGAACATGATTATCATTTCATATGTCGTTCCCGCTTTCCGTCAATCCCTGAGTGCATTCTTACCCAATTGATTGCATTTAATAAGAGATTGTATGAAGAGACTATGATATATCGAAAGTTCGCGCAACAGGGATCTCCATGGGAGTTTAATTTGCGTGATATCATGCGTTCCTGTCAGATAATTCAGAGTATGGTTATGCACAGATCCAAAATTTCTTTTAAAGATGTTATGTTTCGTTGGTTAATGATTTCTGTATTATGCAGGTTCTCCTAGAAATATTAAGAATGATTGCTTCCTTAATATTGTATATGTGCAAAGAATGAGAACTGCTGTAGACCGGAAGGAGGTATTGCGACTATATGAAGAAGTTTTTGGAATGAAGCCATCTATAAACCCATATCCTCGTGTACAAATGGATGATCTCTTGTTACGAGTTGGGAATACTCGTATTAAGAGGAACCGCATCCAGTCGATCAAGACCATTGTTAGCAAACTCAAGATATTTCCAGGAATGAGGAATACATTAGAAGCTGCTGCACAATGTTTACAACATAGGTGGCTATGCATTTTGGTCGGGCCATCATCTTCGGGCAAGACGTCACTGATAAGGCTGCTTGCGCACCTAACTGGAAATGTGCTCAATGAAATTAATCTCTCATCTGCTACTGATATATCTGAATTACTCGGGTCTTTTGAGCAGTACAATGCCTATAGGAACTTTCATAGTATTGTCAGTCAAGTCGAGCGCTATATAAATGAGTACTGCAACCTGCAGTTAGATTCCACTGGTGATGATTTTTTGAGGGAGAGAAAAGATCTGATAAGTAAATGGCTCTGTTTTTCATCTAATAATAGTTTTGGCCACTTGTCTAGATCTGCTAGTGCAGATGGTGAAAGTTGGAGGGCATCTTTATCTCTACTGGTTGAGATTATCGAACTTCTAGCATTTGATTTAAAAAGGTATATGTTTCCTATGTCTTGGTCTTTGGACGATTTGTCTATAGTTTTGCAGAGAGTTCAGAAGCTGCAAGAAATTCAAAAGGGAAGGGCAGTTCCTGTGAAGTTTGAATGGGCTGCTGGACCGCTAATAAAGGCAATTGAGAACGGAGAATGGATTGTGCTCGAGGATGCTAATCTCTGCAATCCAACGGTATGTCGATATTAATTTGTAGGCCTTTAATTTCTGCACCCCAAAGTTCTTACCAGTTTATGCTTTGACATCTTTTTATATTTAAATTGTCTCATAGGTTCTTGATCGGATCAACTCTTTAGTTGAATCGGAAGGGTCAATCACTGTAAATGAGTGCGGAAACGTGGATGGGAAGCCTTTGGTTCTATCTCCACATCCTAATTTTAGGATGTTCCTCACCATTAACCCAAGTTATGGGGATGTTTCCCGGGCAATGAGAAATAGAGGAATTGAAATTGTTATGATGCATCCAAATTGGCTGCTCAGTGAAGATGATAAGGAGAAGAACAAGGAGGTCGAATTAGATGATATTAAGAGCTTTCTTGCTTCATTTAACATTCCTAGTAGGATGCTGGTTGATTCGATGGCAAAAGCCCACATGCATGCTAAAAATGAAGGTCTATGCCTAAATGTTCAAATTACTTATCTTGAACTAAGTCGATGGGTTCACTTATTTGAGCAGCTTTTGATGACTGGCAATGATGTTCGGTGGAGCCTTTATCGTAGCTGGGAGCATTCATATCTTTCATCATTAGGTGAACCTGGGGGATTGCGTATTGTCCAGGAAGCAAAAGAATCGTATTTGAGCATTGATTCTTTGTCTCTAGGAGGAATGCTCTGTTCCAATCTTGAGGATGCCTGTTCAAGTCAGGTGACTGATGTCTCCAATGGAGATTTATCTCTTTGCTTGCCAGGTGGGTGGCCTGCGCCACTGAAACTGAGAGATTATGTTTGGTACTCAGTTGAAGCGTCTGTCACACAGAACTTCCAGTATCTGGAGTATCTTGGGGTGCAGTGTGCATCACATGAACTGTATATTTCCAGAAATCAGATATTGAGGAAGCATGACTCCAATAGTTCCAAGTCAATTTTTCTGCTGGACTTGAAGATGTTGCAGGCACTAATGTACCCACGAAGTGCAAGTGGAGGAACTGTGAAGTATTTTCCGACAAAGGAAGATGATATTGTGCTCACCAAGAAGAAGCTTTTATTTGCGGCTGATTGGGTTATAGATCAAGTCACTGGAAAAACTGATCTTGAGCTATGCCTTTGGTGGTATAACTGGTTTGATAAGCAGTTGCAACCCTGCTGCCAGTTCTTCGGCTCTTTGAGTTTGGAGAATCTGCTTAGGAAGGAATTAGGACATCCCATCTGGAAATGTATCTTTCAAAGTCATCGTGAAATGTCTCATCAGAATGTCGATGCTGACCTGCCGACGTTGCCAATCCTAGCTTTGGAGTCTGCTGAATTCCTCGCAAGCTTATCTTTATCTTCTGGGAAACTTCTTCTTAATGCTATTAGAAGTGTTGGACTTTTAAGACGTAGTCTGTGGCAGTGGAATGCTGAGATCAGTGAGCACTTGAGTGATAAGTATATAAAATCTTTGGTCCGGTCATTGAAAAAGTTGGAAGAAGAAGTGCTTGATGTGATTGTTGAATCCTCATCTTTTGATTTTGTACACCAAACGTATACTGATCTTCTGGAAGAGCACATCTTATTTTGGAATGTTATTGTGTCATCAAAGTTTGAAACCCTGCTAGTTCATTGGCGTGCTTTAAAGAAGATTGTGTTGAAATTGAGAGAACTTTTCCCAGAGGCTGTGGAGAATGTGTTGGTGAGCTCAGTATGCTGTAATCTCTTAGTTTCTTCATGGTTTCAATAAAATAACAACAAATCCTTAGTTCCAAAATTATTTGGGGTCGTCTAACATGAAGTGTTATAAGGAACCGTCATCGTGACAAGATAAACAAGAAAAGTAAAGGAACAAGTTAAAGAGAAACATAAGTGGGGAAAGTAAGATGAGAGAAAACGCAGGGAACAAGATAACGACGGAGCTGTAAAGTGAAAACACAAACATGAGTATATAACAATAAAATCTGAGAAATTCTTATAAAAGAGGGCTGAAGAGATATAAAGAGAAAAAACAGACGTGTAGGAAAAATAAAGTTTTGTGTGGTGATTTTTCATTTGTTTTTTTAGAGGGGAGGGGGGTTGTCGGGGTTGAAATGTTCGTTGTGGTAATTTTTTTTCATGAAGTCATTCATGTGCTGTGTGTGTGTGTGTGTGTGTATATATATACCGATTTCTTTTCTGTCTGTCCAGCTGCTGGTTGGTCATATTATGAACTAACTCTGTTTGTCATTTTTGTAGAGAAGTTTTGCTATGATGTCGGTAAATCTGGATAGAAGATTGCCTTACTCTTTGACTTCTGAGAAGTCAATGTTATGGGCACATGGAGGCCATCCGTCTTTACCTTGTTCTGCTGATATATGTAATAAGCTCGAGGAACTTGTTAGCTTCGTGAAGCTAGTGTGGCCAAAGAAACATCTGCAAATGCAGTGTATATGATCTTTCTCATTTGTCTCTTGCTCTTTTCTGTTAGGTATGTCAATTTTACTTAAGATAGTTGTATTGCAGTGGATGGCCACGTTGTCGAATTCGCTGTATCAATCAATCAAGAATTTCGTTCTCTTGCCATGCAAGGTATGCGCCGAGTTATCTGTTACCAGTTATCATTTCGGCTATTGTATAAAATACAGGTTCTATCAATTGTAGGTTGCTTCAACTCTTTTTAGTTCGAGGCTTTTTGTTGAAACAAACTGTGGTATATGGTGCTATGTCTTGCCGTTCTTGCTGTAGAAGGATAGAGATTTGCATGCTACTGTGTTTAGAAGTGCTCATGTGTACCTGCTAATTCAAACCTCTCTATCACGTCATACTTTGCATGGTAATTGGTATATACAAAAGCTCTGAGTCTCAAATACTTAGAGAGTCTGAGATTCCAAATTTAAGAAGCAGACACAATAATTAAGAATCAAATACGTAAAAAATCAATTTTGGTAAAAAGTTCTATTTGTACTTATGAGGAGAAAATTTATTAGAAAGGACTCAGTAGTATAACCCATAGTCACATAATTCGCTATTTAATTCGCCTTTTGAATTTGCAATTCGACTAAAATGGGCCAAAAATAGCCTAAAACCGATCATAATTCGCTTATTTCAATTCGCAAGGAGTTTAGAGAATTATGTAACAGTGGTATAACCATAGATGATGTATTAATGAAAGTGCCCTGCTAATCATGCATACCAATGTCTAAGTAGGGTCCAGGAGAACCTCCTATGAGAGTGCCAGCAGAGGAAGGTAAGCCTCTATATCATACAAAAGCTCGCTTCCAGTCTGTTGCAGCCTGTTACCCATAAATTGATCTGCATGCGTCCATGGAATGAATTTGTTTCTATTACCCTTCGAATCCTGCATAACAAACTTGCAGATGCACCCAAGAAGACGAAGAAGCACATCGAACCTTATGATTTGGAACATTTTATTCCATACAGGTAGCCACTTCACAATGTAGGAAATAGGAATGTCCATCTCTCAACATCATAGGCCTAGCACACAGATATAAGGGAAATGCACTATCCAGCTGCCAAATTTGAAATGATCATTCATGTTGAGTGTTCCTGCAAATGCAATCTTTGCGCAGATGCTTTAGATCCAAGTGATAACAGCTAAAGAAAATGGAGATACATGCGGAGTCTCCAAGAAATTTGATGAAGATGTATGAGGGGAAAATCTGGACAAGTCCTTCATGTTATCGGTTCTCTCCTGAACTGAAAATTCCAAAAGAACATTATATATCTAATTAAAAATATCTTGCACCTAAGGGTGCTAATGAAGTGCGTCTTTTTGAGAATAAGATGGTGTTTTAATTCGGTCGATGATCTTGAAGTTGAGGTCAAGTTGAGCAAGCTCGAGGGTTTTTGACCATTCATTTTTTAAGTATCTTTGGAAGTGAAATTCCTTAAAAAATTTTTTTTGAAAATTTAATGGAGATAAATCCAACATCTTGTGTTTTCTAATTAAATGGTCATAGTTGAGGTCAATGCTAGTTAGAGGTGTTCATTTCGGATTATCCGATCCAGAATTGAACATCCGATTTTTCGGATGGATCGATTACTCGTGCATAAGTTTACATTAAATATCCGATTTTACAAAAAGCCCTTTTTTGAACTCAATTACTCGTCCATTAGTTTACATTTTAATCTTACAGTGACTCTGTTTAAGGGTTTGTTAGGTGAATTATCCTTTCATGTATTAGAATTACCCTTTTAAAAATAGTTCCTTGAACATTATGATAGTAACTTTGTCAGTGAAAGGTACGTTGTCCATGGGTTCACAATAAGTTGATTGTCAACGGGTCTATACTAGACTTCACGATATAATTTGTGTTAAGAGTCTCACTCATGGTGTCAAATGTCAAGGAAAGGTCGTAGCGTATCATTTGTATTGTGAAGGTATCCAAATTTATGGAATCAATTCTACCGCATTGCAAAGGTGTAAGAAGCCATATTTTAGGCCGATTCAAGTGATATCTTGTGGTCTTGGCCGATACTTAAGAGTTATGGCAATTGCATCAACTCCGTTACCGCGATATGTGACTGTGACCGCGACCATAACAACCATGGCCTCATAGAGTGAGCTCACCTTTAAAAATTGAATAACTGGAAAGCCCTAAATAACATATTAAAGGAGAAACTGAGGGAAAAAACTTATTCTCATTGTATTAATTGCAATGGTTTCCCTCCATGAAAACTCCTCTCTTTTCTCCACTTGCAACCATATGCAAATTAAATTTCTTTTAGGGTTGGAGAAATGAGGGACTCTTGTTTGCTTTTGGCTTTGGCACAGGTTTTGCTTCTTGATGATTTTGTTTTTCTGTTTATCGTAGGTGTTTGCATGACATCTTCGCTTTTTGGGAAGTATGAAGAGGGGAACATTGCTGACCTGTTGCAGGAGATGTATGAGGTATACATATTACACAAATTGGACTCTTTGATCTGTATCAACATCTAACATGATTGGACTATTTGCGCAGATGCTATCTAGGAGATTTGAATGTGAAAGGAACATACTGGAGGCAAATAGAAGTTCTCAGACTAGTGGCTATTCCCTGCCAAAGTCTTCTTGTTGTACAATCATCCCTGATATCATGAACTTTAGAAGTGGTTTTGAGACTTGGATGCAAAGTCTACTTATAGTTGATGAGACTAGCCTTTTCCTGGACCTATTCTTGCTCCAAGACTTGTCAGAGTTAATGCTTTCGAATCCTAAAGATTTGCAATTGGTATGACACAATCTCAATTTCTTTACTTGTTGAGATGGTAATTGGCATAGTATTGTTTCTTGTCCTATCATACATTATATTTACATTTACTTTTTTAGAGTCTACCTATCCTGTAATATTTGTTACTGAATTACTCCCGCCGTTTCCTAAAAATTGTTACACTCCCAAAAACCCAATAACCAAGGAAATGGGTATGAATAGCATGACAATGATAGGAAAAGTAAGTTTAGGAGAGAAAATAAAGAATAAAATAATAAAAAGCATGACAAAATGGTAACTGGACCCCAACCCATATATCCCAAAATGGAAAAAGTAGAAGTGTAACAATTTTAACGAACTATTGAAAAGGAAAACAATTTTTGAGAAACGGAGGGAGTATCAGTGTAGTCTGTAGTGTTGTACTTTTTCTGATGGGTGAATGGAACACTGTTGGTGCACAGAGGGTGTGAGATCGTGAGACCCGTATATCAGTGGACAACTAGTCATTAAGACCCTAATGCCTATAGCTGCTCAATCCTGGATTCTCTCAACAGATGGTTGGAATGACAATGACGTTCGCTAACTGGACCCCAACCCATGATAAGCTCTAAAATGGAAAAGAGAGGGAAACAAAAAATATGATACAAATAAAGCTTTGCCCTATTGTTGCATATGCAGTTATGCACCCTCTGTACAAAATTTATCAAAGCTTCCACATGTGAACCTTTGATCTGATTGATCTACCAGAAAACCATCTTTGTGCTTATCAGGATGAGCCAAACTAAATGGACTCACCCCTCTCATTTGATCCGAATTCTATATATGTTGTGTGTGTGTCTGTGTGTCATTATATTTTTGTTTATACGACAAGCATTTTAACATTGATTCTCATTGATGTCATTGGCAGCTTTTATCTGGCGCGTCTGAGGATTTAAAAAAATCTTTGCGTTTCTCGATTAATTTTTCATCACGAACACCTTTAGATTTGGTACCTCATCAGGAAATGTTATGGATACTTGATGCATGGACAACTGCACCAGAAGGTCGAGTGACTTTTTTAATATCCTATTTCACTCGTGGTGCTCATATCTTAAGCTTAACCTTTGATCTCTTTGTGTTGTAGTTGGCCGAAAATTTGTCAGCTGTGTTCTCGAAATTTGGTGTAAATGGCATTCCTCCCTGTGGAAACATCCCATTGTCTCTAACAAGGTATTGTTAATTGTTGCATTTCACAGGAAAAAATTATGGTTTTGTTGTTCCTACATGAACTGCTTTGCAAGGAATGCTTGAAGTTGAATGATTCTTTCTCTTCTCAGGAGCTTCCTGGGACAGATGGCTATGGCTTCATGTTGCCTGACATACTTGTCCAGCCAGTGAAGACAAATACTGTACAACATATACTGTAAGATACATTCCTGGAGAGAGATTTTATTTCTTCCATTTCTTCTACTTGCTGCACATTTACTATTTAGTCATGTTACCTGATAAGTTTGTGAAGCCAGTGAAGACAGGTGTCATGCATTCATATAGCCCGAATTTTTCCCTGCACTGTTAGCATGAAGAAATTTCACCTCCAAATTGATTATTGCTGTTTTAGGTTGATTTCATCTAACAGTTGCTGGAGGATAAATAAAATACTTGAATTCATTTAAATAATATTAAAGAAATAGTTTTAACAGTCTAAGAACAGTTTCAACCCAAAGTCAAATTAAATTCAAAGCATGAAATGTAAATCCCACCAAATAAAACAAAACCAAATACGTGTAAAAGTGTAATCAATAACAAAAGAACATAGGCTCTGTAGAAAGTTTCCGAAGTCCCCCATGGATGCATCATCAACTTCAATCTGAAATAGGTAATACCTTATTGATCGTGTTGATCCTGACGAACTGCTCAGCAAAAGGGTCATCACAGATCGATAAGGCACAAGGATTAATTTACTAGACAATAGATTAATTTATTAATTGTATAAGCAATTGAGCGAGTTGTCCAAACCAAACCAGGCTTCAATAAAAAGACGAAACAACAGGTGACTCGTGCTCCCTAAGCTACGATATCGTAATAATAAAAGAATAGGAGACATCCATCATCGTTCCCAAGTAAACCACGCTTCAATTAAAAGACGAAACAACAAGTGACTCGTGCTCCCTAAGCTACGATATCGTAATAATAAAAGAATAGGAGACATCCATCATTCGGTCCCAAGTAAATCCATAGGTTACCACCATGTATTTTAACTCAAATTGATAGGTTTTTCTCATAACATTTAATAGGTTTGTTCTGCTAATGGAAGATCAATTTTGTCCCTCCTCTTTTAATAGTATTTAGATGTGGAGAGGAGGAGTTTTTGATAGAATGTTGCCATTTGTTCCTGATTGTTATTACTTAGATAGATCTAATAAATGTATGACCCTATAAATGTTTCATTTAGTCTTTGAATTGGTTTATGAATTATACTATGTTTTCCTTGAAATATGTTGCTATCCTTAATCTCAAAAGAACGAAGCAAACTCTGTGAAAATGATATATGTTTTTTTTTTTGTTTTGGGGGATCTGCTGTAGGAAAACTGCATTTGTTATGAAGGATTACCAATTTCATTGCTTCAAGCTCAGGGTTGCTTCATCTAACATCTGGCAAAGTGTTGTTCCGGTAGACTTGCATTCTTCTCTTATGTATGGTGCTCGTTACTTGTTGATGCAGGTATGTCACATGGTTTTAATCTAATAATCTTGTTGCTTCTCGTTAGTGGTGCATCTTCCTTAGCTGATTAAACCTCTGCTTTCAGATTATATCTGCGCATAGAAAGTCCTTCACTGCTGAAAACTTTGTGGCAATAAAATCAAGTCTTTTGTCTCTTATAAAGAATGATATCAAGGTAATATCTTTCATTAGACTTTTATGAATTATTTTTTATCACTTTTTTGGGGGCTTTGTAGATTTAAATGGAATCACTATAGTCTCTTGGCTATTCGCTACGTTACTCGTACAGTTCAACTCATAAGGTTGTCAATATCGACATCAGACCCCTGCTGGTGCAATGCGAAACACCTGGATATGCTGTAGCTGGATATGGCTCTGGTCTGGCTTGCGCCTAGTTACCTGTCATAGGAGAGGGAGAGCTAGAGTTAAAGCTATGGCCTCTTCCCCTCCCCCCCCCCCCCAATGAGCAATTGAAAAGAACATTAACTGAGTGCATATTGCACATCATGCTCCCGAGTGTTGGATCTATTCATGCATTTGTTAACCTTAGCTTCACCTTTTAGCTTCTGCTATCTTGAGTATAGCAAGTAGGTAGATCATCTGATGTGATCATAACTTCGGGTTTATGTGTTGAAAATAGGTCAAGATGCATTAGTACGGGTCCATGGTAGATCATCTGATCACTATTCGTGACCTATATTTGTTGAGGAAGGTTTTCTTTCTGGTCTAATATATATATGTTGTTCCCTGCAGCAAGATCAGATGAATACTCTGCTTTCACTTCTTGGTTCCTCCAGACATCAGAAATTTGTTTCGCTTGTGAAACCACTTATTGAACCACTTCTCAAAGAAGTTTCTTATATACGCTCAGTTGATGGTACATATCGTTCAATTTTATAATGCTTTTCCTACAGTCTTATAGTTAGATGTTGACCATATTATTCCTTCAGATCACATATGCCGGGCCTGGTTAAGACTTGGAGCATTGCGATTTCACCTTTTGCTTGCTTGTGACGAGCTGGATCCAGCTATCAAGTATAGTTGTAAACATCAGAAGATGCTGGATAAGTGTAAATCGCTAGAATTGGAAAATGAGGTATTGGTTCTTCTTTTATATTCTTACAGCTGCTCGTCACTGGATTGTGATCATTAGAAGACGGTTCTTCCCATAACATTTCTTTTTGTTATGGTTATAGCCCTCAATGCTTTCTTTGATTTGCATGCTGCTTTTTTAGATTAGGTCCTCACATGATTATTCTTGGAATGACCATTTTTTCCTGACGTGGTAAAAAAAAATCCAAATTAAAATCATATACCATAAACTTTAAGCAAGCAGCGACAAGTAAATCTAGCATGTAAGCATGTAAGTAACCTTACAACTAGAATAAAAATGATTTGCTCCTGCAACAAGGTAGAGACGAATACGAGATCTTGAGCCAATAGATTAAAGGAAACAAAAAAAAGACACAAAAACCTGCTGGAAATCGGGACAATTAAACTTGTCTATTCTAAACACTCATAAACAGAAACAGACAACAAAGTCTGGACGTAGCTAGAATGTTTTCAAATGGATTTGATTGTTTGGAACGTTCTCGTTACCTTTTTCTATATCAGTACAACTAGAATAAAAATGCTTTACTCCTCTCTCGATTGCGACAAGGTAGAGACGAATACGAGATTTTGAGCCAATAGATTTGATTGTTTGGAATGTTCTCGTTACCTTTTTTGATATCAGTGCACTCTTGAGTTGTTTTTATAGGAAGCCATTATTCTTCTGCTGCTCATAAACCTGAGTATTCATATGTTTCCAGCATTCTTAAACCCTTAAATATGTTCTATTAATTCCTTTTCAATCTGAAATTTTCAGGTCAGGCATTATTGTAACTATCTGGCGGGTTCGTTTTCGTCGAGAAAATCTGATGAACACAGATCAAGATTGTTGGAAATTCATGAATCAGAGTGTAAAAGATTACAGAGAAAGGTATTATAGAAAATCTAGATTGCAAAGTCTATTGAAATTTTTACATGTAATTATGTTGTATCAAGATAAGTTGGAAGAAAGGTTGAAGATCCGAAAATATCAAATACTATTCCTTTGCCTTGTTGAATGCAAGAATTCTGGTCTTCCCTTTAGTATGCTTCTTATGTTGCCTGCTTCCAGGGGTTGTGGAATATCTGTTTTATTGTTTCAAAAAAAGTATATGGACAGATAATGATCGCGACAGCTTGCGATATAGTTCAAAACTTCAAACTAATGTGTCACTAAACTTGCAACTGGTTCATGTGATCATGCAGACCTGGGAACATATGGCAACGACAAAGCAAGCTTCGATATCTATTTTTTATTAATTATTAATGGTTTAAAATCCTGTATTCAGATTGTCTATCGTTCAGATCCTGGAAAGTTTATCAAGTTGAAGGATGAGTGCATGGAGTTCTCTGAGAATGTTAACTTGGGATTGAAGCTTTTGGAGAATGGTGATCAAATCACAAGCTTGCCATCTCTTATTAACCAAGCTAGCAACTGGCAGGTACATATCTTTTCTCGGCCTCTCTAGCTGCTACAGATCCCTGCCTGCCGATGCTGACAACAAAATAATAAAAGAAAATAACATATGGGTAAATGCAAGTACAGGAAAAAACCAAGCAAGGCAAACATGTACAACTAGGGGACATTTGTGCTAATAGTACATTGAGTATATATTCATTGATATCTGAGAGAATTTTTTGCAAGGAACTACCTAACTTTCCATTTTTTTTGGGAGATATGGATATTAAAAAAATTTGACTTATATAGTATGTATTGAAATAGGCTATGGGTAGTGACGGTTTACTTATCCAGCAAATGAGAGAAGCTCCCCTCCTAAAGTCCTAATTACAAATATAGCCTGACTTCTGAAGTCAAGAGCAGTCCCAGCATTGTGTAAATTTTATTTTGTCTTGACATGGTTTAATATAATAATTCCGGGAAGGAAAATAGATCAATAATGCCTGAAGCCCTATTCTGCATGAGTTAGAAAGATATATAAGAAAAGAAAGAACAATTGTTAACCATGAAGTACATGCTGCCTACGTCTGCTCTCTAGTATCGCATATATCAGATTATTGCAGTCAGCACAAATCTCGGAAGAGAGCGTGAGAGAGAGGAGGGAATGGGGCTGCCTACTGCCACTAGCTTGGTGGCTTAATATCCGGTGGCCATTGGCAGACTTCAGAAGGAAGGGTGAAATTGGAGGTTTTGACATCTTTCTGGCATGAAGTGGTGATTCGAGCGGATTGGACTTTGGAAGAGTGCTGAGTGAGAAGATTGAGTAGCTAGGGGGCAACATACTTCTTGTGCGAAACGAATTAAGGAGTGAGCATTGAGTTACTATCTCTTCTTTGGCTATGTTCTATTCAACTTATTCAAGTACTCTAGTGCTTATTTCAGAGATGATCAGATCAGTTTCAGTCGGAAAAAATCAGATCAGACCAGAAATCAGAAAATAATAAGAACGAAAAACAACTATAATAAGTTCAGATCAGATTAGATAAATTCAGATCAGATCAGAAAAGTTCATATCAGACCAGATGAAAAGAACGGACCCTTTTTGTTGTACTTGGATGAGCATGCAACTCAACATGGATTTTGGAAGAGCCATCAGGCCATCACACATTCTTACTGTTGAAATCTGGAATAAAAAAAACCACATCCTGCTATCAAATAAAGCGAATGAGACTAAAAACACATTGCTGGGAAAACATCACGGCGTTAGGCGTGATCTGTTCCATTCATCTGTTTTGGCAGCTTGACTATCACTGGAAACACAAACTTATCCACAATTTTTTCCTTGTTTAATTCTAGTGTGCTTTTGATATTAGCTCGGCTCATCAAGTCTAGTCGAGAGAGAATCTAGCTCAGGCAGCTAATGTGTCTGGTTGGCTTTATATTATCCCTTTCGCAAAGACCTAATTGTTTGACCAAGTCATGTTTTGATGTTTGAGAAAATAAACATAATAAACCTTTAATCTTTCTGTTTTAGGCAACTGCAAGCCGTTTTATTGACCGCCTATTGGAGGAGTATGGCAGTTATGTTGACATTACTCAGCCCATTGAAGTTGCCATTTACGAAATGAAATTGGGCTTGGCATTGTTCATGTCAAGTGCCTTGCAGAAGGATTTTCTTGGTCGAGTGCAAGAAAACAAAGTTGATCCCATTCTGGTATGGGATGCTTTCCCATTGGTGTCCATACTTTGTTGTACATTGTTGCTTCTGTTTTGACTGACATGGAATTTTAACCAGGATGCAATATATTCATTCATGAGATTTCCTAGTGGACATCTTTTTGTGAGACAAGTCCAGATTATCTTCAGTGCACCTGAGCTCCCCTTCTGTACGGTAAATTTTTCAACATGCAAGTGGGTGAAGGAGATGGACTTATTGAAGAAGGTTATTACATCAATTGAAAGAGTTGATGGGGGGAAGAAGGTTTGTGTTCTGGTATTTGTAGCATTGTGAGGTTTGGAAAAGAATTATGGTTTCATAATGTTTGCTTGTAATATACATCAGGTTTCACCTTTTCGGTTGGAAGCTTCTCTTTTGGATAACATACTTGGGCATGTTGTTAAACTTGTCGGTAACACAAAGCTGTTGGATGATGCATCTTTCACGGTTAGAATTAGCCTTTAGTTATTGTAGATATATTTATTCAATGAGAGGACTTACTGTCCTTCAATGAATGTCCGTGAATCAGGTAGTTGATAAGATTTCTAACTTCTTTACGAGCTTGTGGAGCGAGGCGAAGGTTCAAGAGAAAACTGAGAAGGACAAGGAAACACAGTTGTACAAGTTCAGACCACGTCCCTTTAAGCTAGATAATGAATATGAGGTAGATTTGTCATCTCTTAGCAGTTCTTTCTCAGGTGATAGCTTCACTGAATGGAAGGAGCTGCTTCATGAAGAAGAGAGTGCTGAAGGGGTAATTTCTCCGACTTTTATGCTCATCACTTTTTCTTATGTGAAATAGCATATGAACAAAATACCTGAATGTGCAGAAAGACGCTGTTGGTCAGTCCGAAAGCTCTGGGGATTGGAATCTTGTTCCAGAGTCAATGTTGAACACTGTGGTGAATGTGCATAATCAACTGTTTGGGTCAAGCAATCTGGTTGAAAGTGTATGTCCTGGACTCTCTTTAATTTCTTTTTGGTACGAGCTTACTTTAAATTTTACTACTTGTCTTCCCTCTCCCCCCCCCCACACCAGCTTTTGCTGTGGCAATCGGTCTCAAAAGGCTTTCCCCCTGTTCGGATTTGGTATCGATGCATCTTGGTTCTTGCTAACGCTATTACCAAATTTACATTCTTTTCTGTTATGTTACATTAATTCATCCGGGTTTACAATTTTGGTATTCCGTTACCTATGTTCTATGTTGTTTTCTCCCTATGTTAGTTGCTCAAACTCTCTATTTCACTGCTGGCTTGTGATTGGGTTGTGTTTGTTCAGCTGGGAATTGTACAGGTATCCGACGCGGACAAGTTGGACATCTTTATTAAATCTTACACTCTTGGAGCAACACTACTTAAAGGTGCAATTCACTGTTTCTAGAACTATAAGAACTCTGTTTGTATGTCAGACTCTATGTAGATTTTCTTGATGATAATCTTTGTATGCAGATTTGAAGGGATTGTCTGCTTCCTTCTTGGATGCAAGACTTGTTGGGGAACATATCCTTCGCATGTGTCTGGAGCATGAAAACATGCTCCCTTTGTCTGATAAATCAGTTGTTTCACGGAATTTTTATAAGGTATTTTAAACCTTGTTGTCATTCCAACTCCTAGATCATTGATATGAATTTGCAATGAGCTTGAAAATCATGTTGTTTTATCTAGGATCCAAATCCTGCGGTCGTGGCAAGCATGGTGGACTCGCTTAATGCTCTGAGACAGCAAGTTATATCCTTGATAAAGCAGAGGGATGAACATCTGGGTCTGCAGAAAATCCTGGATATTATTGAAATGCTCTTGAACCTTCCTTCAAGCACCTCTATTGGTCAGGTAATTAAGCTTGTTTGTACGATTCCTTTTGCTTTTTTCTGAATGGTGTGCCTTCACACTGGAAACTGAATACAGAAGAGCTATTAGATTAGATGTTGGTATATGTTGAGATTTCTTGGCAGGTAATAAATTGGTTATGAAAATCTTCTTTGAACTATGGAGGCTAATTGTTCTAAACATTGTACTTCCTCCGTTTTTTTAAATGTGACACTTTTTATTGTAGGAAGTTTTGAATTATATGTTACACTTCCTTTTTTGGTCAATAAACTCTCTCTTCTTACATGGTATCCCATATTTTTTTTTTCTCTATCTCTTTCCTTCCCATAAATCGCCTAGGAATCCGTGAATCTAAAAGTGTCACATTTAAATAAAAACGGAGGAAGTATAATAGTTCTGCTTGGTTCAACAGCAGTTGCAAACTCTGGCCTTCAATGCTGTAAATTTTGGTTTCGGTTTTAAGGCGTGTTATGTATAGAAGTTGTATAAACTATATCTATCGTCAGTTACACGACTTGTATGCTGACAATTTACACGTTCTCTGTAATGAATTAACTAAGGGGGAGGGGTACTTTACGGATTGTAGTAATTGAGCTAGTATTTTCTATTCACACATTCAAGTTCATTAGATTCTCTCCAATGAATTTCTCCTTTTGACCATCTAAAGGGTTTTATTACTTCTGCTTAATTGCTCTCTTGTGTCTGCTAGGCTTTATCGGGCCTGCAGTTCCTTGTCAGCCGAGTGACATTGTTGCAGGAAAGTGGTGCGAAGTTTCCTCTTACTGGTGAGACATTTGACAGTCTGCATGGAGAGTTGTTCACCTTTCTTTCATAGCATGGATCATTTACGTTTTCTGCGTTGTGCTTTAATAGGGGAACTAGAACCTATTGTTTCTCTTATATCTTCGTTGCAAAAGATGGAGTTCGAGATGTGGAGAACCATGCTGGATGATGTTCTTGTTCAATGTGAAACAAACGCTATAAAGGTAATCACCTGCTCTGTTTTTGGCTGGTAAAAATTTAATTTCATCTTTTAGATATATTCAGTAACCATTGTAAATTTTGGAACGCTTATTTCTTAGTATCACATTATAAACTTAATAAAGTATTTCTTGATTATCCTACAAATAAGTGTCATTATATAATCTTAGAGAATTGCTTGTTGATCCTGACAATAAGGCGGTGTTTCATTCGGAGAGGGGAAAGGGAAAGGAATCAAGTAAGGATTGAATAAGGTAAGGAAACAAACCCCCTTCAATTCCCCCACATGTTTCAAGAAAAGGTTTCGTTTCTCTTCTTCCACCTACCTTCTTCCTTCTCTCCATTTCCATCTCTTGACACACCGGGATACAAGCACCGGCGCTGACACGGCGACACCTGAGTTCTCTCTTTCTCCTAACCGGCGTCCCTTATTCTCTCTCTTACAACCACAATGACGTTGTGCTTTCAGAGGTGGGCGACTATTTTCTTCTTGGTAGGGGTGAACGCCTGTCTTTGAGTGGGATGGGGATGTCTTCGGGTAGGCTGTGAGGGTGGTTTCGGTCGGATAGGTTTTGTGGTGGTTTTCGGGGATCGGTGGTGGTTCCGGGGATTGGGGTGGTTTCGGGAAATCGGTGGTGGTTTCGGGAAATCGGGGGTGGTTTTGGGTAGGGCGGTGGTGGTGTCGGGGGTGGAGGCATGGTTCGAAAATACGGTTTTGGCTTCGGGTATGGTCACGGTTGAGGGGTAACGGAACGTATACGTTGGTCGCTGCTCTCGCGAGAGAAATTTAGTTTTAAAGTTTTTTTTTGGGGTCTTTTTCGCCGTTACTCGGACACGAGTTTCCAAGCATCCGACTCGGCTTTTTGGTAGAAAAAAAGTCAAGTTTTTACTTAAAAAAGAAGTATCCAAGTGTTATGTCGTGTCGGACATGACAAGATACGACACTCGTTTTTTGAGGCAAATGAGGGTGGCGAAGTAACATAGGTCTTTTTGCTTCAATTACACTTAGATCTTAGCGGAGTTATATAGGGTTTAGTGGTGCGGTGGTGCCTGTTCACTTTCTTTTCTCATCTTTGAGTCATTATTGGAGATATGTAAAAGTACAGATGAGGAATCTTTGGAAAAATATGCAAAAAAAACTTGCAAAGTGACGGGCGAACCCTTGTTGACATGGTAATACGGCCGAAACGGTCAAAATATTGGGCTTTCTAAATCCACCTTGTTGAATCGGTCGTTCCAACTCAGGCTACCGATACAGCCCTATTTTTACACCATGGGTGGAGGAGGTTTCCATGGTGGTGAAGGTGGAGGTAGCGATGGGGGAAGGGTGGTATGGATGGAGGCAGCCTTGAAAAAGGGCAGGGTGAGGTTGTGGGGCGGTGGGGAAGGGTGGTATGGATGGAGGCAGCCTTGAAAAAGGGCAGGGTGAGGTTGTGTGGCGGTGGGGAAGGGTGGTGGGGGTGGTCAGGTGGTTCTTGTGGTGGGGTGGTGGTGGTGAAGTTTTGTCAATGGTGGATATGTTGTAGAAGGATTTGGGGGAATCCAAAACATTAGGTAAGGGTGGGGAATCAAAGTAGAGGGAGGGGTAAACTAATTCTGAAATTGGGTATTGGGAAAGGAAAAAAACATCAACCTAGGAAGTAAGGGAAACATGAGATTTTCCTACCGTCCCTTTCTTGAAAACCCCAATCCAAACGCCCCCTGAGTGTCATTATATAATCTCAGGGCATATGTTGTGTATATTACATTTGTCATTTCCGCATCTTGTCCATGTAATCCCCAGTAATATGCTTGTACTTTAAAAGATAAATAACGAGGCCTAGAACATTCTTTTTCCTCAAAGTTCTATTATATCTTGTGATATATACTTGTTATTGATGATTCATCCTTGATCAAGTTTCACGGAGGATTTGTGTTGTGTGAAATATTTGAGAGACAATTCCCCAAGTACAAATATTTAGCTGGTGCTTAAGGTCCTTGCTCATCAAGCCCCAACTCTTTGGAGCTAAGATGTATGAGCAGACGGAAGGAGACAACTTGTACCTTGTTTTAGTATGTATCAGAAGATTGAAAGCTAATTTTGTCAATATAGTTCTGTATATCCTCTGTTGTGCATTAAAGTAGTTTATAAAGCATTCTATGTGGCTTGATTAGAAGGTAGTTGTGCATATTGTAAACTTTTGGTGTAACCTTCGAAGGGTTGCTTTCCTCTTCAAGTTTTTGAGTTCCAATTTGTGAAGCTTTTGTTTAGCTGGAGTCAAGATTTAGTTTGTGTGCGTGACTTGACTCTTCTTGATTTTGTTGTCAAACTACTTGACAATAGTGTGAGGGCATGAGTATGTTTGTCCTTCCGTCCTTTGTTTTTCTTCTATTTTTAATGATCGGTATGAAAGTTAAAGATTTTTTTTTGCTGCTGCAGCTGTGGTTTCCCCTTTACTTGGTTCTGCATCGAGAAAGCACTACAGATATTGTTGAATATACTGAATCCACATTGCAAAGGCAAGTCAAATATCATTAAACTGGAAGTGTAATTGATGGGGAAAACACAGGAAGTTGTATTTTACTTCAAAAAAAATGAACTACAACTTCCTATGTAGTTTTTTTACCTTACAAACATGTAATTTCCTGGTCAAATGTTGGTACTTCCCAGGGTGTGGAACTTTCCAAAAAGTAGTCTGGCATTCAATAGAATGACTACTGAGTTTAATATATCTCCAAATGAAGCAATTCCTAATACAAATGTTTTCTGGTGTGGCTTGCAGCTTGGAGGAGTTTGTTCGAACATCCAGCGTTGGTGAATTTAAAAGACGTCTACAGCTTATGCTTTCATTTTATGGGCAACTTAATGCTGGCATATGCCTGGGTTCCTATGCTAGGTGTGTTGCTCTAAAAGGTTTTATTCTCATGATGGTATTTACTGCATTTGGAGGCATTGAAAGAGAGTTGGTATTTACTGCCTGCAATTTCTGGCACACTTGATTGCTTATTTTAGAATCAGCAGTAGGACTCAACTCTTGCGTGACAACCCTCTGTTGTTTTAAGACCAATTTGTTGTGGAAATATCTTTTGGAAAATTTTGCTAGAATACATAAGATGTTACTCATGTAGTTACCTGTTACTAGTTACCCGGCAAAACTTGAAAGTCGTCCTTTTTCAAGTAAGCATTGCTAAATTTTTGCGTTAATCTGGTATCTCATTGTGAGACTGTCTTGTGCAAGTTTTGCAATTCTTAGTCAACTCTCCAGCATAGAAATTTCAGCAGAAGCTGGTTGCTGAGTTAACGATTGCCAATTTAAGGAAAGATGTACCTATCATCGCCTACCTTTTAGATTTCTTGCTTACAGTAACTCAAGTACAAGATCAAAGGGGATTTTAACTATTTTAACAATTAAGATATAAACTTTTAACAATTTTTGTGTACGAAGGGAGAGGGAGGGAGGGAGAGAGAGTGTGTGTGTGCAAATCTTCGTCTCTGACAAAACATAAGAATATCTACCTCCGAACCTGAATCTGTAACGTGCCATTTTCAACAGTCTGGCTTTTGTCATTTCTCCTGTTGATTTTTATGGAGGTTTGGAATGCATAGGAATTGTTCCAAGTGGCTAAACACCAAGTGACTGGCCAGGGATGAATTCTGCCATTCTGGCTCAGTTGATAAGCTATAGTATCAAACTGGTCTTGAAGCTCATTTCATACAGGAAAATGCTCGTTCTTTGTTACTTTCTGTTTCTTTCTAAAGCTTTTTGTGAGGGTTTGAGGGAAAGGAGGTTTGGTGGTTCTTCATGCATTCTAAGTTTGTCAGCCAGTGTGTGTTTGTATTTGAAGGCACAAAAAGTTTGGGCAGACTTAAAAAGTTTGTTTTTGTAAGCGAATTAAACTTGTTCATATACTTCCCTCCAAGTTTTGGCTGTATAGTTCATTTTAACAGATCTAGCACACGCAAAGGTCAAAAATCTGGCACAGGCAAAAGTCAAATTTTCAGGAGTTGCTTATTTTCCTTGCCCCCTCTCTCTATAACTTATCTGTTGTTGTGAAGTAAATTCTCGTGTATCTTTCCCGCTTATTCCATTGGATGCATTATCAACATATCAACTGAGAACTCTTTGTAAAGATTTTTTTTGTTGAATATGCAGTTGTGCTCAGAAAGAGAACAAAGATATTATATACAATGTCTTTGGCTTCTATATGCAATCACTCCCTGCGTAAGTCCATACAAATTCTAACAACATCTTGTTTCTGCTGTCACCTCTTTGTTTATCTTTTTCTCTTTTTTTTGGATGACGGAGCTCGTTCTTAATGGGTCAATGATATCCGTATATGTTTCTATAGGGTTACGAGTCACATTGCCTCTAGCACAAATAATATAAAAAAAGAATTAGAAGAACTTTTGAAGCTTTGTCAATGGGATCGTCCTGAAAAGCTTGTGTCTGTGGAGAACTCGAAGCGAAACCGACAGAAGCTGAAGAAGCTTTTGCAGAAGTACACCGTGAGTAAAAAATTCTATATCAAAGTGGCATCTTTTTGTGAGCTTTATTTTCTTGTATTGATATATTTACTACAAGAGAGAATCCGCCAGTCTGTTAAATTTGAGTTGATTTCATACTAGTTTTTTTCACTTTAGACTTGGCTTTTCCATCTGTACTCTGTTCACCGTCCAATATTTTTGTAATCTTCTTTGCTATATTTGGAACAAGTGATTTTTTTACCATTTGAATATACTCTGTGGTGGCCATGGTCTATATGACTACGTAATAATGCAAATAATGATTCTTTCATGTTCAAAGACCTAGCTGTTGTCATACTCTTGCTGGCTTCATACTTTTTGCAAATTGGTACGAGTCCTGTCCTAGGCCATGGTGTGGTCAGCTATGATATACCCTTATGAGGATTACTTCTTACAAAAAATTGTTCTTTTTAATATATGGATCCACCTGCTAGTCATATTCGTTTTCCTTCTTTTCATTCATAACTTTGTCATTGACCTCTGATTCATGTTTTTATAGGATGTGCTCCAGCAGCCAGTGATGCTTGTTCTTACTCAGGAATCGGGCAAAAGAGGTTTGAAATCATTGAAGTTTGACATCTCATCTGTCAAGGATCGTGAACGTGAAGCTTTTGATGTAGCTCAGTTTGATAACAGGTGAAATTATCTTATTTCTCCCTTTTCTTCAATTTAAAACAGTGTGTATGCTTGTTCCTTACTTCATATATTTTTTACAGGGCTACATGGTGTGAAGATTGGACGAAAACAGTTGATAAAGCTGTACAGTGCTTGCATGGTGGAACTAAACTTGATATTCAGACATCGCTTCTTTACTCTGATGGTGCTGAAAGTTTCCTTTACTTTTTTATTTAATAATTTTGTTTCTATTTAATCAAGAATTCCATTCCAGTGATACTCTTGATTACCTTTTTGTGGGGGCGGGTCTTGTTAGGGGCAATAGCAGTCTAAGGGGGACCAAAATTTTATGGGACCCGTACTATGCTTGCAGCGTTGACATGCGTTGTGCTCTTGTGTTCACGGACTATTTCTTTCTGATAGGGTCTTCCTCTTGCGTCATGCATAAGACCACGCAGAGCATTAGTTCTCTAAACCTAACCTAAAACGTCTATGCTTACAGCAGATGCTAGCACGATTGAGATCTGTACCTTTTTGAAGTCTCCCGGATTTGCTTACAAGGAAAAATGGGGTGAAGTATGGCATAACCTAGAAAAGATTTGTAGAGCTGTAGCAGAAAGTGCAGATATGTGGAAGGATGAAGGGAAATCTCAAGTGAAGATGAGGGCTTTCTCTGATCTTCTGAAGCTTCTCGAGAATCATGGATTATCAAAGCACAAATCTAGCCTTCAGCATCTTTTGGAGAATAGTTCATTGTTCACCGCCAAGTCTGCCTTGATAAATGTAAGAACCTTTTTAGTCTTCGTCCTTTCTCGAGTTGTAGAATTTTCAGTTCAAACCTTCATTTGCTTTTCCTAATTCCTGCTTTGCTCGACCCATTTTCTTGCGTCACTAGGAAATATATTGACCATTTAGCTGTATGCGAAACCTATGATTAATATAGACTTATAGAAATTGGATTGTCCACAAAAGACAAAAACATGCCTCCTATGGTAGTGCAGTTTGTGTTATGTACATTGATATTGCATTCTCCTCCCACTGACAAGACCTGAAATGTGCAGGGAAAATTTAAACAGGGACAATCAAACTGGTGGCTTTTTCTTCCATCCTATGATGTACAGCACTTGTTACTGAAGCAAGACAACTTGTCTTCTGAAGAAGATGTCAATGCTTTCCACCTCTTTAAAAGTTCAAAGAGCCTCAATGCAGAAGAGAATTGGAGATGTGCTAATCAATTCTACTTCAAGAGTTTGGCATCAGTGCGGCATCTACAGCAGATATCTCTTAGTTTTCACAAAGATTTTAATCCCGATCAGGTGAAGTTTGCGCAAGATCAGGGGGAAAATCTTTGATCTGATTTTATTATTTATGTGAATTGCCACATAATCTCGACAGTATTAGTTGAAAATATATAAAATAAATAAACTAAGCCACTACTTTTCTCCATGAATAATCAGAAGCAAGCTAAACGTGGATGGTAGATAACTTTTCAATGAAAAAAGCTTACTTATTGTAGCTCTGTACATTGGTTCTGAATTAGTTTTAGTAAATGGTGACCTGGAAATTTTATGAGGACAGGATCATGGCAAATCTTCGAATCAGGCTTAAAATTACAAATGCTCTATGCCTGCTTTCAAGTGTGACATCATAAATTCTGCTCGAAAGCCTTGGCCGTGGAGTAAAAGAGATTAATGCACCTTAACGTTTTACAAGTTTTCCGTGACTTAGTGCATATTATATTTGCTGTGATCATTAATAGTATCTTCTATCATGAACTTGTATCTGTCTTGTAACCTATATTTGGGTCTAGCTTTATGGCTGCCTGTTACTAGTCATGTCTCACTCAGACTGTAGTACAAATATGCAACACGGCCTCTGATATCATTATATTATTCAAGGTTTCTATTTGACCTCTCATGCAGGTTAATCGGTGTAATAGCTTCCTTGAACATCTTGTGATGATACAAATGGAACAACGTGCTGCGGCCTATGATTTATCTGGCCGAGTGCAGCACCTACGGAGAAGTATGCGATGTTTGAAAAAACTGTCCTTGGTTCGTCATTCTCATCCTGAAGGTAATCTTGATGAAGTCAATATTTTGACGAGCCAGCAGTTGCTCTTCAGATGCATTTGGAAGCAAAAAGTAAGTTTAAGTGAGATTTGCGCTAGTTGGTGATTGGTTTCGTGATTTTGGTTCATGTCACCGCTTGTTTTCCCTTCATCTATTATGCTAAAATGCTTGCAGGAACTTTTTGATACTTTCTGCTCTGTGCTGGATGAAGAATGTTTGATGTTACAATTAGCTAGAAGTACCCATCTGAGTAGTTGCAGCTTCAAAGATGCAAGAAATGACATCCTTTTGCTTGTTGAGGAGTTCATTCCGTTATTTCAGAAATCTAAGGTAGGAATATGGTACAAATCCCTCTGCCCCCCACCTCCCAAGTCAGCCTTTTTTCTTTTTGAGAAAAGGTTCTTAATGTAGGTAGCATTTTCAAGTCAACGTTTTTTGTGATTTTTCCAGGCATCATTAGATGATGAACTACTTGGTGATGATGATTCTGTAATTAAAGTTACAGCTTCACTGCACCCAGTTGTGGTTTCAAAAGATACAGAAGTGTTGGTCATTCGAAATTTCCAGCTCATAAGCGAGCTTCGAGAACGTGTTCTTGCTTTACGTGTACGAGGAATAAACAAGAGATCAGTTGAGGATATTCTACTGGGTCATTTCGAAGATATAATTGAAAAGGTAGCTGTATTTTGCTAAGCTATTCTAATTTTGTCTTGGCTGCAACCCTCTTTAAAAGTAGTGTTGTTAGAGAGAACACATTCATGTTTCGAGGCATGTGGTTTATTTAATATATGTTTCCCTTATAATTTTTGAAGCAATTTATGAAATAATTGGAGGGGGCAAATGTAGGAGGCAGGAGAAGGAGTATGGTTCTTGTAATTTAATAGTAGTTTTGAATGCCCTCTTCTTAATTTGTTTACTTCTAATCTTTTTGAAGCAATTGGGTTAAGTTCGTTTTAGGACGGGCCTTATATTACGCTGGGGATAGCTTATGATCTTTCTCAAATTGCAGGCAAAAATTGTAGAAAATGAATTCTATTCTAAAAACGATGATGAATCTTCAATGTGTGCTGAAGATCTTGCTGATCTGGAGGGTGGAATCGGTAGATCACTACATGAGATATTTAGATATATTGGCAATGCACTTCAAGAACTAGGATCCTGGAGTAACAGGGATACTTCTGGTGAAGCTTTATTAGTGAAGATCACATCCTGGAAACTTTTGTTCGACTCTTTTGCAGCAGAACTTCGGCTGGATCCCATAAGCCAGGAACTTGATAAATTAATTTCTCAAGCTGTAAGCTTCATTTACACACTGTTAAAGGAATTGACATTATTTGGTTAATTTTATCCAACTCTAATCCAATATTCTTCTTGTAGGTAAAACTACCAAACATCTGTGGTCTATCTTATAGAACTCGTCTGCAATTTAAACATCTCGATGAGATGCTGGTTCTTATATTGGCCTTCAGTGATGGTCTTTTGCTTGATTTTTTGGCTGTCCATGAGATGGTATCCTACTCTATTCATAATTGCTAGTATCTAATTAGGCAACGTGATGGACCTCTTGTTGGTAACAATTAGTTGCCTGCTGACTTGAATTACACTTGCAGGTATCCAATCTGACTCATAGGCTTGCAGAGATATTTGCTTCACTGTTTTCTGAGGGCTACGGTGTACGCAACGAAGATCTAATTGATGACACCCGCGGTGACAAGACTCAAGATGCTAGTGGGACTGGCATGGGAGAAGGCGCAGGAGTGAAAGATGTTAGTGACCAGATAGCTGATGAAGATGAGCTCCTTGGGACCACTGGAGAGGTGTGTTTCTCTTAGCGTAATATTCCTCTTGTCTCCTCTGAAGTTGTGAATTTCACTATATCTTTTCTTTGCAATTTTTTGATTTGTTTCACAGAAAGAAGAGCCAAATACATCGAATGAAATCCCCAGCAAGAATGAAAAAGGAATAGAGATGCCAGATGATTTTGATGCTCCCACCTATAGCATGAGCGAGGATTCTAGCGATGAGGATAATGAAGATGACAATGGAGATGATGAAGCTGAACAGTTAGACCGTTCCATGGGGGAACCTGAGGACGGTAGTGAAGTGGTAGATGAAAAGCTCTTGGATAAGGAAGATGAAAATCTTGATAACACCAATGAGAAGCATGAGCCAGGAGCTTCAGTGAAAAACAGCGATCTCAATAATCAGGAGCTTAGAGCGAAAGATGATTCTGCTGCTACAACTGATGAACCCACTGAAGGAAACAAAGATGTTTCTGATGAAAATGAAGCCATGGATAGCAGTAAAGATGGCACTGATGACAAGGAGAAGGCAGATTCAATGAATATCGATCAACAGGAGGCTTCTGCTGATCCCAGAGACATTGATGTCCATGAGCCAAACCAAACGTCTGTTGAGGATTCTGAGAACATGGAAGTGGACCCTAATAGTTCCATGGAAGAAGATGAAACTGACGTTGAAACTGACGAGGGAGACAATGATATGGAAAACAGAGATGCAGAGGATAATACCGCTGTCCCGGAAGATGAAACTTCGGCGAATGCAGAATCGAACCAGTTGAGTGAAGAAGCTGAAGATGATTCACAGAATAAGAATGAGAAGGATGGTGATATGGATCTGACTGCACCTACCAAGGATACCAGAGAGCAGGGAAATTCTGACTTGATAGCTGATCACATTCCTAACACACAGATAATGCCACAGACAATGAGTGAAATGCAAAAGGCAGATTCTAGAAGTACAGCACCTGAAATGCAGTGCTCTATGAATAGTGATGTCCAAAATGACCTTGCATCATCAGAAAACTCCAGCCAGGTTGAAAGGCTGTTGGGCAACTCATCAATGGGCAATTTGTCCGATGATCAACCACAGCCCTATTTGCCTCAGCAAGATCTATTATCCTCTCAAAAGAATCAACCACCTAATCCACTACGTAATGTTGGGGACGCGCTTCAAGAATGGAAAGAAAGAGTGAAAGTATCTGCTGATATTCCACAAAGAGACGAACAGACTGTAGATGATATGGAGGATGAAGAAAAGCATCAGTTTGGTTTCACATCTGAATTTGATCAGGGAACAGCTCAGGCACTAGGATCTGCAATGCCTGACCAGATGGAACATAATATTGGCCGTGACAAGCCTGACGGAGATGGGCCCATTGCTCAGGAGAATAAACTTGAGGATCTTCACAATGAGGATTCTAGTGCTGAGGCCATTTCCAGTCGCCCAGTTACCACAAGGGTTGATGAAAACATCAAAATTTCTGATTTACGTGATGAGTTGTCTATGGAAGATATTCAAGAAGACAAGAGAAAGAATGATGATAGTCCTGGAAGACATGTGGAAAGTTTAGTCTCTGTAAAGAATTCTTACATGGTTGGTGAACTTTCAGCTGCCGGTGATGAACCCGGGAAAGTGCCGAATCTTGATCAGCAACTCAGTGAGATGAATATAAATGCTGGTGCACTATGGAAAAAATATGAACTCCGCACAATGAAGCTATCTCAGGAGTTAGCTGAGCAACTACGCCTAGTCATGGAACCAACGCTGGCGAGCAAGCTTCAGGGGGATTACAGGACTGGCAAAAGGATCAACATGAAGAAAGTAAATATTTGAACCTATGATCCCCCCCCTCCTGCCCTCTCATGTTCTTTTATAATCTCACCATGTTCTCCTTCCCTGTTGAACTGCAGGTAATTCCATATATTGCTAGTCACTATCGGAAAGATAAGATATGGTTGAGGCGTACAAAGCCTAATAAACGTGATTATCAAGTTGTGATTGTAGTGGACGATTCTCGTAGTATGTCTGAAAACTGTTGTGGTGATTTTGCCATTGAGGCTTTAGTCACTGTGTGTCGTGCTTTATCTCAATTAGAAGTGGGGAAATTAGCTGTTACTAGCTTCGGAAAGGAAGGGAACATTAGGTTACTGCATGACTTTGATCAACCTTTGACTGGAGAAGCAGGGATGAAGGTCAGTTCAATCCTGGATTTAGAATTGGAGACATTGAAACATGGGCTTGCTGTCTGTTTTGCTCATCTTTTATTTAGATTCCCTGTTTTCCGCTCAGAATCTTTCATCCGATAGCTTATCATTCCCCATTTTTCTTAATTTTGGTTGAAACAGATGATTTCAAGCCTGACATTTAACCAAGAGAATACTTTGAGAGAGGAGCCTATGGTTGAGCTCTTGAAATATATGAACGGCATGCTAGAGCAGGTAGTGGCTAATGCGCGACTGCCTTCTGGACAGAACCCTCTGCAGCAACTTGTTCTAATCATTGCTGATGGTCGGTTTCATGATAACAAAGAAAAGGTTAAACGGAGCATTAGAGATCTACTGCATAGAAATTGTATGGTGGCATTTATAGTCTTGGATAGTGCGCAAGAATCTTTAGTAGACTGCAAGGTATTTTCCCCCTCTGCAACTCTTCTATTTGATAATCATGAATGCAGACCTTACATTTATAACACTAGTCTCATGCACACATTGCGTGCAAAACAATTAAAAACTTAGTAAAGTATCACTGTATCAGTTTAAGACACCAATAAATGCTCTTATTCGTCATTTTTGGCATACCAATGCCAAAACTCGAGTACTAATGCAGATTCTAAAGCAAATGCTTCGAACCTTTTATTCCAAATACCGATTAAATACTTTCACTAAAACAACAAATTCTGTGTTTCTTACAAACTTTTTGTTATGTAGGACTATATCTTCAAGAATGGATTACTTCAGAAAGCTGTTCCATATCTCGACTCATTCCCTTTCCCCTACTACATTGTACTGAGGAATATTGAGGCACTCCCTAGAACACTAGCTGATCTTTTGAGACAGGTATTCTCTTCTTTCTTAGAACTCAGATTCACATTGTCCAAGTCCTATCATTTAATACCTTAATACTGACCCCCATTTCTGGTGCAGTGGTTCGAGCTGATGCAGCACTCAAGAGACTAATTGATGCAAGCGCGTTCATATCGCAGCATTGAGTTTTTTGGATTGGTCCTACTTGCGCGGTATATATCATTGTTTGCGGTTTACTAAGCCTAAAAATTGAGAGAAATTTATCTAGTGAAGTTGCCATTTTTATACTGTATATATAGGGAAAGGTTTTGAGAGGCATTTGATGCCTAGTATAGGTGACTATTATCATATGCGGGATTGTAAATAGAAAAGTGAGACACTAGAAAATTTTTGTACGGCTCTCCGCTCATCACCATCCTTCTGTATTGATCTGGCAATAGTAAACTTGCAGCAATGAGCTTCATTTTGTTCCAACTACCTGATTCATTTGAGGCCAAATTGCTTAGATCGTATTGTGAGCTTTCTGTATTGACGCCGACAGTGTAAACTACTGGCCGTCTTCTATTAACAGTCCAAATTATTACCCTAAATTTTCATAAACAGTCCAAGTGACCTGTTAACTTGTTGTAACAAGTAGTTTAGAGGTCACGTGACTAGGATGAGACTTTTTTGATGAATATTTTTTTCCTTTTTTTTTCTCTGTTTGAAACTTTTTAATTAATTTAAAAATAAATCAAATACCCTCCCCCCACCCCACTACTTGCCAGCCACCCCCACCCATTCAAACACCCTACTCCTTGCCAGTCACCCCCACCCGTTCTTGGTTTTCTTTTTTTTTCTAAGTTAAAAAAGGCTATTAAAACAAAAAAAAATTAAGTTTTTACCTGTTATAATAAGTCAACCTGTTAATGGGATTGTTTTTGGAAGATTATAGTAATAGTTTGGACTGTCCCTGGATTATCAATAGTACAGACATTTTATAGATGATGGACAATAGTTTGGACTGTTGGCGTCAAATTTTCCTTTTTCTAAAAGAAAATTATACTTCATATTTTGAAAGGGAAAATTAATATAACATATACTCCACCTGCCAGTGTTTCGGGTGTTTTATCAATGTCGTAAATAGAGTGTTGGTCTCCTATAAGCTTGAAACACCTTCACACGCAGACAAGCTCTTTAATTGCATTAAGGCACGAATTTACTGTTTTCATTTTGTTACGGTTTCTCACTCACCAATCTACCAACGTACACATATTGAAAAGTGAATCCAATTAGACAAGAAATCTTATTTAACCGCAATACAATGACATGTCACTATCTCTTATGAAATTAACCTTATACAGTTTATATAGCACATTCAAACTTTATTTATTTACAGACACTTGTGTTAAAAGGTTTATACATGAGTGTATCATGTATGTAACTTCAAAGTTAAAATATCGATATGTAAATTTTAACAACTGATAGGTTAAACACACGGTCTTAAGACTTACTCTTATTTATTTCCTAAAATAAACCAGTGTTGAGGTTGTATGTCTTTTATATAGTTCTTGCTTCTTGCTACATGTTAAAGATTCTTGTAAATATTGTGCAATTAGAATCAAATGAGGAAGGTTTTATGTGCATATTTTTTGAACTAGGTGTGGAATTTTTATCATACGCATCTTTTAAACTGAATGTTCATCTTATATTTCATATGTTCTAGTTAAAAAAAATATGAACATCAATTTTTCTCACCCTTTTGGATCTCGACTCTTAAAAGTGTCAACAAGTTACTTTGTAAATTATAGCGGTTAAAAATATTTCAAGCTCATTCACGAAATTTTCGCGAACTAACTACTCTCATGCTTGTCGTGTTTGTTTATGAACTTCTCGCGAACCAACTATGCTAAGCATTGTAAAGGAGGACCGCTCTCGAATCTTGTTGTCTTCTAAATCATTAATTGGATTTTGAACTAAACAAGCGTTTGATTCGACAATGGGTAGGGCTGGTAAATAGATCTAGTTGGGTCAAATTCGTGTTCCAGTCAGCATTAAATAGGTTTAAAAGTTTAATCCTGATCTAACCCATTTAATAATCAGGTTACTCATTTAACTCATTTCTCTTTGATTATTTAAATTTTTTATCTATATCAAAAATACATTTTACCATATAATGAATACGTTTTGATTTTTTTTCTTCTAAAAATATGACGAGTCTGATCCAATATATAGACTTCTTTATCTTTAAAAACCAATTTTGGCATTTATCAATATTAGTTTTTTGAGATTATTATATATAAATGGGTCAAATCTATTGAGGTGCAGATTTCAACCTTAACGTAACCCTATAATTAACAGTTCAAGTCGGGATCAACCCATTTAGATAATTAAGTTATAAAACATAACTTAAATCCGCTTATTTAAGTTATATTCAGATCAGGTTAGTAGGTCGGATCAGCTTTTATCAGCCTGCGCGCATAGTCGTCCCATTTTGATCTCTAGATTGTTTCCAACATAATTTGACCAATTCCAAGTCATAAAGTCAAAGTATCCCACTAGCCTAACTGTCCGATCATCCTTATCTATTCAAATGATAAGTTGAACTTTCCATATTGCACCTTTAAGTTTCCTACTAAATAAATACAGAACTTTTTGCTATGTCTAATAGATAGAACTCCCAACTTGAAGCTGTAACAAAGAATAAATAGAGAGAGATATGGAAATGGATAAGAAGTTGTATGAAGCTGCACTTGAAGGAAATGTGCAAAAGTTAAATGTTTTAATTCAACAAGATTCATTAATCCTTGATAGAATCTCCACAACTTTCTTTCAAGATACCCCTTTACACGTTGCAATCCTACGTGGACACCTCGAGTTTGCAAAGGTTGTATTGAGTCACAATCCCCGGCTCGCCACCGAGTCTGACTAGCTCGGCCACTTACCCCTCCACGTCGCTTCCGCTAAGGGACACGTGGAGATTGTACATGAGCTGGTGGGTTCGGAACCTGGCTCGTGTTTGGTTCGTAGCAAGGATGGGAAACTGCCACTTCACTTGGCAATAATGAAAGGGGTCCGAGTTGAGGTGATCAACGAGTTGACTCGGGCGTGTACTGAGTCGACTCGGTTGAGAGTGGATAGAGGAGATACTGTTTTGCACTTGTGTGTTAAGTATGATAATTTGGATGCTTTGAAAGTGCTGGTGGAGTTTTTGAAGGGGGAAGACAACTTGTTGAATGCAAGAAATGATGATGGCTATACTGTCTTGCATTTGGCTGCTCTATACAAGCATTTGGAGGTATTTTTTTCTTTTCCTCTGTTTTACCATAAAGTTTCCAACTTATTCTCCATTTACCATAAAAAATCACTTTTTGTAATTTCCTGTTTTTTACTTTTAGTTTTCAAGGGCCAAGTTTATAGTTTTGTTTTGTTTTGTTTCTTATCTAAAAAGTTTTTCGGGAGGAAGGAAAGAGATGTTAAGGTACAAGAAGAATGTGTTTTTCTATTGCGCAATGAAAAGGTTTTCCAAGAAAAATTACTTATGCCATTTAAAAAATCATTTTTCATCCTCTATAAACTAAACAGAAGTATCTTGTGATATCTACTTTTGGAGAAAATGTGTGCTGCGCAAAGAAATCACCATCAATCAAACTAGATATTTAAGGAGTTTAAGGGTCCGTTCTTTTTAACTTATCTGAACTTGTTTGACTTCATTTGAACTTATCTTGACTAATCTGAACTTATTTTAATTCTATAGACCTTATTCAACCTTATTCGAACTTATAATAAATTAAAAAGAATGAACTCTAGAGATAGAACATTAAAATTAGAGAGGGCTTTAAAACTCGAAGTCGTGGACCAGGTTACTGGTTACCTACATAGCCCCAAAACATACTATTATAAACCTTAGCACTTAGCTAGCTGGCTTAGATATTATTTTATCCACTTGGTGATAAAGGTGGTCACTGGCCCACTAAGTCGGGTTGACCCACCCCAACTTTAATCTTTCCTCTTTGGCTCTTTCGAGCTAATTGGGTCTGATGAAAGCCCACCCTGCCCTAGACAACTTCTGTTGATGGATGGACTATGGGTTGAACTCGGATTATACCGAATCTAAGTGAACAATAAGTTCGTACAAAATGGCTTGATACAATAATATGGACAATATTTGACCTATTTGAAGCGATCTAGTTAATTTTGGAAAATAACAGTAAGTTCTTACAAAATGGCATAAACAACACATGAAGATTTAAGTGGAAAACCCTCTTCAACTATAGGAAAAAAAAAACCAATTGCAAATTTGCAATATCCTATGGGTAAATTTCTAATACAATTGTTCATTGATAATCATCTAATAACCAACAAATTGTACACATGATTAGCCTACCATTTTGTTACATCAATGTCTGTAAGTCCCTAAATGATTCTTCAATTTCCTGTTCCAGATCACAAAATACTTGGTAGCAACACCAAACATGGAGCTAAATGCAACGAACAACAATGGTCTCACAGCCTTAGACATGGTTGAAAACTCTCCTAAAGACTTTAAAGGGCTTGAGCTGCTCAACTTCCTCCTACTCTCCAACGTTCGACGATCCACCATCGAACACCCGTCACTCCCACCAACAAACACTCAACCATCAAAATTGAGTACCAAGGAGATCAATGCTCCAACATCATCACACCCTAGACCACCCAAGAAGTCATGGAAAAGGTGAAAGTCTGATACTCGAAACTCGATTTTGCTCTCATTTTTATGATGGTTTGGTTTGGGTTGTTGATAATACTCAGTGCACTTAATATCATCCGTTTGCTTGTGTGGGTGGTGAAGAGCATTAAAAGATGTGTGAAGAGAAGGAAGTTGCGTGATAGAAGAGAGAATGCTTTGTCAAATGCTTAATGCTTTCTAGTGGATTGTTTTCTCTGTTTGATGTATAACATGTTTTATGTATGTAATTGTATCAAAATCTTTAAATTATGAAGTATAATGTCAAAGCTTAGTGACTGGATGTTTGCTGTAATTATCATTGATCTTTAGTATATTCCAAAGAATAGTTGATTTGCCAACTAAGAGATAGAGTCAAAGCTAGCAAAGATGTTCCCTGACAATATATTCTAACAGTGTTAGTGCATCTAATATGTTGAATTGTTGAGTATATATATGAAACATATCTTTCCTTTCACCTTTAAAAGAAACATATTTTGACTGAAACAAGTTCCAATGTATACGACTATACTTAGTTCAATTTAAATAAGTTCATAGTTTTTAGGTGTGTGAATGATAGGAAATAGAACACACTACTAGATATCTATGTAAAGGCATGTTTAGTTGTAAGACTTGTAACTTATGTTATCAAGACTCGAATAAAGTGTTTACTCGAATTTATGCATTTGGGTGTTGGGTTTGGCCGTTTTATGTTAAGTTTTAAGTTTTAAAGAAGTAATTAGGGATAGGCGATGCTCTGAGATTTATGTGTATTGTACTATAGTATTTTGAGACAGGGAAAATTTGGCATAGAAAGATGTTAGCAAAAAATTATAAATGAGTTGTTTTATTCATAAATGCAATTAAAATATTGTAACTTAATTATTGTTTCTCACTGAAAACATATAATATCATTATTAGAATTGATAAAATAAGCAACAACAATGTGGTAACGCAATGTTTAAAACATTTATCTTCCATATTTGAGTCGCGGGTTTGAAGCTTCTCATAGACAATCTGCGCTTTTTAATAATACACTTTGATTGTTGAAAAAAGGGAGAGTGACGAATTACAATCCATGCCTACATATATATTTGAAGTATCCAAGTATGTCATGTCTGACACGACTCAAGTCAAAACGGGATGTAACACCCTCCAAACTTAAACACCTTTAAACTAACAAAAATATTTATTTTCAAAATTAGAGTTCAAACTTGGAGGTTTTTAACGCTTATTTACCCTTTAAATGAGTGAACGAAGGCTAACGAAATGAAATAAAATAACATGAAACTGTTAAGAAATAAATTTGAGAGGAAACTTACTACTAAAAAAATAACTTGTTTACAAGGGAATTGGTGAGAAAAATTGGGAGATTAAATTTTAAATTTTGTGTGTTTATAGTGAATGGGGAGCAGTGAATAAGGAAGGCGGAAGAATTCATGGAAAAAATGGAGCGCTTTAATCAATTAATCGATTGACATAAATTAGAGAGAAATTAATGATGAAATGGCAAGAATTAGGGAAATTTAATGGTAGCTCTCAATTTAAATTGATTGAGATGATGGATAATTTTTTTTTGGGGGGTTTCACTCTCTAGAGCGTTCATTTGATTGGGGGGAATTTTTTTATTTTTTAAAATAAACTTTCAAAATATAATAAATCCGATAAATAGATTTAAATAGTGAAATAATATATACTCAAACCTTAAGCTAGATAAAATTTATTTTTAGAAAATATATTGAATAAAGTAAATAAGTGTCAAGGATGAAAAATTTTAATTTATTTATATCGAAATAGATTATATACCCTTTAGAAAATAATAATTGTATTTTTAAGAAATCATACGTATTTGCAATACATATTAATCCACCGTTAGTTTTCCATTGTTTTCCATTTAATATTTGCTCCAAGTTAAAACTCCAAGGTGTTCATCTTTTTTTTCCACGGCGGTTCGAAAATCACCATTGATGAAGCCATTTGATGTTTGCTCCAAGTTTAAACCACCAAGGTGTTCATCTTCTTTTCCATGGCGGTTCTTAACCCACCAAGGTGTTAAATCATACACGAAATTGGTATCATGTTGTATTCGATTGCCGAAGTTTTTTTCTCTCTTATAAACCAGAAGATCCTTTCATATTATGTCAGTTAACCGCTATCGATGATACTCCATTGATTGCTCCAAGTTACAACCACCAAGGTGTTCTTTTGTTTGGTTCGTTTTTATGGCGTATCTTTACTGACTTCAATGCTACAGTTATTTATTTGGAATTTTCAATTCTATTTAAACGTTCTTAATCTTCTATCGTTGATATTTTCCATCATAATTTCGAGGTTGAAAATACAATATCTAGTTATCGTTATTAATTTTGGGGATGATTATACATGGTAATACAGGGGATGGGGAGTTGGAGACGATGGGTTTGTTTTTGATGAAATTGGTTATGAATGTTAATAGTAATATCCTTAATTGAATGTGGACATGTCCAAAGTATTTATTTACTACCCTGAATAGTTGATAATGCCATATTATATAACTCACCTTAGATTAAAAATAGAATTTTTTTTAATACAATAGTTGATGATGAAAGTTATGTAATACAATATGTTTTTTTGTAAAGCATAACTCTACAGATTTATGTATGTCTAACTTGATTGATGACAAGAAAATATGTCAAAATTCTGTGGGAAATATATGATTCTGATAAGATTTTATCTCTTTTTTTAAATAGATTGCCATCCTCTTTTTTTGTTTAAAGTTTCGTTCTAAAAAATCTGATCACTTTCCAATGATATGGTTATGAGTAAAAGAGACTTATCTTATCATATGCTTTAACCACAAAAACAAATATATTTTATTAGATTTTGTTAATATGATCATTTTTATGTAAAAAAATTAGCTATAGTTTCAAACTATGGGCTATGCTTCGGTATTTTTTTTTCCTTTAGAACAACTCAGATACCTTTAACTTAAACTTAATGACATCATCAAAATCGTCTTTAATAATAATAAGTTAATATGCAACACTTCATATTGTGATCAGAGGAAAGAGGGATAACAAAAAATTTGAACATTCACAAATAAACGATCTGCTTTATAGGTATCATTTTTGCAAGCAAACCATTAGATAAAAATAAAATAACTTCAATAATTATTATTTAAAATAAAAATAAAAAACGTATGCATTATGCTATATAAGTATATTACAGTTTCTCCAAACCTCTAAACAATTGTCCGATGTCAAAATTAAATTGTTTTCAGTTTTTTCACTATAATTTCTCCGTTTTAAAATTATACTGTAAATATGATTTCGCACGCAACGCGTGCATATAAAACTAGTATATTCTGAATAAGGTCACCAAGTCTACTCTCCACAAATTCAGAATAACACCATCTAAGAGTGAGAGGAGGATTTGCACCATAATTCGAAAACTGATTAATTGGATACACAAAATACTACATTCAAACAGGGGAATATAATTAGCAACGGCTGGAGGTAATTCTTCATCTAATTTAAGGATTCCGCTTTCATTATTATATATTCATATACATATTATGAATATAATTAAGTTTCAGTTTATTATTTAATCTAACATTTGGTATCAGAGCCATGTTTACATTTTTGGATACTTTGATTTTTTTCGTATATTGCTTTCGAAAACGTCAACTGTTTTTCCTGTTGGAATTATTATATATTGCTTAAATTTTTTAAGCCATATTTTAGACCTTTTAATAATCTCTATTATATATGTGTTTGGTCTATTTCTGGTCTAAGTATAATAACTCTATACATCGTGTATAGTATATAAATTAATTAAAAGTTGAGTGGTTCAAAATTTTATTAGTTGGGGAAGCCACAGATTAAAATTTTATTTTGGAATCACATGTGGAAGCTAAACTTTTGTTATAATTAATTGTATATGATATAATAAAACTTACCCACAGGAATTTTATTGTGTTTGAACAATTAATTGGGGTGAAATATAAATTTTGTTTCTTAAGCATCCCACATGAATTAAGAAATTAATACAGTTTATTAGTTTCACCATATGGTTATTACTATAAATCTAATTGAGTAAACTTTAGACCACAGGCAAGTTTTATGTCACTAGATTCATATTTTACATGATTTACATTGGTAAAACATGATTAATGTCAAAGGTCTCAATTTATTGATATGAGTGATTATTTATATCTATAATTTATTTTTGCAGTAGTTATACCCGGGAATATTTCTGATATCAAATGTGACATTCCTGAATTAAAGGGTGATAACTATAAGGTGTGGAAAGAAAGAGTATTACTGCAGTTGGGATAGATGGATATTGACTATGCTATTAGGAAAGACGAACCGCCTACCATTACTGCGAGTAGTACTCTAGATGCAGTTGGTCTTTATGAAAAGTGGGAGAAGTCTAACCGCCTCTTTGTTATGTTCATAAAGACCAAGATTAGTGCTAGTATTCGTGGTTCCGTCGATAAGCATACCAAAGTCAAGGATCTTCCTAAGGCCATCGATGAGCACCTTAATCATGCAGTTCTCATCCATAAGGCTCATTGAGGTTAAGGGAGTGCGTGATCATATCATGCACATGAGGGATATTGCAGCTCAGCTTATGGACTTGGAAGTTACCATTTCTTACACTTTTCTTGTGCATTACATTTTGTGCACTCTTCCTCACCAATATGGCCCTTTTAAGGTCTTTTACAACACACATAAGGATAACTGGTCAATTTATGAGCTTATGACCATGTGTGTTCAAGAGGAGGGAAGATTAGTGATGGAGGAGGGTGAACAGATGAACCTTACTACTTTTGCAAAGAAGAAGAAGGATCACACTAAGGATAAGGGAAAGGAAAAGATTTCTGCTAATCCGGCCTTTAAGAAAGAGTCTTCGTGTTTCTTTTGTAAGAAGAAAGGACACATGAAGAAAGACCGCGAGAAGTTCAAGGCCTGGCTTAAGAAGAAAGGTAATTTTCTTGCGTTTGTTTGTTATGAATCTAATATGGTTAGTGTTAATCATAATACATGGTGGATTGTTTTTGGTACTACAATCCATGTTTCGAATATCTTGCAAGGTATGACAAATCTAAGGAAATCAGTGGGCAGTGAACATCAAATTTATTCTGGCAACAAGATGAGTTCACATGTAGAGGCCGTTGGGACATGCAGTCTAATTTTAAGTAGTGGTTTCATTTTACAGTTAGAGAGGAGAAATTTGATTTCAGTTTCAAGACTTGTACCTTTTGGATTTTCCTTTAATTTTTCGAATTCTGGTTTTAATTTAATTAGAAATTCTGAAGTTATTCTTTATGGTATTTTTTCTGATGGATTATATCGTCTCAAATTGCAAAATGATATTGCTCATAGTTCCTTGCATGTTAATACTGGTTTAAAGCGTTGTATTGTGAATGAAGTATCCTCTATGTTGTGGCACCGGAGATTGGGACATATTTTCATTGAGAGAGTCAAGAGATTGGTAAAGTAAGGGGTACTTGATACTCTAGACTTTGTTGATTTTGAGACATGTGCTAGTTGCATTAAGGGAAAGCAAACTAACAAATCTAAGAAACGTGCTAAAAGGGGTTATGACCTATTAGAGATCATACACACGGATATTTGTTGTCCGGACATGAACGCTAAAGATCCGAAATACTTCATCACCTTTATTGATGATTACTAACGATAGGAAAAATTGACAATAACCACCTTAACTTTCCCACTTTTTTAAACTTACCACCTTTGATTTTTTTTTTAAATAACCACCAAAACGTTACATTTTCTTCTAAAATCACCACCTGTTAACGGAATTTGCATAGTTCCTCTGTTAAACAGCCCCACTCTTAACTAACCTTTTCATTTCCCCCCTTTCTCACTTCATTCTTCCTTCTCTCTCTTCGAAACTCAGTGTTCTCCCTCAAAATCTCCAAACTTTTTGTCTTCTCCCTCATCACTTCCATTGTACTCTAAGATTCTTCTCTTTCTCATCCATATCAGCATTTTGCAGAGCAATTCATTGCCCTTCTCTCTCATACTCAGCGCATCTGTGGGGACCAATTCATTGCCCTTCTCTCTCAAATCAAATTTTATAAGCTTCATAATTGGTTCAAATTTTGGCCATACATATTGTTCATACACTAGCTTAATTAGTGAAGATACAAAAGTTGGACAATACTAGTATATTTCATCACCATTCCTATTTTATATAAAAAAAAACCCTTAAAACTATCAACACCAACAAGCATATGGCAGCAATCAAAACATCTTTCAAAAGCAATTTCTCTTTCTTCTTTGAATCCTTCTCAATCTTCCTGCATAAATGACAATGGAAACATAAGCATTTTGTTGTTATGATAGTGTAATAGTCAATACTTGCGTCAATTTTCACTTACAACAATAACACAATAAAATCCCCAAATTTTCTATGCGTGAACCCTAGTTTTCATAATCCCCCACAAGAACCCTAATTTTTACTGATTAATAGCTCAATGTACCGAATTTTTGCCGTTTTTGTTCATTATGTGAAAATTGGATCTCAATTCACCCAAGATTTCACAGATTTTCGATTCAATTGGAGAGCTAGGGTTTGTTTATGAATGATTTTGGGAATTCGAAGTGAGAAAGGGGGGAAAAGAATAAGTTAGTTAAGAGTGGACCTGTTTAACGGAGGAACTATGCAAATTCCGTTAACAGGTGGTGATTTTGGAAGAAAATGTAACGTTTTGGTGGTTATTTAAAAAAAATAAAATCAAAGGTGGTAAGTTTAAAAAAGTGGGAAAGTTAAGGTGGTTATTGTCAATTTTTCCCTAACGATATATGTATCTTTACATGCTTCGTTCCAAGATGAAGCTTTAGATACCTTTAAATTGTTTAAGGCTGAAGTAGAGAAACAATGTGGTAAGCACATTAAAATTGTGAGATCAGATCGAGGTGAAGAGTACCATGGTAGATACACTGAGAATGGAAAAGCATTAGGTCCCTTTGCAAAATTTCTTCAAGAACATGGGACGTTGCCTAATATACTATGCCTGGTTCCCCGGAACAAAATGGTGTAGCTGAAAGGAGAAATAGGACCTTAATGGACATGGTGAGAAGTATGCAAAGCAATGCAAAAATTCCACCATTTTTGTGGATTAAAGCTCTTAAAACAACAACGTATATATTAAACCGCGTTCCTTCCAAGGCTGTCCCCAAGACGCGTTTTGAGTTATTCAAAGAATGGAAACTGAGTTTGCGGCATATGCGCATTTGGGGATGCCCATCCGAAGTGAGAGTCTATAACCCACAAGAAAAGAAACTTGACCCAAGGACTATTAGTGGCTATTTCATTGGATATCATGAGAAGTTTAAGGGTTATAGGTTCTATTGTCCATCTCACAGCACCAGAACTGTGGAATGAAGAAATGCTAAATTCCTTGAGAATGACTTAGTTAGTGGGAGTGATCAAATTCAGGACATTATTTTTGAAACAGGTCACATTGAAGCTCCATCATCTAATTTAAGTGATGTTTCAAATGATAGGCTGATTGTCATTCACACCCCTCAAACACAAATGGGTATTAGGGACACATCAGCGGAACCTCCACAAAATGTTGATAATAACCTAATCGATCATAATGAAAATGAGGAACATTTGAATGATCAACAGATTGATCAAGTTCCTTTAAGGACATCTGTGAGAATGAGGAAATTAACCATTTCTGATGATTATAAGGTGTATTTGCAAGAATCGGATTGTAATGATGAAGCTGATAATGATCCAATTACGTTTTCACAAGCCACAAGTTCAAGAGATTCTGAATTGTGGATGAATGTCATGAAAGATGAAATAGAATCTATGGCATCAAATAAGTATGGGATCTCGTCGAGTTGCCTGATGGTGTTAAAGCCATTGGATGTAGATGGGTCTTTAAGACAAGAAAGACCCAGTAGACAACATTGAGAGACATAAGGCTAGACTCGTTGCCAAAGGTTTCACTCAAAGGGAAGGAATCGACTACACGGAGACCTTTTCTCCTGTATCAAAGAAAGATTCCCTTCGAGTTATTATGGCATTAGTAGCTCATTTTGACTATGAGTTACATCAAATGGACGTGAAAACGACATTTCTTAATGGTGATTTAGAAGAAGAAGTTTACATGAAACAATCTAAAGGATTCTTCTCTAAAAAGGGTGAGTATTTGGTTTGTAAGCTAAATAAATCTATATACGGATTGAAACAAGCTTCTCGCTAATGGTATATTAAGTTCCATCAAGTGATAACTTCATTCGGTTTTGAAGAAAACATCATGGATCAATGTATATACCATAAGGACAGTGAGAGTAAGATTTGTTTTCTTGTATTGTATGTGGACAACATTTTGCTAGCAACCAATGATAAAGGGTTGTTATATGAAGTGAAATAATTTCTTTCAAGTAACTTTGATATGAAAGATATGGGTGAGGTATCTTATGTCATTGGCATTAAGATCCATAGAGATAGATCCCGAAGGCATATTGGATTTTTCTCAAGTGACCTATATCAACAAGGTACTTGATAGATTTCATATGAAAAATTGTTCACCAAGTGTAGCACCCATTGTGAAAGGTGACCGATTCAGTTTGGACCAGTGTCCTTGGAATGATCTTGAGAAGGAACAAATGAAAAATGGTCCTTATGCTTCAGCTGTTGGAAGCATTATGCATATGCCTAGGTCTGCACTAGGCTTAACATTGCATATGTTGTTGGAGTATTAGGAAGATATCAAAGTAATCCAGGTCTTGATCACTGGAAGGCTGCAAAGAAAGTCTTGAGATATCTTTAGGGTACTGAGGACCACATGCTTATATGTAGACGGACTGATAATCTCCAACTAGTTGGTTATTCTGACTCCGACTTCGCTGGCTGCATTGACTCAAGAAAATCCACCTCGGGATATGTCTTTATGCTAGCCCATGGTGCCGTTTCTTGGAGGAGTGCGAAACAGACCTTAACAGCTACTAACTATGGAGGCTGAGTTCGTCTCTTGTTTTGAGGCTACCTCACATGGCGTATGGCTGAAAAGTTTTATATCTGGACTTAGCGTCGTGGACTCTATCTGTCGGCCGATAATAATGTTTTGTGATAATTCATCTTCTCTTTTTATGGCTAAGAACAATAAGAGTGGAAGTCGAAGTAAGCACATCGACATTAAGTTTCGAGCCATAAAAGAATGTGTTCAAGAAAAGAAAGTGATCATAGAACATATTAGCATTGGATTGATGATTGCTGACCCCTTGATAAAAGGCATGCACATTAAAGTTTTCAAGGGTCATGTAGAGAGATGGGACTTGGTCTTATCATTTAAAACACTATTTTGAGTTATGTTGTAACATTTCATTCAGTTGAATATTTCTCTTTCAGTTTTATGTACGTACATGTTGTTGTTATTTGAGAAATATCATTAACATTGGCCTTGCGCAAACATAGGGTTTACTCATTAATTAGTATGAGTGGTGAAAGACAAAGTATATTGTAATACATGGAAGATAGATTCTCGTTCTAAAGGGAATTTTATTGCTATGATTAGGAGTGTTAATGAGCCGAGCCGAGCCCGAGCTTAGGGTCGCTCGGGCTCGTTATGCTTTACTCGAGCTCGATTCATATATGAAGTTTTTCTTGTTAAAATGGACCAAGTGGGAGAATGTTGGAAAATTTGAAAATTAAATATATTTTGTTAATTAACATTTAGTTTTTAGAATATTTGGTGGTCCATTTCTCCTTAGGGGGTAGTTACCATGATCAAGGTAACCACCCATTATCTCCAAAGTGGTCCATTTCTCCTTAGTGGGTAGTTACCCATGATCAAGGTAACCACCCATTATTTCCATAACCTTCAGAAAAACTACTCATAACCCCATTAATTTATAGGGTTCTTTGATGGCAAGACCCTATATAAATAAGTGAATATACTGAATAAGGTCACCAAGTGTACTCTCCACAAATTTAGAAAAACACGCTCTAAGAGTGAGAGGAGGGTTTGGCACCATAATTCGAAAACTGATCAATTGGATACACAAAATACAGTATTCAAACAGGTCAATATAATTAGCAATGGCTGGAGGTAATTCTTCATCTAATTTAAGACTTCCGCTTTTATTATTATATATTCGTGTACAGGTTATGAATATAATTAAGTATTAGTTTATTTATTAATCTAACAGTCAGAGCTTAGTGACTGGATGTTTGCTGTAATTATCATTGATCTTTAGTATATTCCAAAGAATAGTTGATTTGCCACCTAAGCGATAGAGTAAGAGTCAAAGATAGCAAAGATAGCAAAGATATCCCCTAACAATATATTCTAACATAAAATATTAGTGCATCTAATATGTTGAGTATATATATGAAACATGTATGGAAGTCTTAATTAGGAAACTGGTTATCGCCAGTAACACTACGGGGTCTGGGTTGGGTTTCAAACTATGCCCAAGAACAACTACTATCCTCTGTCTCATGTTTGCATATGACAGCCTCGTTTTTTGCAAAGCCAAAACCACGGCTTGTATCGAACTCAAGAAACAAATTGATGAGTTTTGCACCATCTCTGGCCAATTAGTCAACTTCCATAAATCTGCCCTAATCTTCTCAAAGCAAATTCCTAACAGTCTTAAGCATGGTTTAGCTAGCCATTTTGACATTACTCCTAAAGGGAGCCTGGGAAGATATCTAGGAATCCATTTCAGATCGTTCAAACCTACCAAAAATGATAAAACAAAAATCCTGAAAGACACGAAACGACGCCTTCTTCTCTGGGAAGCAGGCTTCCTCTCAAAAGCAGGTCGTCACACCCTCATTCAATCGAACCTTGAAGCAATCCCAGCCTATACTTGCTCTTCTACTCTTCTACCAGTTAGCCTAGCAAAAAATATTGACACCCTCCATAGAACTTTCTTCTGTAAACAGCAGAAAGAAAAGAATGCAATTCCCCTTATTTCTTGGAATAAGATATGCATGCCTAAAGGATTGGGGGGGCTGGGCCTCCGAAAGACCTACCCTCTAAACCAGGCTTTCATTGCTAAGCTTGGATGGGCTGTCCTTACCAACCCGCAAAGCTTATGGGTTCAACTTATGACACAAAAATATCTTAAGCAAAAAACTTTCTTTGAATGCAATCCTAAACCAGCGGACTCGGAAATTTGGAAAAAAATCTTGAGCCAAAGAGAGATCCTCATGAAAGGGATTCGCTGGAAAATTGGAAATGGGAAAAGTGTTTATTTTTGGTTAGACAATTGGGTAGATCAGTGTAGCTTAGTCGAAAAACTCAAGATTCACCCATCCACAATTAATGTTGAGCTTAGAGTGGCCAGCTTCATTACACCGGATCACAGATGGGACCTTGCCTCACTTCACAGCACACTACCGCCGGGCATTTGTAATTTAATACAAGGTGTCCCATGACACGGTCGTTGCACGTGCCAAATTAATAACCTAACTTAGCCTAGTTTAGGGCAAGAAAGGGTCGATTCCACAAGGAAGCAAGGATTAGCAAGGTTTGAAAGTAATTAAGCGAGCTAAGTCTATTTTTAGTGATTTTTGAGATTAATTGATTAACTAAGAAACTAAGAACGAATTAGCTAACAATTAAACTAAATAATGATGGGGTTTAACAATAATAAGAGGACACTAGGGATAGGGGAATCACTAGTTAACCAATTGCTAACCTATTTGTCAAGCCAAGGGGATTCATTAGGGTCAACTAAGGGACTAAGTCACTCATATGTTTCCTAATTACTCTCTCGAGCTAATTAGGAGGACCTAATCAACCAATTTTACCTATTCTCATGGTAAATTCAATCAATCAAGTATTTCCACAACTCGTAGCGATTCAATTAAGGTCCTAAGAAGCCTAACACCTATTCTCATGGTGAAGTCAACCTATTGACTAGTCTAAGGTCCATCAAAAGCTTCATCTCTCAATCCTTCACTTTTGATCCCCAAATCAAGTTCAATTGATGATCAAGCAATTAAACAAGCAAATAAATAGGCTAGACAACCTAATTTCACCTAAATCTAACCCTCTAGCTTGACTTTTGAGGTTAAATCATGATCATCCTAGGTCATCCCCTTCCCCTAGCTAGAAACTACTCTCTAGCCATGAACAAGGTAAAGTAAAAAGCTTGAAACAACTTTTGTAAATCAACAATGGTGAAAATCAACATAAAAGAGCTAAACATCAACTAATCAATACTAATCAAAGGCTAAAACTAAATAAAGCAAATAATAGAGCAAATAAAGAAAAGAGATAGAAGAAGTACTCAATAATAGATGACAATCAATGGCAAAACTCCATGGAAATAGCCTCAAAAGCTTCAATTCACAATTTCTAGATCTACTTTATCTCTCTAAACTCTACTTTTCTCTCTAGAATTCTCTCTCTAATTAAAGCTAATTAAAATCCGAAATTAAAAGCTCTCCCATCATTATTACAAAAATGAGTTTTTATACCCCAAAGTACTAAGTGCAAAACCATAAAACACAAAACCGAAATCTTCTAAAAAAACCGATACAAAATCGAAACCGAAATACCAAAATCTGGGCATGGAGCGCCCGCTCCTTGTAAATTAGAGCGACCGCTCCAATCTTGGAGCGCCCGCTCCTGGAACGCTCCAGGGCCTCTCCAAGTTGCTGCTACTTTTCTTCACTTTTTCTTTGACGGAGCTCCCGCTCCGCCTCTTTTGGAGTGCCCGCTCCCCTGTTTAGAGCCTCATTATTGCTTGTATATCTTCAAAACACTCCAAGCAAACATTAGATGGGGAGGGGGGTATGCATATGCAAATGCAACAACCTATATGCACCCTAACTATATGCAAATGAACTAAACTAGATGCTAAACATGAGATTACAAGAAATGATGAAAAAAGGAAAGAAAAGGAAACTAAATGGCCTAAAATGCATCTAAATGCCCTAAAACTACATGCAAATAAGTGAACCTAAAGTCCACTTATCATCCCACTACCTACAAATGACATGGAGGACACCCCGATTTGGGGACCGACTTCAAATGGTTTAGAAACAGCCGCATTTTCCAAAACGAACCTTTCAACCCTAAAAGAACCCTTTTAAGGGCTACTTTTGCGGAAAAAGAAAGGAGCCATAGAATCGCCCTAAACAAGGATTCTACAAAGATTTCCCCTTCCAGGGGATTCCCCCCTCCCCACCTAAATTCTCCCATCCCACACCCTGCCCCCTTCTTGTTTCTTGGTCTCCTCCTCCTCCTGGCACTCTCAAAATCAACTTCGACGGCTTAGTCAGGAACGGGACAGCGGCAGCAGGCTTCATCATCAGAGATTATCAAGCCAATGTTATAGCAGCAAAATCCTACAACTTAGGCAATGCAAGTATCATAGTAGCAGAAGCGACGACACTCCATAAAGCTTTGATCCACATCAACTCCATCCGGCACACCAACACCATCATAGAAGGCGACAATCTTTTGGTCATCAATGCAGTTAAAAAGATTTGGTCTCATCCATGGCAGATTGACAACATAATTCAAGACATTCATCTCATTCTTCAGAACTTCGACAAATGGGAAATCAATCACATTTACAGAGAGGCAAATAGGGCAGCAGACTGGGTAGCGAACATCGGGCACCTTCTATATGATAGTCTCACCATAGATATTGTGGAACATTATACTATTCTCCCTATCCTTAGTTCAGATGCATTAGGAGAACTCCTTGTGCGGAGGGGCTCCTAATGCTCTTTTCCCCTAATTTTCCTTATCTTACCAAAACATATATATATATATATGAAACATGATGGATCTTTCCTTTCACCTTTAAAAGAAACATATTTTGATTGAAACAAGTTCCAATGAGTACGACTACTTGGTTCAATTTGAAAATACGTATGTTTAAATAAGTTAATAGTTTTTAGGTGTGTGAATTATAAGAAATAGAACACACTACTAGATATCTATGTAAAGGCATGTTTAGTTGTAAGACTTGTAACTTATGTTATCAAGACTTGAATATAGTGTCTACTCGAATTTATGAATTTGGGTGTTGGGTTCGGCCGTTTTATGTTAAGTTTTAAGTTTTAAAGAAGTATTTAGGGCTAGGCGATGCTTTGGGATTCATGTGTATAATACTTAAGTATTTTTGAAACAACTAAAATTTGGCGTAGAAAGATGTTAGCAAAAAATTATAAATGAGTAGTTTTCATAAATGCCATTAAAATGTTGTATCTTAATTATTGTTTCTCACTGAAAACATATAATATCATTATTAGTATTGATAAAATAAGCAACAACAATGTGGTAACACAATGGTTAGAACATTTATCTTCCATATTTGAGTCGCAAGTTTGAAACTTCTCATGTACAATTTGCACTTTTTAATGATAGACTTTGATTGTTGAAAAAAAGGGAGAGTGAGACGTGACGGATTACAATCCATGCCTACATATATATGTGAAGTATCCAAGTATGTCATGTCTGACACGACTCAAGTCAAAGCGGATGTAACACCCTCCATACTTAAACACCTTTAAATTAACAAAAATATTTATTTTCAAAATTACAGTTCAAACTTGGAGGTTGTTAACGTTCATTTACCCTTTAAATGAGTGAACGAAGGCTAACGGAACGAAATAAAATTAACACGAAACTATTAAGAAATAAATTTGAGAGGAAACTTACTACTAAAAAAATAACTTGTTTACAAGGGAACTGGTGAGAAAAATTGGGAATTTAAATTTTAAATTTTGTGTTTATAGTGAATGGGGAGCAGTGAAACAGGAAGGAGGAAGAATTAGGCAAAAATGGAGCGCTTTAATCAATTAATCGATTGACATAAATTAGAGAGAAATTAAAGATGAAATGGCGAGAATTAGGGAAATTTAATGGTAGCTCTACATTTAAATTGATTGGGATTATGGATGATTTTTTTGGGGGTTTCCACTCTCTATTCTAGAGCATTCATTTGATTGAGGGGAAATTTTTTTATTTTTTTTAACACAAATTTTCAAAATATAATAAATCCGATAAATAGATTTCAATAGTGAAATAATATATACTCGAAACTTAAGGTAGATAAAATTTATTTTTAGAAAATATATTGAATAAAGTAAATAAGTGTCAACGATGACAAATTTTAATTTATTTATATCGAATAGATTATATACCCTTTAGAAAATAATAATTGTATTTTCAAGAAATCATAATTTCATAATTTGTTCAAAATAGATATTCTAAAAGTTTCTAAAATTTCGGGGTATTACACGAGACACCTAAGGTCAATAAATAGGGATGTCAATGGGGCGGGGCAGGTGCGAAGGATGGTCCCTCAACACTCATCCCCGCCTAAAAATTCATCCCCATCCCCGCCCCATTACCCATGGCGGGAAATTTTTGATCCTCATCCCCGCCCCAACGAATACGCAATAAAAACCATCCCCGCCCCATCACCCACATGGGTCTCTTCACCCATCTCACGCCCACCATACCCGCCTTAATATATGTTACATGTTTATTAAATTATGTGCTAATTTTTTTTAAAAATATGTTAAAATAAAATACGTTTATTCAATATAGTTTTTATTAAATAATATTCAATAAGTATTTTGGAGGCGGGGATGAAGCGGGGCGGGCGGGGATGGGGCGGTTACTGTCTAAACTCCACACCCACCCCATTACCATGGAGGGGATAATTTCCATCCCCATCCCCGCCCCACCACCAGCAAAACCTTCCCTTATCTCTGCCTAACTGGGGCCGATGCGGGGTGGGTCTCCACGAACCCTGCCCCACTAACATCCCTATCAATGAGGTGTCGAAATAAAAGAGGGGATAACTTAATGTTGGTTTAGCACAAAGCCACAAATTATAAAAATGGTGGTCCAAGTTCATTAAGCATTAATTAAGCATCGTGCATGGAATCACCATCCCCTTATTTCCGTACTAAAAATCTAAATTATTGATTAGCATGTTCGCCAAACACAGCCTTTGATTTACAGAATCTCATACAATATTAAGTTCTTCCTAAGCGGCCAACTAGATAAGCATGATTAAAAACCAAGTCATATTATTCGACTATCCAGCTAGATAAGCATGATTAAATGATTAAACTTCTCAAAGAAAACCATGATTTACTTGTGCCATAAACCACCTAGACTACCAACTACCAAAACTTGAAGTTGTTATAAGACAGTATCCGAACGTTCACAATCAAGTAGCCAAATATATTCCATAAGGGTTTATTCGATCTAATCGTACCAAAAAAGAAAAATTGAGATGGAAATGGAGAAGAGATTGTATGAAGTTGCTCTTGAAGGAAATGTAACAAACTTAAAAGTATTAGTTCAAGAAGATCCCTTAATTCTTGATAGAATATCCTTAACTTTCTTTCAAGAAACCCCTTTACACATTGCAACCTTACGTGGGCACATTGACTTTGCAAGGGTGGTACTGAGTCACAACCCTCGACTCGCTACCGAACCTGACTCGCTAGGCCACTTGCCTCTCCACGTCGCTTCGGCCAAGGGACACGTGGAGATCGTACGTGAGCTAGTCCTCGTGGAACCAAAAGCATGTCTAGTTCGTAGCAAGGATGGGAAATTGCCACTTCATTTGGCAATAATGAAAGGGGTCCGAGCTGAGGTGGTCAACGAGTTGGCTCGGGCGTGTCCTGAGTCGACACGGTTGAGAGTGGATAGAGGAGATACTGTTTTGCACTTGTGTGTTAAGTGTGATAATATGGATGGTTTGAAAGTGTTGGTGGAGCTGTTGAAAGGTGAAGATGATGGTATTGGCAACTTGTTGAATGCAAGGAATGATGATGGTAATACTATATTGCATTTGGCTGCTTTATACAAGCATTTGGAGGTACCCTTTTTCCCCTTTTTGCAACTTTTTGTTAGTCAAAAGATGAATGATCCAAATAAGTTTGATTCCATCAAAATGATGCTAAGTTTGGAGGGGTTTAATCTATTTATCTAGTCAAAATTGTTTTTGTGAGGCCTAATAAATACATATTAGAACGGTGTAGGAAGAATTGAAGCATATATTAGCAATGGTATCATAAGTATTCGAAAGACATTCAAGGATGCAATTATAATCCAGTAGTAATAAATAGAAAAGCAGGGAAATTTGGTAAAAGACAATGGTGAGGCAATTTGAAAAATCCTTCTCCGATAAACATGTGAAAAGGAACGTTTTGGTAACTTTGTTTGCTAGGACAGTAACAATACACCTGCAACTTTTATTATGTACGCGGGTGGATCATGTTATATTTAAAGTTATTTTTTTCGTTCATTGCTCATTTAGATCTCTAATTTTTGCTTATTTGAAAACGTTTAAATGATTAATGAGAAAAAAATAGCCTATGGTACGCCAAGTATATGATCAATACTAAGACTTGCACGGATTCCTCCTCTCTTTATCTCGTTGTATGAAAAGGAGAGTATTCATCATACATCCAAATGTATAATGGAAGTTGTAAGTCTCATAGCAATGAGCAAAAAAAATAGTCTTAGAGTTGATTGTAAAAAATAGTATCCATTTAACTTTTTCGAAAGGTAATTAATTAATTAGTTTCATCAACGCCTTTTTGTGTTGATTGTTATATTTCCTATTGCAGATCACAAAATTCGTGATGGCAACTCCAAGCATTGAACTAAATGCACAAAACAAGAATGGTCTTACAGCCTTAGAGTTGGTTCAAAACTCTCCTAATGATTTGAAAACACTTAAGCTACTCAACTTCCTCTTAGAATCCAACTTTCAACACTCAAAAGTTAGTACCCGAAAAATGAATCCTACAACATCACCTACTAGACCCCAAAAGCCCAAGAGATCATGGAAAAGAATTTTTACCTTCAATAATAATAACCAATTGGAAGATTTGAAAGGTGAACTATTTATAACCGCGGCTATAATAGCCGCGATTAATGCACTACCCATCATTAACATGAGGGTAAATGGCCCGGATTTAACCGACCAATATACTATCAACTCAGCTTCATTTGTACCTGCTGTCGCAATCATGGTGTTATTGGTGAGTGGAATTTCGTTAAGAAACAAGTTGTGTGCTTGGTTAGTGATACAGTTGATGTACACTTCACTTGGATTTATGGGTTTGAATTATATTGGAGAGATGATCTCGAACGAAAGCCGATATTTGAATGTGGATTTTGCCTTTGTTTTTGTTGCGATTTGGTTTGGTTTGCTAATGATAGCAAGTCTACTTAATCTCATCCGTTTGGTTGTGTGGATTGTAAAGAACATCAAAGTGTGCGTGAAGCGAAGGAGGTTGAGGAGCAGAAGAGATAATATTAATGCTCTATCAAATTCTTGATGGACGAAATTAATAAGGCACTATTCTTGCGAACTCATAGAGCTATGTACTTATAAGACACAATTTCATTATTCTATGTTGAGAAGATATTGTGTCAGAAGCGTCTAACAGAAAACAATGCGTCAGACCACTTCATGTAATTTCAGTTGGCATATTATTTGTTTCAGTTGACACATTATCACTTTCAGTTGACATATTATTTGTTTCAGTTGACAGTTTGTTTCATATTTTTCAGTTGGATTTTGATTTTAGTTGGACCTTTTGTTCGTTCAGTTTGATGCCTTTTGAAGTTCATTTGATCCTTCTATTCTTTAGTTGCATGTGTTTTAAGTTCAGTTGGACCTTCTATTCATTTAGTTGGAACCAACTGAAAGAATAAAGTAACTAACTAAAAGAATAAAAGTAACCAACTGAAAGAATAAAGTGACCAACTGAAAGGATAAACCAACCAACTGAAAGAATAGGCCAATAAACTGAAACAATAAATCAATGAACTGAAACAATAATAAACTGACCTTGTACAAGTTTAGATCAACAAACACTCTGTATTCAACCTCCTCTCCGTCGTTCGTGGCGATTCGGTGGCTGGGGTGGTAGGGTGGCTGCGTTTTGGAGTGGTGCGTTTTGAAGCATCTGTTGTGGTGGCCGGAGCTTGATAACCGGTGGCCTGGGTTCGCAAGGTGACTGGGCCGTAGAGGGAGAGGATATGACTGGGCGGTGGTGTCAGCGGAGAGGAAGGAGGAAGGAGCGGCATCGGCGGCGGGACTCCGTCTGACAGTGAGATTGGGTCAGACGGTCTGACCCAATACTTTCTCTTGTATGTTTTATCATGGCCTTAAGTTAGAGAATTGGACTTAAGTTAAAGTTTTGACTTTCCACTCCTCTTTCTGGAGCGTTTGGTACTAAACAGATTGCAAGAGAGGGTTAAACCCCAAAACTCTAATTTTCAAAAAGTTTTAGATTAATTTTTATTCAAAATTTTGGTGCTGCAAATTATAAAAGATTACTATACACTCGGATTTATGCACCTTTAAGCAATTGTTGATTTTAGTAATCGTGTAATATCATCTGCTTGATATATATTTAAGGTTAAGAGCTATGTTTTTTTATTGTGTTGTATATTTAGAAAGTCAAATTTGAAAAGAATTATATATATACTATATTGTTATCTAATATAATACAAATCACATAAAATAAATTCGGAGGAGTTAAGGTACTTTGAGATTAATTTTCTAGAGATACTTACCTCTTTTAGTATACATTATTTATATTTAGTTAAATGACATCATGTAAAGTAGGAAAATTTTCATGTGTTGAATCAATTAAATGTTCTTCACAATAATTGGTAATATGAAGATGTCACTCACTCTTAAGTAATAATAGAATATAAGTCATGTCCTTATATGTCATTTTACTGAAAATCAGCGATTAACTATCAGTTTATCTTACCAAATACTTTATAAAACAGTTAATACAAATAGTTTACCAAATCAGCTGAATTGAACTGGACTGAATTGAGCTCAAAGAAATAGTGATTTGTGAGAGTAGAAATGTTGTCAAGAATTGAACTGAAAATAAGCCGGAAGAGAAGAGGCGCTAAATAATATGAAATTAATCAATCAAGAATAATGAATTAGAACCGCCGATACAAAAAGGTTTGAGAAATTATATGTGGGAATGTCAAAACTTTGTTCAAAATCAATAGCAACTCACACTCAAAAAAACGAAATATTTAAGGCCTCTGTTTCAACTTATTATTATAAAACCGGTTTTTTATTAATTAAATGTTTATTTTACTAAACACAAATTATTTTCATGGTTGCTAAACGCAACCTCACTTAACTTAACGTAACACGTCAAAATATCCAAAATACCCTTTGTATCCTCATTTCCTCATCCTGCTACATGAACACTCACCTTTTCCCCTTCTCCATTTTCCCGCTCAACACATTTCCTTCCTCCATTTTACCTTTCCTCTACTCAATTTTCACCCATTTTCTCCTAATTTTGCTTCAATTTTGCACAAAAACTCCAGAAACTAGATTAGGGTTCGCATTTTGGACAAAAATTCACAGCTACTATATGAAATTTGACTAGGGTGAAGCAATTGTGCAATTTTTCGGCTTTAGGGTTGAAAGCAATTCTGCAATTTTCGATTAAATTTCGCCAAATTCGTTCAAGTTCGACAATGAGATGACTTAATTTATGATTTTCGACAAATTTCCGATGCATTTGTGAAATTTCCGACTAGATTTCGACTAAAATTCGAAGCAAACCCGTTCAAGTTCGAAATCCTAGATACTATTTCGTGCAATTCGAATGAAACAATCATTTCTGTTTCATTCAATCTGCACGAAACAGATATACATATTTCATAGGTATTGCACGAAGTAGGGTTCATGGTTCCATAGAAGTTGAACGAAACAAATAGATATATTTTGCACCAGCTACACGAAATAGGCAAAAAAAATCGAAAAAAAAATCAACACTCACATCCAGTTCGAGATCGCACGGGTCAAAATTATCATCCATCGAAGTTGTTATTCAAATTGATTTTTATGATTTCGTCACGAATTCAGAAGTTTTTTTTTTCCTCTCTAGAGGTCGGAGTAGATGAGAGAGAACCTATTTTTTTTTATAATGAGAGTAAAATAAGGGATTGGGGGGTTGCGTTAAGTAAAATGAGGTTGCATTTAGCAATCCCCATTATTTTTAGGACAATAAAATTGTAGCCATTATAACTCCTTAAATCTCATCCTTTTATTTGTATTGGACTCATCTTGTCCGTTTCTTTAGTAGACTTTTACAACCTCCAAGAAAAAAAAAAGATAAAGTTTTTGAAACAAAAAAAAGGGAAAAATGACAAAAAAGAAAGAAAGAAAAGAAACTGCTACTGTAATTGTATTACCATTATCATCTTTTGCGTAACTTGCTGCTTTTTCATTCGATCTACTTTGATTATTGAACTCATTAAGTGTTTTTTCTATCCAATTAATTTGCAATGAAATTTTATCTCTAGCCATCAACTAGTTTTCATAATTTCGAGCAATTTTGGAGTAAAATGAAGGATTTTCTATTTCTCTCATCCTCCATTTTATTCACTATAAATTGAAACGTTTTCGAGTTTTGAGTAACAAGATAAAACATAATTCAACGAATGAAAAAGAATATGATTCTTTTTCAAGATTTCAGGAACCGGATGCAAAGAAAAAGAAGGGGAGAAGAAGGAGACCAATAGCAAACATACAAACAAGGAGAATAGAAAAGGAAGATGAACCGAGTGTGTATTTTTTAAACAAAAATAATGTTTTTTAAAACTAATTAGATTTAATGGATAAGATTAGTTTTTCTTTAAAAAAAAAATGATAAGATTAGTCTATTAAAATAGAGGGCTGAGGTTGAGACAATTATAAGGGCTATAAATTTTTTGTAATCACTTAAAAACTTTCCTTATTTTTGTTGATTGAAACTTATTTTGAACAATCAATATCCGTGGAATAGCAAAAATTACAATCCGACCAAATTAACAAATGAAATTTAGCTTGTCTTGGCGCACACACCAGCTACAAAGATTTTAAAAAAGGGAAGTTGGTAAACCCCTTCTTACAACATTTTATCACCTTAATTGTTTTTTGTTATTTTACATCATTTAATATAATTTTATAATATAAATAAATCATATTAATAATTAATTTAATATTGAATAACCAAATGAAATAGGTTGAGTATACTAATTTTGACAGAGATTCGATGTTAGAAGGTCCACACAACGTCAACTATATATAACTACCCTTATTTTTATCCATTTCTCCAACTACCATGTGCAATCTATCTATTAAAGTGGTCAATTTTCGTTAAGTTTTTGGGCTAATCCTAGTTGGTATTGATTTAAAAAAAAATGAAGCAAATGTGGTATTTATATAAAATAAAGGAAAAAATTGCCTAGAATAATGCAACCTTTTGGCAACTTGCAAAGAATAATGCAACCTAAAGATTATTCTGGAATAATGCAACCTTTATACCCCATTTATTTTAAATGGGGTAAAACCAGATTCAACCTAGAGAAGAGGTTCAATGAGACACGTGTCGTATTGTTACTGGTTATCCTAAATAATTTTTTTTAAAAAAATTATAAACAAAAAGATTAAAAAAAAAACACAAAAAAACCAAAACCCCCCCTCCCCCCAGCCGTGAAACCACCGACCACCCCACCCCCTCCTCCCTTCCCCAGCAAAGAAACCACCATCGCCGTCACAACCACCACCCTTAAAACACCCAGACGCCGCCGAAATCCCAACGCCTCCAAGCACGCACCTCTCCGTTCGCACCTCCCCCCGTTCGCGCAAACACCACGCCGGATTTACCACCACCTCACCGGAACCCAGCCAAACACCACCAATAAACCACCCCAACGTCCCTATCCCCTCCCGTTAACCACCCCGAACCCTCATCAAAAAAACCACCCCTCCCGTTAACCGCCCCGACCCCTCTTAATAAACCACCCCTACCTTTGACAGAAAATGAGAGGCGGCAGGTACAGACTCCACCGTCGCCGACATTGAATTTTTCTTCGTCATCGGAAGTGAGTGGCGTGGGGTGAGGGTGGGGGTGGGGGTGGGGTTGGGGGGGGGGGTAGTAGCAGTGACTTTCGTGGTGGGGGGGAGTGTGGGGTGCGTGGCTAGGGGCTGGATATAGTTTTTTTTTTAATTTTTTTAAATTTTATTATTTGGAATTTAAAGTTTTAAATAAAAATTACCCATAGTTCAGGTCACTAGTCATTTGTCTTGTTTAAAATAAATGGGGTATAAAGGTTGTATAATTCCTGAATAATCTTTAGGTTGCATTATTCTTTGCGAATCGCCAAAAGGTTGCATTATTCTAGGCAATTTTTCCTAAAATAAAAAAGAACCTAGGTATTAATTTTAAAAAAGAGGTTAAATCTAGGTATTTATTGCCAAATTTTCCTATAACAAAAAATCAGACATTTAGAAGAGAATGGAATACGGAGATTTATTTACTACTTTATCTTCAGAATTGAAATAAAGTAAAAATGATTCACTACGGCATGTTCTCTTCGGTATAAAAGAGCTTAACTGACCTGAATTGAAATTGTAACGCCCCGAAAACAGGTGCCTTAATTAACCACCATTAACTATAACTAATCACAAGATTTGCGGAAGCGTTTCCTTAAACCTGTGGGTTATGGCCCACCAATAATATAATATTCTTACAAAAGCTCATTATCTCATAATTACAACTAAGACCTTAAATACTTCCTTCATCTCATTTCTTGAAATCCATCCTAAGCACTTGCTTTTCCCAGATCCATCTCCATCCTTCTTTCATAATTTAAGCTTCGTTCAGAAGAAAAATAGAGAAAAAAGAAAAGACAGAAAACATTCCAAAATGAGTGGAAAACTCGTAACTTTACTCCAGCCCGTAAAAACGGTTTTGGTTTGAAAACATTTTTGCATTTACATGGCACATATTTGAGATAAAGCAAACACATACTTCACATGTCATCATACTTGACATAGAATACTCACGTTCATACAATACATGCAATCATGTTCACGGACACTTTTATATTTTCATCAGAATATATGTAGACTAGTAGAACTTAAAAGCTAATCATGTAAGAAACTGACGTCATGCATTCCATGTTAATTACTTTAAGTACAAGCACGTGTCATGAACAGTATGTACTGAGCATTAAGTAAATCCGTTACGTTAAAATGTAACCTCAAACTTTAAATAGAAGGAAAGAATAATTCAAACATTTATAATTACAGTGTGATCCATAATGATCCATAATTCCTTTTTAATCAGTTTTATACTGGTTGTTGGACAGTATTTCAGCTGGTGGGACGTCTCCCACAACGGGCCAGTGCCCCAGTAAAAGAGCCAGTGCTCATCAGTAATAACAGTAGCGGGCCAGTGCCCCAGTAATGACAGTAGCGGGCCAGTGCCCCAGTAACAGTAAACAGCTCGGTACGTGCACGACCATCAGTCAGGATATATATACAGCTAAAAAACTAGTTCTTTCACTTGAAATTATCATGTTTCGTAACTTTTAATATCCATCAGTGATATTCAGTATACTTTAATCATTCAGCTCAGCTCTACCGTTATACAGGTAGTAAAATCATATCGTAAACAACGTTCGATATTCATAAGTTTTCACAAAGCGTACATTAAACCTTTGAAACCATTCGTAATGACGACCTTGGTTCAGAAAGCATTCATACTTATCGTTATTCATAAAGCATAACGTCATCCCATGACTCATAAGACGACATATTTAATCCACAATCATACGACTCTTATTACTTTGCTTATAATATTTTATAACTTTATTAATGTATTCCCAGACACTAATTGGTTTTACAAAAGCTCACATATTTCATGATAATTGTAAATGGACAACAACACCTTATATATATATATATCACATTGAACATGGATTCAGACTTAATATTACTTATAATAAGTCAAAGAGGTAGAATCATAGGTCATAAGTCTACCATGGGATACTAGACATAAGTATTCATAAATCATATAAGCATGTAACTCATGGATAACAGCATAAAATAACATACTTCATTTAATACACATGATTCATGAGTCTTGAGTCTTGTAATAAAAGTATTCATTATATATATTCATGAATTCACATAACTCAGAACCGACATTCTTTACTTAAACATTAAATAATCATGTGAACAATAATTAGATAACATAACTTAACATCGGGTTTTATATGACCATGGATAAAGCCGTAAAATCATACTGGTCATGTAAAATCATACTTTCATACATTATTCATTTATTCACGTTATAAATAATAATTCATATATATTTTTACTTACGTAAGCATGAGACATGGATCGATCATACTATGAATTACTTTACCTTACATAAACATGATTTTACTTGAATAGATATATAACTGGATCACATCTCATAATAATTATTTACCGCTTAACACGTAATAATTAGTTAAGTTACGTAATTCGTATCATCATGTAATTTTATATCGTTTACACATATGAGTTGTACTCTGTACGTATCACAATATATATATATTCCGTAAGTTAACGTAACATCATGGATATAACTTTAAATAGAAAATGAACCTTAATTCCATTAATTCACAATATGAGGCCCCTATAATCACATTTTACATCATAAAGTCACATACGGACATATATATTAATACTGGACATAAAGGTTACCTTAACCGCTCAATCCATAATATAGTCATAACTCCAATAACGTCATCCATAGACCTTTCGAATTCCCACATTCTGTTTATCGCTCCATAAATATCAATAAAATAATAATCATTAGAATCAATCCAACTTATAACTTATCACGGTCTTTCCTTAATGACCTACTTTTCGGAAATAAAATCATTATTTAAAATTCATTATAAATTCTTAAAAATGCCACTTTTATAAATATAAAATATTCGTTAAATAATACATAATAATGATAATTTATTTAAAAATCATTTCCTAAAATAACTACTTAACTAATTGGGATTTAATAAGCTATATAGTGAAATGCAATTGGGTTTTAATACCTTAAGTCAACATTGACATTGAGTATTTACAACTCTTAATAACTGGTTCTTAAAGAACCAGTTTCCTGCTTCTTTTATTTAAGCCACGAAAAGGAAGAGGAGAATGGGTGTGGCGAGTTGGAGGAGCAGGGAGGCATCCATGGTTGTGGGTGTGTGTGTTGCCGGCGATTTCTAGGTTGTGAGAGGAGCCGCGGTGGTGCAGCAGCAGCGAGCAAGGGAAGAAAACAGGGGAGGAATAAAGGACGGAGCTGCGTGTGGGTGTATCAATGGCGAGTGGTAGTTGAGGGTGGCGTTTCTGGTTGTTTTTGGTGGTAGACAGTAGGCGGCAAAGGTGGTTGCACGAAAACAGGGCAGCAAGTGGTGGTTTTGGTGGTTGTAGCTTACTTCACCTCTTCAATGGTGAAATTTGAAATCAAGTGAATTGGGGAAGAAGAAGAGTTGCGTTTCTTACAAAATTGGTAATCTGATTTCTAAGTGAATTGGATTGAAATGAATGTCCTATTTATAGAGAATTAAAGGTGTTCAAACTCAAGTTGGATTTTCTATAAAAAAAAAACAAGATGAGAAGATGAGGATGATGGTGATCTTTATCTCCAAATTGATTTTGTCTGCTTTGTTATGCTTATCTGAAATTCATACTCAAGCTTATCCAACCTCTTGTTGCTCCGATGGAGAAGGAGAAAAGAAGCAGGAGGTGGAAGATGAAGTTTTTCTTTTGTTTTCTTTTCCTTTTTTTGATTTTTGTGTTTTGGGTTAAATGGTTTTTGGGTTGGTTGAGAATTTTGAATTGGGCTTTAAAACATGGTTTGGGGCTCTAATTTGCCATGGAGACAACAATTCAATTACCAACATGCAAAAGCTTTATTTACTTACTCTAATTATCAAGCTTATTATTGAAAACAACTTTAAAATATTAAGTAGTAAAATATATTTTATCAAGAAAATTTAAATCATTTTAGTAAAATAATAAGCTCATATTTAAATTAATAATCTTAATTAGTTAATAATAAAATAAGGTTAAAACTTGGGGTATTACAGAAATGAATAGTGATATGTGACAATAAAAGTATTTGTCCATAGTTGAAATAAACTGAATTGAATTGAACTCAATTGAATTGAACTGAACTAAACATAAGTTAGGGAAAACAGTTATGAATAGTGACAACTAAAAGAGATATAACTTTCTGATAGAGCATGACAATTTAAGTAGTTTGTCACTAGTTCATTAATAGAATAACTGATTTCCTTAATCAATAATTAGGATACAAGGAGTGTTTATATATGCAAGCTAAGCAATCCTAGAAAATAGGAAATTAATATACAAAAGATATACATCAAAGATTTACAGAATATTTACATATTCTATCACACCCCCACAGTCGAAGCGGGATGAGGAAGAACGCTGAGACTGGAGCGAAATTCCTCAAATAGAGGACGAGGAAGACCTTTGGTGAAGATGTCAGCGTACTGGTATCGGGAAGGGACATGAAGCACACAAATGTGACCTTTAGCGACCTTTTCCCGTACAAAATGAATGTCCATCTCAATGTGTTTATTGCGCTGTTGCTGGACGGGATTACCGGAGAGGTAAACCGCACTAACATTGTCACAATAAATTAGAGTAGCTCGACAAACTAGACACTGAAGCTCCAAGAGAAGATTGCGTAGCCAACATGTTTCAGCAACCACATTGGCAACACCACGATATTCAGCTTCGGTACTGGAGCGAGACAAAGTAGCTTGTCGTAGACGACCATGAAATGAGGTTATCGCCTAGGAAGACGCAATAACTTGAAGTGGAGCGGCGAGTGTCAGGACAACCACCCCAATCAACATCAGTGTAGGAGATTAATCTGCTAGAAGGAGAAGAATACAGGTGCAAGCCCAAGTGAAGTGTGCCCTGAACGTACCGAAGGATACGTTTGAGCGCTTGTAGATGAGGCTCCCGTGGATCATGCATGAAGAGTCAGATTTGCTGAACTGCATAAGAGGGCACCTGCCAGACTGCGATAAAGTGAGGGATCAGCTACAGAAGGCCCAGAAGAGGCGCTGAGTTTGGCCTTAGTGTCAACAGGGGTAGCCGAGGGTTTGTAGGAGGACATGTTGGCGCGAGCCAAGATCTCCTCGGCGTACTTCCTTTGTGAGAGAAACAAGCCACCTGCATGCTTAGTGATAGAAATACCAAGAAAATAGCTCAAGGAGCCCAAATCAGTCGTAGAAAATTCAGCGCTAAGATGAGATATAATAGTAGCACGGAGGGTCTCCGAAGAGGCAGTCAAAATGATATCATCCACGTATAGTAATAAATAAGCAACATCAGAGCCATGATGATAAATAAACAAAGAGTGATCAGATTAGCTGTGATGAAACCCAAATGACGAGAGGTACGTGGAAAACCGCTGGTACCAGGCCCGAGGAGCCTGTTTAAGCCCATAGAGAGACTTTCGGAGTCGACAAACATAATCAGGATGGGATCGATCTCGAAAGCCAGGCGGCTGATGCATATAAACTATTTCCTGCAGGTGACCATGTAAGAAGGCATTCTTAACATCTAACTGATGGATGGACCAGGAATTACTGAGAGCCAGAGAAAGAATGATGCGAATAGTGCTGGTTTGACCACAGGACTGAAGGTCTTCTCACAATCAATGCCGACCTGTTGTGACCTGCCATTAGCAACAAGACGGGCTTTATGCCGCTCAAGAGAACCGTCAAACCAAAATTTATGCTTAAATAACCACATACACCGCACAATATTCTTATCAGTAGGACGGGGAAAAAGCTCCCAAGTCTCATTTTTAATCAAAGCATTAAATTCGTCAGTGTTGGCCACTTTCCAATTCGGATCATGAAGAGTAACTAAAGGAGATGTAGGAATGGGGGAGGGAGAAGTGGTGACTCAGAAATTCATAGGCTTTTTGGGTTTAAAAATGTCGTTGCTCGCACGTGTGCGAGCGAGGAGGCCGTTTGGGTAGTGGAGGGGGGTGTTGGGGAGCTGGGCTGGTGGGCGGTATTGGAGTGGCAGTGGGAAAGGTTGGGCTAGAGGGCTGAGGCGAGGTTGAGAGTGGCAAGGGTGAGGGAGTGGGCTAGGCTGGCGAGGTGAGAGGGAGAGGGAGAGGTTGGATATGTGTGGGGGAGGTTGGGGGCTGGGCTGATTTAAGTGGGAAGGGGATGGAGAGTGGGCCACAGAAGGTTGGGTCGCGTCAGGTAGGGGGGATGGCATTATTGTGGGAATGGGATTGGATCAGGTGATGGGGTAGGAGTAGGAGTTGGGTTGGGCAGGGGAGATTGTGGTGTAATAGGGGAGAGTGGGCTTGGCCCAGTTGGGGGATTGCTGGGCAGTAGCGGAAGAGAGAGTGGTGAGGGAGAGTCCAAGAAGGATTAATGGGTTGGTTTGGGTCTGTGGATGGCGGCAAAGGGGAAGACTTTTTCATTAAAAGTGACGTGCCGCGAAATGTATATTTTGTTTGAGCTAATGTCGAAGCATTTATATCCATGATGGTTAGAAGGGAATCCAAGGAACACACAAGGGAGAGTGCGAGCTTGGAGTTTGTTGGTGGAAGAAGAAGGGAGATGAGGGTAGCAAAGACACCCAAATGTGCGGAGATGAGAATAAAAGGGTTGGCGGAGATAAAGAATTTGAGTGGGGGAAGAGATAGATAGGACTTTGCTTGGAAGGATATTACGAAGGTAGGTGGCCATTTGAAGGGCATGAGGCCAAAAGGAGGAAGGAATAGAGGCATGGAGAAGAAGGGTACAGATGGTGTTATTTATAGTGCGAATTTTACGTTCCTCCTTACCATTTTGAGAAGAAGTGTAGGGACAAGAGAAGCGGAAATACATGCCATGTTGCGCACATTGTTTTTGGAATGGAGCGTTATCAAACTCACGACCATTATCACATTGGAAACTTTTTATTTTACGTTCAAATTGAGTATGGATATATTCGCGAAAAGTAATGAACTTAGAGAGGACTTGGGATTTATTGGTGAGGGGATATGTCCATAGAAAACTAGTATAGTCATCCAAAAACAAAATATAATAGCGATGACCAGAGGAACTCAAAGTGAGAGATCCAAAGGTCACTATGCACAATGTCAAAGGGAGCAACAATCGTATTATTAGAAGAGTAAAAAGGTAAACTTGATATGTTTTCCAAGTTGACATCCATGACAAAAACAAGAGCCACTAGAAGTACATGGAATGACATTATTAGACTAAAGAGAATTAACGACATGAGCGCCAGGATGGCCTAAGTGATTGTGCCAAGTAGTGGTGGAGAGAGCAGCAAAAGCTTGAGTTGAGGTAGGAGTAGTGGAGGAAAGAGGGTAGAGATCGCCCGTGCTATCACATCTCATAATAATAGTCCCCGTCCGACGGTCCTTCACATGAAACCGAAAGGATCAAATTGTAGAGACACATTATTATCAGTGGTGAATTTCGCATGGAGATTAGATTTTTAATAATTTGGGGAGCATGTAATACATGGGAAAGGGTGAGGGGTGAATGAGAATGTGATTTGCTAGGGGGAATAGTGCTACCATGACCAAGAACATGAATAGTATGACCATTACCAACAACAATATGTTTATTAATGCTCGAATTAAAATAGGACGAGAGAGTACCTGAATCGCCCGTCATATGAGATGAAGCGCAGGTGTCCATATACCAATTTTCATCTGGCGGGTTGAGTGTCATGGTATGCATTGCGGAGTCAATATCCGTCGGAGTGTACTCATAAGGAGTCGGTGCGGGCTCCACGGTGGCGGCATAAGCATGAATAGGGCGGGGGCCAAGGACGCCGGCTGAACTCGGGGGCCGCTGACTTGGCCGTGGTTGGGCAGTCGGGTACGGACACGGACCGGGCACCCAGTCCGCAGACGGGCCATACTGAGGGTGATGATATTGGGCGGGCTCATAGTAATAGGCGTATGGGGGAGGCCCATAACATGGTTGACGCTGCTCGTAGGCAGGGGGATGCTGCTGCTGCTGTCGACCCCGCCCACGACCCTTGCCGTTGTTTGAATGTTTGCCTCCGCGGCCACCGGGCCCACGACCCCTAGACGAAGGCGTGTGTCGCTGTTGAGTGTGGTGTGGCGAATCGGCAGTGACGTCCTCAGCAGACTCTCCGTGAGAAGAGTCGATGGAAGCAATTAAAGCATTAGAGGAGGAAGAGAGTTGCTGGGCTTTGCGCGACTCCTCTAACGTAAGCATCGATCTTGCTTGGTAAAACGGCGGCAAGGGATCACTTTGCTGTATTAGCGACGCAACGTTGTCATATGCATCATTGAAACCCGCGACGACTTGAAGGACCAAACGTTGGTTGGAAACCAGAGAACCAACGCCGGCGAGTTGATCAGAAGTCATCTTCAAACGTTGACAGTAGGAGGACACGTTCTTGAAGTTTTCAAGTTGAATGTTGGAAAACTGATTTTCAAGATAAACCGCACGTGAGTGCTTATTATCTTGGAATATGTCACGAAGACGTTCCCACGCTTGTTGAGCCGTGGAGTCAGGTTCGAGAATCCTGAGCATTAGGTCCTCAGTAATAGTCCCATCGATCCATTGAAGGACCACGGCATCAAGGCGACCCCATAGTTCTTTGTCCTTGATGTCGGGCTTGTCATTAGGTGGAATGATATGATCAAGCACTTGATTGGCACGAGCGGTAATTTTGAAAAGCTTTGCCCAAGAAGAATAATGGTTATTTTCCATGTCTAGAACGAGAGGGAGATGATTTTTGATGTTGAGAGCAGTGGCGGGATGATAAGAAGGGGAAGCTTTGGGGTCGGCCATTAATGGCGTGTGGAAGGGACTAGGGCACGAGTGAAAGGGGGGGGGGGCTAGGTTAGAGAGAGGTGAGAAAAATTAACCTAGGCTCTGATTACCATAATAGAATAACCGATTTCCTTAATTAATAATTAGGATACAAGGAGTGGTTATATATGCAAGCTAAGCAATCCTAGAAAATAGGAAACTAATATACAAACATCAAAGATTTATAGAATATTTACATATTCTATCATTCATTCGTAAAATTTTAAAACTAATAAGATAAATAGGAGCATAATAAGATAGATATGAGAAAAAATGCAAGAAATTTGTTCGAAGATGCATTCAGTTAAAAGTTTAAAACTGATAATATCATTATTTCATCAAGTATACTGAAACTTAAAACAAAGCAAACGTCTTTTCAAAATCATTAAATATTTCAATTGCATTAACAGTCAAGATTCAGTGGTTACTTAGATAATGCTATAACAGTTCAACAATTTTAGTGAGATAGGCTTACAAGACTTTGTTGTAAGACGGTAAAGAGTTACTCTAAATTATAATGCAAACAGTGTGTGCAAAAATTATATCATAGTAGTTTTGGTATTTTGAATTAGTTTTTTTTTATGTTATTTATTTATTGAGGTTGGGTGAGTGGGTAGTTATTTTTTGTGATGTAGTGGGATTGTGGGATGATTATAGGTGGTTTATTTATGCAATTATTCTCATTAATTTTTTATTTATTTTTTATGATAAATTATTTTTTCTGTAAATTATTAATTAAACAACAAAGGGTAAATTAAGCAATACATTAAATTTGGTGTCCCACCCCTCTTCCCTTACAGTATAGAGATGAGTTCTTTTTTTTTTATAATATAAATATTTCGCTTATACAAAAATCATTACACATCCACCTTCTATAAGTTTATGCCATAACTAATTAAAGCATAATTCCGTCTATAAACAATTTAAAGAATCAAGATTAGAGGTGTCAAACGCGTCGTGTCGTGTCGTGTTCGTGCTCGTGTTTGGTCTCATGTTCATTTCGTCTTGTTAATAAAATTTATCAAAAAGTATGTAAAGCATATGATAATTGAATAATAAGACAAATTAATCTTAATGGGTCGTGTTCATGTTGGTTTTGTGTCGGGTCGTGTTTGTGTTTTCGCTCAATAAATTTGTATTCATGTCGTGTCGATTCGGCCGTGTTGTCGTATCGTGTCAGAGATTGACAGCTCTAATCAAGAATGAGGTTTTGGACATATTTTGTTTTTAACCAATGTTTTCTTAATCATCCAGAATTTTTCTAAACCTTTTTCGAAAAACAACTAACAATAAGTTTGAACATAATCGACATATATATATATGAGATTGACGCTATAATTAAAACATGAGAAATCTTATGACAATAAAATGCTAGGGGATTAAAGTTACACACTCAAAAAAGTCAAAACATATAGCAGAGTATACTTCTCAAGAGATCTCATTTACATCAACCATTAGTTCTCCAATTTCCTAAATCTAAAATCTACAATACTAAAACACACAACATATTGAACACTAATAATAAGTAATAACATGTATGTAGTATAAGGGAAACATTAAAAAGAAAATAGAATGAAAATCAATTAGACTCCATTCGGTTGGACAGAAGTGAAATCCATATGTAGTTCAGTTCAGGAAAACGTCTTATAACCCGACCAATCAATCGTTTTCTTAGTGAAAAACCTTGAAGTAAAAAATACGAGTCCTAGGATCATAATAAATCCCAATTTCATCATCTTTCTTAAACCCACGAGACCTAACCAAAGCCATATTCAACCCTAGAACATATTCATCATTCAACCCTTTCATTAAATACGTTTGTTCATCACCCGGCCCGTATAACAACGGGGTATTTTCTTCGGTTAAATCACAAACAGAAACCTTAACTTTATTCCCCGTAACAACGTTGTTAGCACTCTCTAATGAAGAGTAACGAAACACATATTCAAATACTTCGTCATGTGTCAAGTGGATCTTACCCGTTGTTATCTCATGGGTATCCAATTGTTTTCGGATCCTCCATGGGTTGTTATTTTGGTCAAAGGGAGATGACATTGATAGTGTTGGTTGTGGTGGTGATTGTGGGAATAATATTGTCGGGTTTGGGGTATCATCCCGGATCTCGATAAGGATCCGGTTTGTTTGATATGGGCGGTTTGGGGATAATATTGCTGACATTTCTTCTTTCTTGGTTGGCAAGAAATTGTAGTAGTATGTTTTCTTCATGGAAGCCATTGTTGAGCTCTTGGGGAGTTTTGATTAGGGGTTATGAGGGAGTTTATAGAGAGATGTTGGTTTAAATCAAAGTTGATTTTGTTTCCTTTGATGGAGAATTTATTGATTTGTATAGTTTTGCAATTTGGAAAAGATAGAGTTTAATGATATATACTTAAACATGTAATACATTGCCTAAATGGTATTAAATTGGAGATTTGTAATGATATCACGCGTAAATCAGTGTTATTAATGTTTAAAAGTTACTTTTCTAGACTCTTACATACAACCTAACTGCCTAAGGGTAATGTTATGACTACCATTTTCCAAAGATAAATGCAAAGGAATATGGAAAACAAAAGATAAGTTTCCTTACATGATAGAGATATGGAATCACTGAGATCTTAAAACGTTTTAGGTAAAAGATTGATTATACACTAATAATGTTATTTTAGAAATCAAAACCTATCCACGATATTATTAAGACATGTAGTAAAAATCAGTAGTTTAAAATATAAAAAATATGATAAATCAATATAAAATTCACTAAAAACAAATTCAGTTAAGTAAAAATAAATTCGATTCAATGAAATTAATGAGAACTGAACCAGACCTAAATGAATTTAAATTGAACGCATTGATTATTTATTAACATAATTTAAATTTTGGATGGAAACTGTTAGTTTATTAATTATCACCTCACAATTGAATGCAATGCGTGCAAAAGAAAAATAGTAAAACAACAAAAGGCGGTTACAAGCTAAAAATTGAAAAAAAGAAAGATAGTAATTGACAAGATACGATTATAACAAATGGAGGATTCAGATTCAAATAGTCATTATAGAATTACTCCTATGCATACTTATTTGATACACGAAACGACTTTCTCGACCAAGCGGATGAACATGCACCGTAGCAGGGACCGCCAGTGTGCGGCGGTGGTAATGGTGGGCCTATTCGAGAATTGGGCCTAGTTGTTTGCTTGTAGGACAGTAAGAGTAGCAGAGTAGATAAATGTTTTAACAATGGAGCCTGCTGGACTGCTAAGCTATGGACCTTTGGGCTTAGGGAGTCTATATATTAAGCCCATGAATATAATTTGTCATTTTGTTACATTGATATGTGCATATAAAAAAAAGATTCCTTGATTCGATCAGGTAGAGCAGCAACAGGTGTCCGTTCCAGTTTGAGCAAGCAGAGAATAACTCCTAATTTCCTGCATAGACACAACACAAGTTACACAACACAACACAACACTCCATTCTTCCATTAATTTAGGTGAGCCCATACAGTATAGCCACGTCAATTATCCGCCGCATTACCCATCATTGATCATCAACTCCATCATCAATTTAGGCCTTGTCTATCAATGTAACATTTATCTAGGTAAGAAATATCTGGTTTTCAAATGAGTCTTTTTTTGGGAGCACACATGCAAGATTTAAGACTAGCTTCAAAAGGACCAAACGTGTGAAAATGAGAGTCCAACTTTTAACTCTTGTAATAAAATGTTAGCAGAATAATAGAGTTTCAGGTCCGCATAGATTGGAAAGGTTTTAAAGTAGCATTGATCCGACCCGCCTTTCAAATAAACTAATTTCATTTTAACTCAAATGGTTCAAATTCGATTTTGTAAGCAAAATTTGCCCAAAATATAGCTTTGTGGTTCCTCCAATTTTTTTATTCCATTTATTATAACTCCAAATGTTAAGTAATAGATGTGTTTAACAGTCTCAGACCGGACCGACCGGCCATGGACGGAACCGATACTTGTGGAAAATGAAGACCTAAGACCAGACTGAGATTTCAATTCAATTGTTTTTTTACTATAACAATTATATACTTCTATAAACAATTCAAAATTCAAAATTACTTTAAACAAAAAATTGTTTTATAGTTTTCAAATTTGACGATCTAAGAGTATGTGAAAAGACCTGGAGTCTAAATTTTAAATTGACTTTCAAGTTTCAATACAATTTAAAATAAGAAATTCTAACCGAATTTTAAAAATTTACAAACTAAAGACCAAACCAAAAATAAATCGATCCGAACCATTTTTCCAAGTTTAAACCAAAATTTGAGAATTAACCTATCTATTTAACTATTTCTAAACACCCCATTTTTAAAGATTATGTCACCAATTTTTGTACAATAACGGAGTATAAGTTCCATACCGAACCTCAATAGGACAGTAGACTACAGTACAGTTAGGGAAACATAGAAAACAAACTCCTGAAAACGGATAAGGCTAACCGAGTCACAGTCACACACACCCTCACGTGGCCAGCTCGTGCTTTCTACAACCCCAAATCATAAAAAAACCTCAAAAACCCTAACACCAACCGCCACGTGTCAGTCCTCAACTCCTCCTTCCCAATCCCTAAACCCCTTCATTCACTCCTCCCACTTTCTCTCTTTTCTCCATTTCCGCCATCATCACAATCACAATCACAATCACAATCACAATCACAATCACATCCCCCTCTCCTATTTCCCTCTTCTTCCATGGATCATTAACAACAACATACATAAAAATAATGCCAGATCTTCTCTTCCGCTCCAAAATCTGGATCCGTACCCGTAAAAAACCCCATTTCCACTTCTTGATCTAACCCCCCTTTTTTCCACCATTTTCCATTAACTCTAACCAATTTCCCCTGTAATTACAAAAACCAAAATCTGGGTTTTATTAGATTCTGTAAATAATCATCTGGGTAGTTGTTAAAATCCCCAAAATCAAAACCATGAGTTTAGGCACAGCAGAGGAAGAAACAAAGGAAGAAATCCACATCCCAGCTGACATCAATTGGGAAATGCTTGACAAATCGAAATTCTTCATACTGGGTGCAGGTTTATTTTCATGCGTATCCGCCGCTTTATACCCGGCTGTAGTACTCAAAACCCGCCAACAAGTGATCCCTACTCCGCAACGATCAGGCAGCAGTCTTAAGACTGCTGTCTGTATTGTTCGGAGCGAGGGGTTCCGAGCCTTGTATCGAGGGTTCGGAACCTCTCTTATGGGAACCATCCCTGCGAGGGCGCTCTATATGACCGCCCTCGAGGTCACTAAGAGTAGTGTTGGGTCTACTACTATTGGGCTTGGTTTTGCCGAGCCTACCGCGGCTGCTATTGCTAATGCAGCCGCGGGGGTCTCGGCTGCTGTCGCGGCCCAGCTGGTTTGGACCCCGGTGGATGTTGTCACCCAAAGGCTTATGGTACAGAATAGTAGTTTTAGTAAGATGAGGTATGCTAATGGGATTGATGGGTTTAAGCAGATCATTAAGGGTGATGGATTGAGAGGTTTATATAGAGGTTTTGGGATTTCTATATTGACTTATGCGCCCTCCAATGCGGTTTGGTGGGCGTCTTACTCGGTTGCTCAACGGCTCGTTTGGGGTGGTGTTGGGTGTTATTTTTGTAAGAGGGATGATGAGCCTTGTGGTGGTGGTGGTGGTTATAGGCCGGATTCGAAGGCGGTGATGGTTGTTCAAGGTGTAAGTGCAGCTGTTGCTGGGGGTGCTTCTGCTTTGATCACAATGCCATTGGATACTATTAAGACTAGGTTGCAAGTGTTGGATAGCGAAGAGAATGGGCGCGGTAGAGGTCCTACGGTGGCTCAAACCGTGCGTAATCTAGTCCGGGAAGGTGGTTGGACGGCTTGTTACCGAGGGCTTGGTCCACGGTGGGCCTCGATGTCGATGTCGGCCACCACTATGATCACTACTTATGAGTTTCTTAAGAGGTTGTCAGCCAAACACCAAGAGGGTGTTACATAGTTTAGGGAGGGTCAATAATCAATATACAGGGGAAAGTTGAAGGAAGAGATCAATGGCAATGAAGACCATAAGTTTTCTTTTTTGGTTTCATCAGTTTTGTTACTCTAATCTCCTTGTTTAAATCCTCTAATTTTGTTTATTTTGACAAGAGATAGGAGTTTTGATATCTGTAATCTCTTTCAACTTCACAAAATCTGAATATATGTTCATTTTTTTTTTGACAATTAGTGATGACAAATTGCCGTCCCTTTTTTGATTTTTATTTTCTTGCATAAGGAGGCACGAAGGCGAAATGAAAATCAGTCTGAAAATCTGAAAACAGAGGAAGGACGTCCTAACCAGTTGAGCTATCCGTTCCTCTAACCAAATTGCCAATATTGCATTGTCTATAGATTGCAAACGTACAAATGTACAATTCAAAACTTGTTTGCATGTGATAGGTAAAAGGGTGGAAACTTATTCCTCACTTTTCATTTGGAAAATGAGAGGTGTATAAAACTTGCCATCTTTTATCCATCTTCCTTTCTAGTTGTACTAGTAATATCTCATTCTAAGCAACACCTAGAATTGCTTTCATGTGCAAAAAGTGATATTCCTTATGCTCATGAATATATGAATACAAGTTAAATCCAGTCTTTATACAAAGGGATTATAGAAAATCGATGAAAATTCGGATGTATAACTTTTTATATGTTTAGATAAGTTAATTAGTTCTGACGTCTTATTAGTAAGTTCAAATAAATTCAGATAATAAGTTTTAGGAATTGAAGGTTCCACTAAGTTGATTTTAAATAATTTAAGCTAAGTATAGCTAAAATTTCGACTCAATCTTTCCAACAAATATATAAGAGTCAACTGTTTCGATTTAATATTAGCGGTGATGAACGGTGATCAACACTTACTTTAGAAGTTTTGCATAGGACTATAGGAGTATGATTCTTTAGATCTATTGAGGTTGAAATGAAAAGAACAACTATCTCATAGAATATTTTGAATCAAGAAGCTTCTAGTTTAGTTATTATTAAATGAATGCTTAAAAAGCAAGATGAAGAGTAGTTGGTGTCGTGATCTGATAGTGCTGCTTTATCTCAAATTGGATTATGAAAATTAATTAAGTAAATCCCCATTGTAGCAGTGGACGACATAAACTTTGCTTGCATCTAGGAGTATCTTTTATTCTTATTACTAAAAACAAAGTATCTTTTATTTATTTTAATTTATATTTCCCTCAATTGATTCTTTTGATTTGATTGGATTTCCTCTGTTCTTGACGAATTCAACGGTTTCTTGATTGATTAAGCTTTAGATAATTGTCAATAACTATCAATCAGAAATGTTGGGTTCATTTGATTTGTTGGAGAGCAATTTTGGAAAGATAAGTAAATTTCCTGTTTCATTTATCAATATACAATTTCAACTTGATTAGCCTTTATAGCTTTTTTTAACTCTACGAAGTTTTCTAACATGAGCCAATAGTCAATCAAATGGCTCATTTTCGCAACAACTTACATAAGGAGGTTCATAATAATTTATGGGAGGAATTGGAGTACCTTTTAGTATATGTGAAGTGATTTTTAATATATCTAGAGACAACTTTTAATGTTTACGGTAAGTTACTTTTAATTTCTAAGTATGATTTAGGTAGACCTCTATAATATTGTGATATTGATTAAATTCTTGTTTGCCGAAAGATTAATAAAGTCTTAAAGCAATGAAATAGAGGAAATTACTACATATATGATTATATAACACGCTATTATACTCGGAAACAACCCTTTTTCTTCGGTTTTTAGCAATATGAAAATACTTGTGTTAAAGAGCCCCTTGCGGAAAACATCCATTAACATTTAGCCAAGCACTGCTTGATGGATTAAAGATCAGTTAAAATAGTACACTATTTACTCTATAGATGTAAATACAATACCAACTTCAGATAACATTGTCTAGACTGACTTTTATGCCATAAGTCCTTTTGTCCATTCAGTCCTATTGGCTAGCAATCACCTAAATACTATTTGATGGATCAATCTCGGATTGAGTGTGGGGGGAGGGATGAACAAGAAGGAGACAAAAGATAAATTTTGCATTAGTATTAACTAGAAACCCCCAACTAAAGGGAGGTGCATAAGATGATAAGAATTAATAACTATTAGTATGTGTCATTTATCAACTAAATTTAAATAAGTGATAAGGTTTGTATCTCATAATTTTTAAAAAACAAGATCAAATTTCACTAAATGCACTTTAGAATAGAGTTCCCTTTTCTTTAATCCTTTACCTCCACTCTCCCAATGAGCCTAGCGCATTAAATTGAGCCAAGTGAACCCACACCAAATTCTTGTCTAGCAGGGTACTTTTCCTTTTTCAACTAAAAGAGTAAGTAATACTCCTTCCAATGCGAATTTCCCGATTGTATGTAAAGAGTTACGTAGTACGTAGAGCAGTATATGACAAATTAATACACAAATCTAATGGAGTAGAAGTTACTACAAATGAAATTTTGGCATTTCGTAGCTTAATCAATAGAGTCTTTGTCTTTGCCTCTTAAATTTTCATTTTTTCTTCGCTCTAACATTTCTTATAAGAAACCAAATATATATAACAAACAATTAATACAATTCTTATTATTTTTTCATCCAATGATATAAGGTACGAGACTATGATAGGTGATAAATCTTTAACAAACCTTTTGTTGGAGGAGAGTCTTTTAAACTAAAAGATAAGTCTTTAAACCAAGTTGGTCTTGACATAGTTATAAGACTTATAACTCACTTTATCCATTAACCAATTGGTAGGGGGTTCGGATCCCAATCTTTAGGAATGAAAACGGATTCTTGACCAACCTTTTACCCTTAAATGGAACTTTCGAAGACGAAGAAAACAATAATTGCTATCAGCAGTGAATACTCTTGATTTTAAACCGTAAATATATACTTGGCTAAGCAGGTTGAGGCAATCAACATTCAACAGTAACAGTTAGGTCTAAAATGGTTAGCATCTAACCTACATCCATTTGTGCAAAAGCAAGAAAGTTGTTGTGCTTGCTGTCATTTCAAGTCTGAGAATTTAAAAGTTTCAGGCCCACTAATAAAAAACTAAACACAATCAAAGTACAATTTACTAACCTTAATCGATAATATACAGCATAAACTACAAAGATTGCCAAATTACTTACGCATAAATAAAAGAACATGTTCCCTTTGAGATTCCTTTGTAAGTCATGAATCACTCATAGTAATTAATTATCTGACTCAAACCACATATATCATGAGCTAAGTGGGATGACCCATGTCCTCAATCCAAGTTATGTCTTATTTTGTTTTTTATACTTAAAGGGGTGTTTGGTATGAGACATAGGGATAATAAAGATAAGAAGGAAGGATAAGGATAAGGAATTGGTGAGTGGAATAAGAATAAAATAGTAATATTCCATTATTTGGCATAGATGAGGAATAAGATTGGGATAAAAAAGAATTAGTAGGGTTATTTAAGCAACATTATTCCATCTCCGGCGCTGACCTCATCCCAGGTTCAACAGCAACGAAGACCCAAAACTTCAAACCCTAACAACACCTACAAAGAACATATAGTAAACATTGAAAGAAAAAAATGAAAAGAACATTTACTTGAAACGAAAAGAACATAAATCAAAAGAACAACAATAAAGAACAAAATATAAAATTTCAGAGAACAACATACTTTTGTGTGAATAAAAAAATAGGAAATTCAAAATAACATAAAAAAAACATTATGACAGTTTTAAAAGAATATTTACTTAAAACAAAAAGAACAAATTACGAAATTTCAAAGAACAAAATTACTTTTTTTTTACAAAGAACAAGATAAAAAATTTCAAAAAACATATACTTACTAAAATAATTTTAAAAGAACATTTCCTTGAAACATAAAGAATAAAATACGAAAATTCAAAGAACTAGAGGCTTTTTTACATCAAAAAATATTAAACATTATTTAAAGGAATATTAAAAAGTAAAAATAGGTGTTAATTGAAATTAACATAGAAGAATAACCAGAAGGACATAACAAGTATTTAAAAAGAACAAGACGAATGACTTGGAGCAGCATTAAAACCAGATCTGACAGAACATCATTCAAAAATTCGAAGAACATCTGGTTCAAGTTGCTCATCGACGTTGTCGGTGTTAATGGAGGTTGCCTGAATTGAAGTTTTAGGAAAGGAGGAGAAGGCGGAGAGAGCGTGGTGGAGCACCGGAGCTTTCGTCGATTGGATGTTGTTGTCGAAAGTTTTGTGGAAGGCGGAAAAGAGAGAGAGAGAGAGAGAGAGGTTGACGGCCATGCGGGAGGCTAAGTGTTGCCAGCTGCCGTCGGCTAGGTCATCCCGGTGCACAGAGCACCGTGCTCCGGGGCGTACAGAAAAATTTTCAATCCACAGAACCTTTCTGTAAGTTCCTCTGCACTCCGGTGGCCAACATCAAGTTGAAGGGACTTTTGCTTGTTCTTTCATCAACATCAACTCTGCATATTGTCTTCATATGCATCACAACCATCACTCTTACAAGCTCCATGACAACATCAACGTCGTCACAACCATGGGAGTATCGGTTTCATTAGCTGGTTCCATAGAGTTGGCACTTCCACGGCTGAACCGATTTCTATAAACGGTCCTCCTATGGAAGAACCGGTTTCTAGGGTCGGTCCTTCCATGGATGAACTGGTTTCTAGAATCGGTCCTCCTATGGAGGAACCGGTTCTGTGGATCGGTTCTCATTTTTTTGTTTTTTTTTTCACTCTTTTAGCCTTTGTTAACAACAACCAATGATTAGAGATAGCAAGTGAAGAGAGATAAGCTAGAGCTGGTGAAACACCATGATTATAAGAAACATCGGCTGCAATGGAGTTAAGTATGGAAATGCGAACGCCATCAGTTTTGTGTTTGATTAAAAATTGAGGATTTGAAGTTGAGGATGAGAATAATGGTTGTTGGTGAGGATGTGTGGGTACACTGGTTTAGTAAGAATTGATTATAGTTTGGTTTACGTGATCTTATAATGGTTTTGTTTCATGCATTTGAGTGAGTGAGGAAATTGGGTCATTTTTTAGAGATTGAGGAAGAAGGGAGAGGAAGAGTAGGAGGAATTCATTGATGGAAAAAAATAATAAAAACAAAACTGTAATGTGGGTAGCACAGTACGCTGGCGAAGAAGGGAGGTAAGGAGCTTTGGTTTTTGTAAGGGTAGATTGGTATTTTATATTGTGCGTTTTTTATTTATTTTTGCGGGCGTGATTTAACTCTTCACATTAAATATATGTATATACAAAAGTAGCTCAAACAAACAAGATATGCTAAATGCTAATGCTATAACCGTTTTTAATAAATGGTAATGCATGACTTGTTCCTTCAGACCCGGCGCCTAGCGGCATCACTTGCTCCACTATTTTGCAGGGATCCCCCTCCGACTCACTCTGTCAATCGACCATCGATTCCCGTCCGGAATCTTTTATGCAAGGTGAGTAGGTGACCCCCTGAGCAACCCTCAACAGTGATTTCCGGCGCCAAAGGATGGCACATCCACCTGGTTCAGCGCCATCGGCCTACCAAGCGAACCCAGCCGACAGTGGACCTCCATCAGCACCCCCTTCTCACGCGTGGAAGAAGGATGATCCCTATTCATCCTCAAAATCAACCGACTCCAGCTGCTACCAGCGTCCAAGTAAGTCCACTCCCCTTTTAATTCACCCTCTGCTTATCACCCATATTTTATCAATGTGGGTGCAGATTTCTTGCCCTTATTGTTGTAATACTAGATCTAATAGTCTTGCTTGTCGTCATTCGAGCTACTACTGTCCTTATCATGGCTATTATCATTACTGGATTTGTTCTAGTTGTTGTTACAATTGGTTTTATTGTGTTTGTTTCGAATCTAATCATTGTAGTGGTACTGATATCTCTGTGGTTTTTGTATCTGTTAGGCTTGTTGTTTTTGTCAATGCTAGATTTTTTGTTGGGACTGTTCTATTTACACCTGTTATTGCCTTTATTTGCTTTGTACTAATAGAAATCGAAGGTGTCTTTGTTGCTGCGAACAATGTTACTACTCCCTTTGAATCTATCATTGTGGTTACTGATACCCTTGCGTTCGTTAGTGTTGTTCGTGTTCGTTGTAAAACCACAGCTCCAAGTTGCTATTTTTTGATGAGGGTTGTTCTGTTGGCGTTAGTTTTTCAACTCCTTACCGCCGTTGTCGTTATTTTGCTTTGTATAATGGATATGGTCGTACTGATCGTTGTTAGCAAATTCTTTGCTATATTGACTTCTCCTGTTCTTGCTGTGCTCAACCCGATCCTTACAAATATGCTTTGCTGCTGTGATCTTGGTGGCCGCGGTTGTGGCGTTGCTCTTTCAACTCTTTGTTTCCCTTATCATTAATCTACTTTGCATAATTGATATGGTCGTGATTATCGTTATCAGCAAGACTTTTGGAGTTGTTGCTTTTGGTCTTATTGTCTTTGGGTACATAGGCTGTCAAACCACCCCTTCAGGTTTTTATTCCAAAATGGGTTCAAATCAGCCACAACGTGAGGTATGGAAGGTAAACCTCTTCTTTCATCATTTTCAACTACCTTTCTCTTTCAAGAGGTTGAAGTTCATATTCTCTACTTTTATGAAATTTATATTAATGATTGTCTTTTCTCAAAGTTCGTGATCATTGCAAGTCGGTTTCCCGTTCGTGAAGATTTGATGTTGTTAAAGTTTCAAGCAAGTGTGTGTATTAGCATTTTGTTTGATTGTGAAGTGTGTACCTCATATGAGAATCTTATGAGCTCGTAAGCAAGCCAAGCAAACAAGCGTCACAAGATTAGCGTCACAAGTCAATCAATCGTAAGCAGCCGTAACCGTCGTACGCACATCATTGATAGGATTTAGTCATATCACCTATTCAAAGATAAACCTACGGTCCTCTAACTAAGGTAGTCAGTGGAAGCAGGGTCGAATCCGCAGGGAGACAGAGTTTCTATATTAATATTCAATTAACTAACCACTTCTGGCGAATATAGGGAGAATTAACTAAACTAATGAGTAAGCTAAGGAATACTAATTAAGTCGAGGATTTAACTATGGAATAAAAGCCTAGGGTATTAGGTCGGTCCACCATGCTTATACCAATCAAACAAGGTCAACAACTATCAAAACCTAGGTCAAGAGTCGAGGGATTAGAGCATGTGTTGAGCTATGGTTAAGACTCAACGTTCATAGTTCAACATACGCCGCATGTTCACTAACGTAATCAGAACTACTGATGTGTCCTAGACCTCTAGTCGTAAGACGGATCTGTGCAAACAACTATTAACCACAAGCAATCAATGAAATTGGCCACTAACATTAATCACTAATTAAGAACAAACCACACCACAATCACTCTAATCAAGCCCTAGAAATCAATAGAAGTCTAAATAACAATCATGGTATAAACATGGCTTCCCTAACTAACACCCTAGAAAGAGAACTACTCAGACATGATTGAATTAACAATAACAAAACTAGTCGAAAACCCTAATAATTGCATCATGAACTAATTGAAAATTAAGCAATTAAACTAAAGCAATTGAGATATAAGAATAAAACAATAAGAAAGACGATTACCAAATTGACGGAAAGCGGAAACTTTAATTGAATTGAATTAGTACTTGAATCTCTTCTACAATGGAAGACAATGAAAAACTAGGCTAGGAGCTCTCTAAATGTTCAATAGAATAAAGATACCCAATAAAAACAACCTAAAAAAAGTATTTATCGTTTCTAAGAAAACAATAAGATAGAGTGGGGAAATAACGAAAATCGCATCCCCGTGTCGTCCACCCGATCGGGCAAAGGGCCGAGCGATCGGGTCTGGGAACAAGCTCCCAACAGCAGCAAATTAGGCTCCACCCGATCGGGGCCGCAACCCTAGCACCCGATCGGGGCCGCAACCCTAGCACCCGATCGGGCAAGTCCACCCGATGCCATCGGGTGGAGGTCTTCTTCAATGCTCTAAAAAATCAGCAAATTGGCTAAGTGTAAGTCCGCCGGACGGGATCGGGCGGAAAATCTGAACTTCTGGGCTATTTTACTCGTACCCGATCGGGCAGTGGTTGCCCGACCCGATCGGGCGACGCTTCTTTCTTCCTTGTTTCTACTTGGCTTCAGACGCCAAGTCTTTTGCACATTTCTTCTTCACAACGGGGTCCGAATACCGTCTCGAGACCGCCAAGATGCCTCATAACCTTCCGCTACAGCGTGGTGCTCAAAACATCAAGTAAATAGGGAGTTTTTCCCTAAAAACCTGCAAATTGATATGGAACACGCAAACCACAACTATATCAAAATAGTTAGCATAAATAGCTCCTAAGAGCATCAATATCGCACAATTTAGCTTGTAAAGAAAGGGAAAAACTCTATAAGAAATCAATATATCAAATTCCACCAAGCTAAACCTTTTCTTGTCCTCAAGCAAATAGAACATGATCGTGGAATAGATTGCCTCACCCCATAGATAAAACAATTCAAGCTCAAAAATATTTTCAAGACTAAGAATCGTTCAAGCAGGCATAATTCAAGTTCGGCAAATCAAATCCATCCAACCACCAATCATCCAAGCAATTCATCAAGTTCAAGTGACTAGTAGGCATACAAATCCTGAAAAGGTGCTCACAAAAGGTGTCACTCCTCTCAATTTTGTGGCAGGCAAAGAATATGCCCGAACACTCACCGACCCGACCATAAATGTCCCTTCCCACTCACACTCTCATGTGTTTAAGAAGGTAAAATGTCGCTCATCCTAATCAAGTCGACTCAACTAGCAGACGTACTCTTTAACTTTGACAAACTGACTCAAAATCAATCCAATAGACATTGTAGGCACAAGCTCAAGAGGACTTTTCCGGGTTGTAATGGGGCTTAGGTAAGAGGTAGGGGATACTTTTGGGTAATGTGGTGGAAGAACCAAGAAAGGGGAGCATGAACACTCAAACAAGGCCTAAGATGGCCTAAACAACTCCAATCAATCCCATATAACCACGAAAAATAAACCAACTCGTATAATTCAATGAACACTCACAACAAACCCAATTTTTAGGCAATGAAGCGAATCTTTTTTTTTATGAATGTACGTGAATGAAAGAACTTTGAATTCTTTTGAACTTTTATTTCATTTTTCTTTCATTTTTCTGAACTTCATTCACGCAACTCTAATTTTGCCTTTTCTTTTCTTTTTATCACAATCAAGCCACAACAAATACAAGTTTGATTCCTCAACAACCAAACCAAACCATGAAACCAACTTCAAACTCAACCTATACAAAAGCTCCCCCAAGCTAGGCTTGGAAATAATATCGAAACAAAGGCCATGGGCTCATAATAAGGGTTTAAGTAACATGAAACAAGGTCATTAGGCTCAACGGGGCTAAGGAGGATAAAAATGTATCAAAAACTAACTCTGAGGCTCAAGAATAAGTCAAAAGAACGCCTCTATCATAGTAAATGTAACAAGTCACCAAACATCAGATGAGTACGAAGTCAAAGTCAAGATCAATCCGCTAGAGAGGAACTAACACACCAAAAATATAGACTGTATAATAGTATGAATCCAATAGGCTAGAAAAAGGCCTCACAGTCTAACCAAATCAGGTATGCAGCACAAAGTAGTATATCATAGTCAGAAATCGCTCGAAATCAAACTAGTCGAACATCAAATCAAAACCTCAGAATCACAAATGCCCAGCTATCTAGAAAACAGAGTCAAATCATTTTCAATACAACACAACAAGGGGCACAGGGAGGCAATCAAACCAGTCATGATCAATCATATTTTTTTTCATTTTTTCATTTTTTTTCAAAGCTGTAAACTATTCTATCAAAGCTTTAAACTACACTAAAAAGCAATAAACTATACTAGAAAGCAATAAAGAGAGTACTCACAGTGAGAGATCATCCCTCTAGCTGAACGAGGCAATGTCCTCATTGCAACGAGGGAGAGGAGAGAATAAGGGCATCAGCCGCCCATATCATCATCAGTGGGGGCACCAAAGAAACCACCACTAGAAGTACCACCACCATCTGTGTAACCACCACCTGAGGGATCACCTGAAAAACAACTCATCCCTCCACCAAAGCCGCTAGTACCTGCATCAAAACCACCCCCAAAACCACTAGGCCCAAGACCAAAATCTCCTAAAGAGATGGACTGACGAGCAGGCTCCTCCTCCTCATCCTCTGCCATGTCATCACTCTGACCGGCAGGCTGGCCATAACTCGGGTTCCAATGGTACCACGAGGGGTGTTGAGCAGTCTGCTCAATAATGCCACGCCTACAATAGTCGTCATAGAGAGGATAAAGGGCGTAGTGCTGGTCATTGGCCAATGTATCCATCCGTCCCCCCATCTGATCTACACGGGTGTAGAGCTGATCGATGCGAGTGCCATATCCCGCTAGGGTGGCGGTGTTCGCGTTGATCAGCCCTTCCATCCTTCCCATCCCTGTCTCTATGCGACCTAGGGTCGACATCATAGAAGTGAAATCAAATGTGTCCGTGTGAGGGGAGGAGGGGGAGGAGCAGAAGTGGAGGCGCCCTAGTCTAAGATCGGCGTATGCCGCCTATGGTAGGAACGACGAGGGGGCTCGGGGTCAGCGACAACAAGATCAACTCCCTCTATGGGGAGTAGGTAGTTCGCCTGACGAGGCCACAATCGGGCTCTAGGGTCGGGCAGAATGATGTATTTTTTTGATTTAATCACCCACTGAAATCTATAGTCAGACAGGCGGTTTAGGACTTTAAGGGTGTTAACAAGATCAACTCCCTCTATGGGGAGTAGGTAGTTCGCCTGACGAGGCCGCAATCGGGCTCTAGGGTCGGGCAGAATGATGGATTTTTTTGATTAAATCACCCACTGAAATCTATGGTCAAGCAGGCGGTTTAGGACTTTAAGGGTGTTGAGGTATGTGAGGTCAATGAGGGTAGGGCCAAGGACGGGGGTACGCTGAGTCTCGTCAAAACCAGTAATTTGCTTGGCAAACAATGTGATCAACCCCCCGTTGACTAGCCTCCTAGAGGTCCAACTACCGTCTTCCCTTGGCCTAGGGAGCGAGTTCGAGATACGCTCGAACTGAATAGCTACATGGTGGGCCAAGTTGTACTGAAATTGCTCCCTAGAGCCTTTGGCAATGTAGCTAGCTATAGCAACTAACTCGGCCCCCCGGATCAAGTGACCCTCAAAACGCCCTAAAAGAGTTTGGGCCATGAACCGTATCCAAATGCTAAAAATTGGGTGGTGGAAATTCGCCCAATGACAATGCTGGATGTCAAAAGGCGTAGTGTCCCCTGTCAGCATAAAATAAGTATCGGCCATTTTGAAGTGGTCTGGTGGGTAGTAGTCACCCCGTACCTGTAACCGAAGAACCCCCATAAATTCCTTAAGGGTGAGGGTGTGGTCTCGGTTTAGTAGTCTGAAATGAACATGGGTGAACGGACCGGCCCTGGGCTTATTCAGACTGAAACTGCTAAAAAACTCATAGACTAATGGAGGATACGTATTAACATGCACGTTATAGAGTGACTCCATGCCCAAAGTTTTCATAAAATCCTTAAAATCATCAGTTAGACCCAATTTAGACAAAAGCTCAAGATCTAAAAAACGGGTAGGAAGTACCTCGCCTTTTTTAAATCGCAAGAACTTCTCGGGATGTTCATCATCCCGGAAATGATTTCCGGGTACTGGGGATCCCGTGGAACCTGTGGTGGTGGTGGTGGTGGTGGTGTTGCTTCTCTCCTAGATCGCGAGCTTTCACCTCTAACGAGCCTTATGAACTTGCTTGCCATGGAATATTGGAACCTTGTAACCTTGCCTAACACAAAGGGTGTGGCTTTGGGTGATTGTGAGAAGATAAAGGAGAGGGAAGATGATTTTTGTGAATGGAATTTTGTGAGATGGAGGGTGAAAGGAGAAAAGGAAGAGATTTTCTGGAGTTTGGTGGAGAAATGATGGAGATTTGAGGTAGAAGAATTGGGGTTTTAATGGAGGTTGAGGATGAGTGAAGAGAGAGAGAGTTGAAAGTAAAAGAGATAAGGAATGAAAGGTGAGAAGAGGAAAAGGGGGTTTAAAACCGTGTGTTTGGCCGGTTTTTGGACGCAGGCCCGATCGGGTGGAAATCATTTTTTGTGGCTGGTAAAAAAAAAACTTCGCCCGATCGGTCATCCTATTTTTGATCGAGTGCTGAGGTCGCGGGCCCGATCGGGCGATGGTTGCCCGATGGCGTCGGGCGGAGGTCCTTTTTTGACAGATTTTGACAGATTTTGACTTTGACTTTTGCTCATTCACCCGATAGACCACCCGATCGGGCAAGGTACTTTGATTGGGTGCTAGGGTTGCGCACCTGATCGGGCACACCTTGCCCGATGTGATCGGGTGCTCTTCTTTTCTTTCTTCAGCAAAGTTTTACGCCCGCCCGATCGGGCAGGTTCCGCCCGATCCCATCGGGCGAGCTACTGTTCATTAAGTAGCTCGCCTTTTTTTCCAAGTATGGGGCAAGCAAAGCTCAGTTTTCTCCTCAAATAGCATATATCTGCACATCAAAACACTCAAGATCTAGGAACACATTAGTACCCTCACGCTCTCTCACATTCTACAAACTACGAAACAAAAAAAAGGAAAAATTAACTAAGGGATACGGGTTGCCTCCCGCAAAGCGCTGGTTTATAAAGGTCCCGCACGACCATATTACCTCTCTAGGCAGATGAATCAAGTGGGGAGGAATCAAAGCGGATTTCCTCCACACAACCCACAAAGGCACCCTCATGGTACAGCTTCAGACGCTCTCCATTTGCCTTAAACTTCTCTCCTTTTTGGTTGGCGACCTCGATGGCACCATGTGCCTTTACTTCTGTCACCTCGAATGGTCCAGACCATCGAGATTTGAGCTTTCCAGGAAACAGTATCAACCTGGAATTGAACAATAAAACCTTGTCGCCAACCTTGAACTCTCTTTTTCCTATCATCTTATCATGCAACTTCTTCGTTTGCTCTTTATAGAGCCTGTGATTCTCATAAGCATCCAAACGGAGCTCATCCAACTCATTGAGTTGGAGAAGTCGTACTTCACCTGCAGCTGTCAAATAAAGGATAATTTCTTTGACCGCCCACGCAGAAAGATACTCCATCTCAACTGGTAGATGACAAGCTTTTCCATAAACCAATCGATAGGGTGTGGTACCCAAAGGAGTCTTAAAAGCAGTGCGGAGCGCCCAAAGAGTATCATCAAGTTTCAATGACCAATCTTTTCTAGCTTTAGTGACAACTTTCTCAAGGATCCTCTTAATTTTCCTATTAGACACTTCTACTTGGCCACTAGTCTGAGGGTGATAGGCAAGACCGACTTTGTGGGTGACTCCATGTTTTGTCAATAGGGCCTTGAAGGTTCTCTTATGAAAGTGAGAGCCTCCATCACTAATTACAACACGGGGGACACCAAAACGGGGAAAGATTATCTTTTTAAACATCTTCATCACAACCTTGGAATCATTGGTTGGTGATGCTATAGCTTCCACCCATTTAGTCACATAGTCGACGGCTACTAAAATATACCTATTTCCACAAGAGGTAGGAAAAGGTCCCATGAAATCAATCCCCTACACATCAAAAGGTTCGACCTCTAAAATCCCACTCTGTGGCATCTCTTGCCTTTTTGAAATGTTACCCGTCCTTTGACAAGCATCACAAGACAAACAAAAGGCACGGGCATCTTTAAAAATCGAAGGCCAATAGAAACCACTATGTAGGACTCTAAAACCAGTCGCTTGGGAACCTAGATGACCACTAGAAGGCATACTATGACAATGTAACAAAACACCCTCTATTTCCCAATCAGGAATGCAACGACGAAACATCCCGTCGGAGCACTTCTTATATAGGAAAGGATCCTCCCAAAAATACATTCTAGCGTCATGGTAAAACTTTTTGCGCTCCTGATATGTAAGATTGGGAGGATGAGAACCACTAACACAGAAGTTAGCAAAATCAGCATACCAAGGAGTTTTAGAGGACACAGAAAACAAATGATCATCAGGAAAAGAGTCCTCTATAGGAGGGTCGAAGGGGATCAAAACCTCAACCTAGAAAGGTGGTCGGCGACCACATTCTCAGCACCCTTCTTATCTTTGATTTCCAAGTCGAACTCTTGCAGCAAAAGAATCCAACTGATGAGTCTAGGTTTGGCCTCCTTCTTGGCCATCAAGTACTTCAAAGCAGCATGATCAGTGTGTACTATAACTTTCGAACCTATCAGATAGGTTCGAAATTTATCCAATGCATAGACTATGGCTAGCAACTCCTTCTCTGTCGTAGCATAATTAACCTGGGCTGGATCCAAGGTTTTGCTAGCATAGTGAATCACATGGAGTAGCTTATCCTTCCGCTGATCGAGTACTGCCCCTATCGCATAATCACTAGCATCACACATGATCTCGAAAGGAAGATTCCAATCTGGAGGTTGTATTATAGGGGCAGTGATCAAAGCTGTCTTTATCCTGTCAAAAGACTCCAAACAATCATTAGTAAAATCGAACGTGGCACCCTTTAGCAACAATTGAGTGAGGGGTTTTGCAATTTTCGAAAAATCTTTGATAAACCTGCGATAAAACCCCGCATGACAAAGAAAACTGCTCACTCCTTTGACATTCATTGGAGGGGGAAGTTTCTCAATCACCTCAATCTTTTCTCTATCCACTTGGATGCCACGCTCAGAAATCAAGTGACCTAAAACGACACCTTCATTCACCATGAAGTGACATTTTTCCCAATTAAGCACGAGGTTTGCCTCAACACATCTTTTAAGCACTTTGGACAAATTATGCAGGCAAACATCAAAATCAGAACCATAAACACTGAAATCATCCATAAACACTTCCATAATATTTTCAATAAAATCAGAGAATATGGCCATCATGCAGCGTTGTAAAGTAGCGGGAGCGTTACACAATCCAAATGACATCCTGCGATATGCAAAAGTGCCACAAGGACATGTAAACGTAGTCTTTGCCTGATCATCTGGATGGATGGGGATTTGGAAAAAAACAGAATATCCATCCAGATAACAGAAATAACTATGTTTGGCTAGCCTTTCCAACATCTGATCAATAAAGGGGAGGGGGAAATGGTCCTTCAGAGTGGCATTATTAAGTCTACGATAATCAATGCACATACGCCACCCTGTCACAGTCCTAGTGGGAATCAAATCACCTTTCTCATTTTCAACAACAGTGGTCCCCCCTTCTTGGGAACCACTTGCACAGGACTGACCCACTTCGAATCAGCAATGGGATAAATGATCCCTGCATCTAACAGTTTCATAATTTCTTTCTTCACCACCTCTTGCATATTAGGATTCAAACGCCTCTGAGGTTGAATGCAAGGGTGGTGATCCTCTTCAAGATTAATACGATGCATACAAAAATCAGGACTAATGCCCTTTAGATCATCAATACTATACCCAATAGCCTTCTTGTGTATACGAAGCACAGCAAGCAAGCTTTTCAATTGGCTATCTGTGAGTTTAGTACTGACAATCACAGGACATTCTTCCTTATCATCTAAAAATGCATACTTCAGAGGGAAGTGGTTTGAGTTCCACCTTAGTTACCTTAGGAGTAGAACTGGAGCATACACTTTCAAGTACCACAGTTTCCTGTTTCTGTTCAGCTCCATGACCCTCTAAATCAGCAAGACAGGCATCAACATCAGTATCGATGCCTAAGGAGTCACTCTCAGTCAATGCTACCTCCAATGGGTCAGCATCACGTATCTGCTGGAATGCAGACATCACAGCTTTGTCTACCACATCTATCCTGCAACAAGATTCTTCAAGCATAGGAGACTTCATAGCATTGGTTAGTTTAAAAGTGACAGTATCATCACCAACACTCAAAGTCAAAGATCCTGACTTGACATCTATAACAGCACCTACAGTGCACAAAAATGGTCTGCCCAAAATAATAGGAATTTGGGAGTCCTCTTCCATATCCAACACAACAAAATCCACAGGATCGTAGAACTTTTCCACCCCAACAGGGACGTCTTCTAAAACACCTAGAGGGTATTTTATAGAACGGTCAGCCATCTGCAAAGTAATTTGAGTGCACTTAAGTGCCCCCATATTCAGTTTATTACAGACAGACAAAGGCATGACAGACACAGATGCACCTAAATCACATAATGCTTTATCAATAAAAAGTGCACCTACATGACAAAGGATGGAAAAGCTACCCGGATCTTTCAATTTAGGTGGAGATTTATTTTGCAAAACGGCACTACACTCTTCAGTGAGTGCGACTCTATCTACCCCACCAAAATCTCTCTTTTTTGTGATCATCTCCTTCAAAAACTTAGCATAGACAGGCACTTGAGAAATAAGTTCAGTGAAAGGAACCGTTACCTCAAGGTTCTTGACCATATCCCAGAACTTACCAAGTTGTTGATCCACCTTGGACTTTTGCATTCGATGAGGAAAAGGCAACCTTGGTGAAAAAGGTGTATCAGAAACCTTCTCCTTCTCCTTCTCCTTCTTCTTTTCTGCCTGTTCAGCTGTTTCAGACACTTCGACATCAGACGTCGAATTCTTCTCCAATTCCTTCTCTACTACCTCCTTCTCCTTTCTAGGGACAGTATCATCACCAACGGGCATAGGAGGAGCAGCATAAGCAGTGTCACTACGAAGAGTAACGGCATTTGCTTGCTCCCTATGTGTAGGTTGCCCCGGCAATTGTCCCTGCTGCCTCTGTGCATTAGTTTCTCCCAACTGAGCAATCTGAGTCTCGAGAAGTTTTATGTGCTTCTCTTGGGACTTCTGTGTTTCCTCATTTGTCTTTTGCATAGACAATATTAGTTTCATCAGTTCAGAATTGCTATGCTCTTGTGGGGTTGCATTTTGTGGTGCTGGCTGATAATTCTGATGAGCAGGACTTTTGAAACCAGGGGGATTATGAGAATTTCCTTGGTTTTGGTAGTAGTTGGGTTTTGGGTTGTGATGTGGAGGTTGATAGGAATTTTGTGGGGGGTGGTAGGAATTTTGTGGCTGTGGGTTTTGAACATTGTTGCTTCTATAGGAAAGAAGTGGGTTGTCTTTCCAACCAGGATTGAATGTGTTGGAGTAGGGGTTATTGTGTTGTCTTTGCTGAAAAGCATTAGCCTGCTCCATCTGATTCTGACTGAACTGACAATCATGGCCGAAGTGACCCTGAATACCACACACCTCGCAGTAAGATGTGGTGATGGGTGCAACTGCTGACATAGCGTTGATGCTCATTGGCGGAGGTGTTGAACTAGAGGACTTCATTTGCTGCTGAGTGAGTTGCGCCATCTGAGATGTAAGCAATGAAATAGCGTCAACTTCAAGCACCTTCTTAGTCAAACTCCTAGATGATGAATGGTCATTGGCTGCAAGATTTGCTAGGAAGTCATAACCCTCATCAACTGCCTTGTCTAAAAAGACTCGTCCTGCAGATGAATCAACAGTACTCTTCGTCTAAGGCTGCAGACCATTATAAAAAGTCTGCGTCAGGAACCACTTGTCCATATTATGATGTGGACATTCCCTCTGTAGGTCTCTGAATCTAGTCCACGCTTCCCTCAATGTCTCATCTGGCTCTTGGGAAAACGTGGCCAACTTATTCCTGATTTCTGCTGTTTTTGTGGGAGGGTAATACTAATGTAGAAATGCAGCAGAAATCGTCGTCCATTCTATCTCAGTGATATTGCTGAACCACCTCTGAGCCTTGTCTCATAGTGAGAACTCAAATAACATAACCTTCAGCTGCTCAGGTGTGACTCCTTGATGTTTAACAGTCCTGCAGAGTTGTTGGAATCTCTGCAGATGGTTGGCCGGATCTTCAGAAGGATGCCCACTAAACTGATTCTGCACCATATTAATTAGTGCAGGTTTGATTTCAAAATTGTTCGCAGCAATAGTGGGCATCGGTGGACCTGTGGGTATGCCTTCAGGATTAGGCACCCAATAAGATTTCAGTGACTTCGCCATTGGTAATGTAGAAATCTTTGAATCTGGCTTCTCTTGGTCAAATTCTGCTCTAAGATCCCGAAGTATTGCTTCTGTGTCAGGATCTCCAGGAATAATGTGAGTTTTCTTTTGATACCTGGACATGTAAGAGAAAACGACAAGATAACCGTAAGAACGGCCTCAATTGGAACGGGAGGTTCCAATGAGGCAAAGAGAAGTACGCTAATTAATCGAATAAAAACTAGAAAACTAGCCGTCCCCCCGGCAACGGCGCCAAAATTTGATAGGATTTAGTCGTATCACCTATTCAAAGATAAACCTACGGTCCTCTAACTAAGGTAGTCAGTGGAAGCAGGGTCGAATCCGCAGGGAGACAGAGTTTCTATATTAATATTCAATTAACTAACTACTTCTGGCGAATATAGGGAGAATTAACTAAACTAATGAGTAAGCTAGGGAATACTAATTAAGTCAAGGATTTAACTATGGAATAAAAGCCTGGGGTATTAGGTCGGTCCACCATGCTTATACCAATCAAACAAGGTCAACAACTATCAAAACCTAGGTCAAGAGTCGAGGGATTAGAGCATGTGTTGAGCTATGGTTAAGACTCAACGTTCATAGTTCAACATACGCCGCATGTTCACTAACGTAATCAGAACTACTGATGTGTCCTAGGCCTCTAGTCGTAAGACGGATCTGTGCAAACAACTATTAACCACAAGCAATCAATGAAATTGGCCACTAACATTAATCACTAATTAAGAACAAACCACACCACAATCACTCTAATCAAGCCCTAGAAATCAATAGAAGTCTAAATAACAATCATGGTATAAATATGGCTTCCCTAACTAACACTCTAGAAAGAGAACTACTCAGACATGATTGAATTAACAATAACAAAACTAATCGAAACCCTAACAATTGCATCGTGAACTAATTGAAAATTAAGCAATTAAACTAAAGCAATTGAGATATAAGAATAGAACAATAAGAAAGACGATTACCAAATTGACGGAAAGCGGAAACTTTAATTGAATTGAATTAGTACTTGATTCTCTTCTACAATGGAAGACAATGAACAACTAGGCTAGGAGCTCTCTAAATGTTCAATAGAATAAAGATACCCAATAAAAACAACCTAAAAAAAGTATTTATAGTTTCTAAGAAAACAATAAGATAGAGTGGGGAAATAACGAAAATCGCATCCCCGTGTCGTCTACCACATCGGGCAAAGGGACGCCCGATCGGGTCTGGGAACAAGCTCCCAACAGCAGCAAATTAGGCTCCACCCGATGGGATCGGGCAGCTTCCACCCGATCGGGGCCGCAACCCTAGCAACCGATCGGGCAAGTCCACCCGATGCCATCGGGTGGAGGTCTTCTTCAATGCTCTCAAAAAATCAGCAAATTGGCTAAGTGTAAGTCTGCCCGACGGGATCGGCCAAGTCCACCCGATCGGGCGAAAAATCTGAACTTCTGGGCTATTTTACTCATACCCGATCGGGTAGTGGTTACCCGACCCGATCGGGCGAGGCTTCTTTCTTCCTTATTTCTACTTGGCTTCAGACGCCAAGTCTTATGCACATTTCTTCTTCACAACGGGGTCCAATACCGTCTCGAGACCGCCAAGATGCCTCATAACCTTCCTCTACAGCATGGTGCTCAAAACATCAAGTAAATAGGGAGTTTTTCCCTAAAAACCTGCAAATTGATATGGAACACACAAACCACAACTATATCGAAATAGTTAGCATAAATAGCTCCTAAGAGCATCAATATCGCACAATTTAGCTTGTAAAGAAAGGGAAAAACTCTATAAGAAATCAATATATCAATCATACGCAGCAGTTTCCTAGCACTAGTGCGCACCCCACGCATCAGCTCAACCGCACAGCCCACGCAAGCCATAAGCAGCAAGCAGCATACGCAGGCAGCAACTACGCGCGACTCGCGCGCTGTACCTGCGCGCCTCGCCACAACCTAGCAGATTCTCAGCGCACCCCGCGCGTTTGGTTTGCGCGACTCGCGCATGTTGAGTGTTGTACATGGCTTTGTGATTTGTCGAGTGTTATGCGTTTATTAGCTTAGGTTTTATAATTCTATCTTTTCATTATCTTTCATACTTAGACTATCTTAGAACCCTAACTCTTTTCCTTTTCTCTAATCTTTCTATGTTTTGGAATTGGATTGAAGATTGCTTGAATTACTCTATGCCGATCATAGCGTAATTCGCTTCTTGAGAACGGTGATCTAATCTTCGGTTAGTTTTATTGTGAGGATTCTTGTATGAACAATTGCTTTGTTATAATATTGATTTCTATTTGATTTATATGATTGATTTTTTGATTGCTAGGTAGTACAACTAGTTTATCTTTTCAATTGATTTATTGTTAGAACATTGAACGTTGCCGATTCAATTGTTCTTTGTTTATGAGTGGCAAACTAGGGTTTAACTTTGAATCTGATTGTTCTTGTTATTTCCTAGTGAATTCTTTATTTCCAAATTGAATAATTGCACTAGTGATTGTTGTTTGGCTCATAGTTTCCTAGGTTTTGATGTTCTTTAGATTGAACCTAGATTGTTGATTCAATTAGGTTGTTCTATAGTTCAGTTATTCTATCTGCAGATTCGGGTAGTTTAAGTAATCTTTAGAGGGAAGCGGGATTAAATTCTCAATCTATGTGTGATTAAAAACAATTGTTTTTATTTAGAAACTGACGATCGATAACCCGAACCGAAGTGACGATTAACCGAACTCAAGACCTTTCTCCATTGGTTTCTTCCTATTTTATTATTGTTTTATTAGTCTGATTAATTAGTCTCTTTTAATCTGAAAACCCCCTTTCGATCTCTTATTCACATACTTTAGTACCTAAGTCTCTGTGGTTCGACCCTACTTGCCTCCTACATTAATTATGTTGGAAAGTCGGAATTATAAATATTATCTTTGGTAAACGCGTGCGATCGCGTCCAACGAAATTTTGGCGCCGTTGTCGGGGACTTGGCAACAACTTAAGTGTGTTTATAATAGACTGTTTTATTTTTCTTTTTATTTTCTTGTTTATATGGTTGAAACTCGTGCTACTAACCAGAATCATTTGCATTCAGAACTTGAATTAACTCTTTTCAGGTTGAGGAGAGAATTGCGGAGAGATTTTGAGGAGCTTCCATTCCATATTGAATTTGAGGAATCCATGCCGCCACGAGTGGAGGCACGGACTTTGAGGGAGCTCACTGAACTCAACCTTGATCAGCAGCCCTTGTGCATAGTGTTCCCTGAACCTGAAGAGGGCGACACCATACCACCACTTTTGAGCTCAAGTCAGGGCTCATGCATCTCTTGCCATCCTTCCAAGGACTCAGTGGGGAGGATCCAAATAAATTTTTGTCTGAATTTCATGTAGTCTGCTCAAGCATGAAACTGAACAGTGCTACTGAAGGACAGGTGAAGCTGAAGGCTTTTCTCTTTTTCCTTAAAGGATACCGCCAAGGATTGGCTATACTATCTTCCCCCAAGTTGCATCTTTACATGGGCAGAAATGAAGTGACGGTTTTTAGTGAAGTATTTTTCAGCTTCTAAGTCCTCCACCTTGAAAAAGGAGATAAGCAACATTGAGCAGAAGTATGATGAGACCCTCTTTGAGTATTGGGAGAGGTTTAAGAGATTGTGTGCTAGCTGTCCATATCATGGGTACAATGACCAAGACCTTATCCTCTATTTCTACAATGGTCTCACTGATGAGGATGTGCGTATGGTGAATGCTGTTAGTGGTGGGTCTATCATCAACAAGACCCCTGACGCAGCTCGAGCTTTGATAGAGGAGTTGTCTGAAGGCTCCAGGCATTTTGGTAGGCGAGGTGGCCAAAGGAAGAATGTAAGTGCACTTGTAATTCTCTTTGCAGAAGGCTTATGATACTGTGAATTGGGAGTTTCTGCAAGAAATGCTTATGAGTTTGGGATTTCCAGAGAGATTTATTTCCTTGGTTATGGCTTGTGTGTCAACTCCTATGTTTTCTTTGATGTTGAATGGTAAAATGGAGGGTTATTTCAAAACAAAGAGGCTTGAGACAAGGTGATCCTATTTCTCCCCTTCTGTTTATTGTGTGTATGGAATATTTATCTAGGATTCTTTCAAAGGTGAGTTCTATGAATCAGTTTAGCTTTCATCCTAGGTGCAAGGAGTTGAAATTGAATCATGTCTGCTTTGCAGATGATTTCATTTTATGTTGTAAAGGTGATTTTCCCTCCATCTATTTGCTTTTAAGGGCTTTCAAGCTGTTTTCTGATACTTTTGGCCTCAAAGCAAACACTCATAAGTCTAAGTTCTATACATGTTGTATGAATGAAGATGATGGTCTTAGAATTTCAAATGTTTTTGGGTTTAGGAGGAGCAGATTGCCTTTCAGATATCTAGGTGTTACCATTTGCTCAAAGAGGATTTCAAAAGCTCAATGTGAAATCCTTATTGAGAAAATGACTGCTAGAATTAGAGTTTGGAGTACCAGGAATCTCTCTTATACAGCAAGAGTTCAGCTAGTTAATTCTGTGCTATTGAGCATTCATAACTATTGAGCTCATGTTTTCATTCTCCCGAAGAATTTGTTGAAAGAGATTATTCAAATCTGTAGAGCTTTTCTGTGGTCTGGTCAAGCTTTTACTCATAAGCCTTGACTTTTTGCTTGGGAGCAGTTGTGTTGGAGTAAAGCTCAAGGTGGTTTGGGGTTCAGGAATGTGGAGATTTGGAACACTACTTGTTTAGGTAAATATGTATAGGCCATTGCAACTAAGAAGGATAATGAGTGGATTAAATAGATTAATTCGGTTTATGTGAAGAATAGTGATTGGTGGGATTACAAGCCCAGTGCCAGTGCAAGTTGGTATTGGAAGAGATTATGTCAAGTGAAGGAGCAATTAAAAGAACATTTTAGTGAATCTGATTTTGCTGATATACAGAAGTACTCCATCTCTGCTGTTTATGAGCATATTAAAGGTGAGAAAGAGCTTGTTCACTGGGACAAGCTGGTTTGGAATATATTGAGCATACTCAAGCATAGATTTATTCAGTGGCTGGCAGTTCAGCAAAGGTTACGAACCACTGAGAGGCTGGCTAGTTTACATATCAGTGATTCTAATTTGTGTTTGATCTGTAATGGTGCTGCTGAGAGTCACCCTCATTTATTTTTTGAATGTCCATTCAATAAGAAATGTTTGTAGTCTGTTAAGATATGGCTGGGTATAAAATCTAGAGCTCTTAAAATCCATGAGCTGTTCAGATGGATACAGTGTAGCAGAAGGTCTAAGTTTCAGAAACAAGTAATGTTGGCTGGTCTTTCTGCTGTTGTGTATTTTGTTTGGCAGTGCAGAAATGGTAGCTACTGGAACCATTGTGTTGCTAGTGTTACTTATGTTGTTAGAAAAATTAAGAGTTTGTGTAAAATGAGAATAGGGCCTGTGTTGCCTAGTAAGACCAGCAGGAAAGATTGTGATTGGCTCTCTATGCTGTAATCTGTTAGTGTGTGTTTTTTGAGCTTTTTAGCTTGTTTTGAGCTGATCTTAAGTTGGAAGGGTCCAACCTAGTTGGTTAGTTCCTCTTTTGATTGGTTATTAGGTTGTGATTGGTTTGGTTGATCTAATATATTTACTCTTACTTAGCAAAAAAAAAAAAAAGAATGTAAGTGCCACAAGTGGCAGTGACCCTCAATTGGGAGAGCAAGTGCAAGCTCTCACTTCCTTAGTGAGAGATCTTATGGTGAAGGGGCAAGTACAAAGACTTGTGGGATTTGTTCTTCTAACCATCCTACATATTGTTGCCCCCAATTGCAAGAGGGGCCGAGTGAAGAGGTGAAGGCCATGGGAGGTATGACCCTTATTCTACCACGTATAATCCGGGTTGGAGGGATAACCCGCGATTGAGATATGGCAGCGACAACAACAACCAAGCTCCAAATCATGGGCAAGGCTCCTCTATTTCTTGTGAGGATATGATACATACCTTGACCAAGAACATGACCGCTATGCAAGACAACATGGTACAGTTTCAAGAGGAGACTCGAGCTATCATCAGAAATCTGGAGAATCAAATGAGCCAAGTCTTTAGTGCGGTGAGTAGGCTGGAGGCTCGTGATAGTTGGTTGTTGCCTTCCCAAACTGAGTTGAATCCAAAGAAGAATGTGAGTGCCATTATGGTGGTGGATGAGGCTCCAAAGCAACATGGAGGGAGTCTTGTGATCCCAAACTACAAGCCCCCTCCACCTTTTCCTGCAGCATTACGGCCCGACATAAGGTATGAGAAGAGTAAAGGTCTTTATGATGTTGTGCAAGAGCCCAAGGTAAGTCCCCCTACCCCTCATGTAGTAGAGCAAACAAATAAGTTTGTTGGTTATGTGTCTCATAATTTGCTTCCCCCTAAGCATGATGATCCTGGCATGTTACTATCCCTTGCACAATACATGACACCCCCATCCCCCAAGCTATGTTAGACTTAGGAGCGTCTATTAATGTGATACCTCTCTCCCTTTATGAGGCTTCAAAGCTTGGTCTTGTTATTTCTACTAGTGTCATTGTACAATTGGCTAATGGATCCACTATCCGTCCGAAAGGGAAAGTATTGGATGTGTTAGTCAAAGTTGGTAAACTTCAATTCCCTACTGATTTCTATGTATTGGAGATGGAGTCTAATGCTTCCCCCGTTCTCTTAGGGAAACCGTTTATGAAAACCTCCAACACTAAGATTGATGTAGGTGTAGGGTCATTGAGTGTCGAGTTTGGGGGCCGGGTTGAGTCTTTTAGGCTGTTTGGTTGTAAGAAATATGTGGTGTCAGAACCATCATCATTTGTTGGTACTATAGAGTCGGTGTCACATACTCCTTGTGGAACTACTAGAAAGAAAAAGGCTAAGAAGGTTTAAAGTCCTAACAAACCCCCGATTTGCCCAATGATTCTCACTTCTTTTCACTAACATTGGCTGGGCAAGGTGTGGTTTCCTCTGATTTGCAGGTACAAGAGTTCAACCAAGGAGGTGATTCCTTCCTTGTTTGATTTCGGGAGGTAAGTAGTCGAGCTAACGACTCTAAACTAAGCGCTACTCGGGAGGCAACCTGAGCTTCTTTTCTTTTCTTTCTTTCTTTTCCTTCTACCCTCCATCTTCTTTTTCTTCTTCCATTTTCGGAATTCCACCATCTTTTCTTTTCCATCACAACAAATAAGCCATACCCCATTCCTATTCCTTTTCCATTCCCCTTTCCACAAAATTTCAAATACATTGAGCATTTGCATCCTAAGATTTATCTTTTGGGTGTGAATTTCGAACCATTCCTTCCATTGAGGTTGGTTTCGAACTTATCATTGTTGGTTGGTTGAAGGAGTTGCGTTGTGAGTTGAGTGGATCCTTGGTCGTATCTTTGTTGTTGGAGTTGAGTTTTGGATTCATCATGAGTGGTGGTGTTGAGGGAGTGAGGACTTTATGAGAGTAGATGTCGTGTCTGTCCCCTTTTCCCTTCTTTTTCCTTCTTATACATGTTCTCACATTGAGGAAAATGTCTTGATTAAGTAGGGGGAGATATTCATTGATTTGGGTGTGTTTTGTGTGTCTTAGACATATATTTGCTTTTGAAAAAAAACTGAAAAATGAAAAAAGTCCAAAAAAATATGTGAAAACTCGTGGAGTTACTCAGGAAAGAATGGGGGCCCGGATAGGTTGAAAACTACTCGAAAGAGCAACCTATGCAAAAAGGGGGCTATCTAGAGCGGGTGAGATGGTGAGTTCATTATTTTGAAAAAAATGTGTGAAGCTAGGATGAAAACTCGAAAGAGCTCGCGCTCCGAGGCAAAATGAGAGATAAAAGAGAGATACTTTGAATCATTTGCCGGAGTTGGTGTCATAAGAAGATGGTGATATAAGGAGTGTTTCGGGTAGGATTTCATCTTCGTGTTTGAAGTAGAGGCGAATAGGTTACAACTCATCTATCTTTGGAGAAATAAGGAGTGTATGTGGTGTTTTGTGCAAATTTAGTATGAGTTTGAGTCCTTTGAGATCTTTCAGGGCTCGAATTCACCTTATTGCTCCATCGACTACTTGGTTTATGATCTTGGTGTTGTCATCATTGAGTTTACTACTAACATTGTTTCAGGTGAGCTTTTGGTTCAAGTGTGGGGGTCCTTTTGCCCTTGTGTTTGGCCTTGAGCGATTCTGAGGAGAGTAGCATCATTTTGTACACTAGGATGGAGTGATTAGGAGTGTAGTTCATTTGTGTGCTGTTTTGGAAGGGCGTACCCTATGTTTTTAATGATTGAGTTTACTTGGGGGACGAGTGAAGTTCAAGTGTGGGGGAATTTGATGAGACCATGTTAGGTGTGTTTTTAGAGTATTCCGGAGTTCGTTTTGTAAAGGTTTAGGCCTGGAGAAGCGAAGTTTCGTAATTATTAGCCTAAGTGTGGTATTTGGAGAATGGGATGGTTTCGTTGCATTAGAGGTGTTTTAAGGACATTTGGAGCCTTCATATTATTTTAATCATTTACAGGTGGACATCGTCCCGTGTTCGCGGTTCATTCATAAAGGAAGTAAACAAAGTTCGTGATCATTGCAAGTCGGTTTCACGTTCGTGAAGATTTGATGTTATTAAGTGTTCAAGCAAGTGTGTATATTAGCATTTGGTTTGATTGTGAAGTGTGAACCTTGTATGAGAATCTTATGAGCTCATAAGCAAGCCAAGCAAACAAGCGTCACAAGATTAGCGTCACAAGCCAATCAATCGTAAGCAGCCGCAACCATCGTACGCACATCATACACAGCAGCTGCCCAACACTAGTGCGCACCCCACACCACTCAACCGCACAGCCACGCAAGCCATACGCAGCAAGCAGCATACACAGGCATCAACCCAGCACCTCCCCAGCAGATTCTCAACGCACCCAGCGCGCTTGGTTTGCGCGACTCGCGCATGTTGAGTGTTGTACGCGGCTTTGTGATTTGTCGAGTGTTATGCGTTTATTAGCTTAGGTTTTATAATTCTATCTTTTCATTATCTTTCATACGTATACTATCCTTGAACCCTAATTAGAGAGAGAATACTCCTTCTCTCTAATCTTTCTATGTTTTGGAATTGGATTGAAGATTGCTTGGATTACTCTATGCCGATCGTAGCGTAATTCACTTCTTGAGAACGGTGATCTAATCTTCGGTTAGTTTTATTGTGAGGATTCTTGTATGAACAATTGCTTTGTTAGAATATCGATTTTTTTTTGAATTATATGATTGATTGTTTGATTGCTAGGAAGTACAACTAGTTTATCTTTTCAATTGATTTATTGTTAGAACATAGAACGTTGCCGATTAAATTGTTCTTTGTTTATGAGTAGCAAACTAGGGTTTAACTTTGAATCTGATTGTTCTTGTTATTTCCTAATGAATTCTTTATTTCCAAATTGAATAATTGCACTAGTGATTGTTGTTTGGCTCATAGTTTCCTAGGTTTTGATGTTCTTTAGAATTGAACCTAAATTGCTGATTCAATTAGGTTGTTCTATAGTTCAGTTATTCTATCTGCAGATTCGGGTAGTTTAAGTAATCTTTAGAGGGAAGCGGGATTAAATTCTCAATCTATGTGTGATTAAGAACAATTGTTTGTATTTAGAAACCGATGATCGATAACCCGAACCGAAGTGAGGATTAACCGAACTCAAGACCTTTCTCCATTAATTTCTTCCTATTATATTATTGTCTTATTAGTCTCTTTTAATTAAAAAAACCCCTTTCGATCTCTTATTCACATACTTTAGTACCTAAGTTTATGTGGTTCGACCCTACTTGCCTCCTACATTAATTGTGTTGGAAAGTCGGGATTATAAATATTATCTTTGGTAAACGCGTGCGACCGCGTCCCACCACTTAGAATTCTCTCTATGCTCATACTAAACATTACACTTAGTTTATTTCCTCCTGAAATACACATTTATGTTATACCCTGTGTCTTGCTTCTGGCTATCAATGCCTCACCATTTGCATTATCTACCTTTTACAATTCATGGTCCCTAAATATGGACCTGCCTTCTTTTCTATAGTTGTCTAACAAGCGCTTTACCTCTTTTCCATGATAATTTTGCACAAGTTAATCCCCCCAATGATTATTGGCTTAATGATAGTGTTTTGTCTCATAAACTCCCTCTCATCCTTCATTCTAGATGGAAGGCTGGAATTTTAGCTCACACAAACAAGAAGCTTTTTCAGACGTCATACCAACGTACTTCTTCTCTTCAGCACATTACACACAAAGAAGCACCAAACATCCACAACATCTACTCAACAAAGTAGCAAATAGAGAAGTTGTACAAGTGTTTAGACAATTTTGTAGAGATCTACTTTGTAACCTTTTTTCTGCTTAAATGAATTTGCTTAGTCATTTTTACATCTTATTGTTGTACATGAAACTATGTAAAACTGCACTGGCCAAAAATAGCCACAAGAGAAAGAAAAAATACAAACAAAGGACCTGGATGCTTTGACGTCCATAATGCCCTGGAGTTGAAAGAGCACTCCATTAAAACGTTTTTCAAAAATCTCCTTCCGATTTAATAACGAGATTTCATACTGGGTTCTGCCTCCTAAATTGCACTGTGGAAACCTCTTTCCTTTACACAAAGTTTTCCGGACACACTAACGTCCATTCCGATCCATTTCAGAACGACCAATTCCTAAAATCGACAGTTATTTTATGAAGATCTTTTCTTGGAATATTCAAGGGGGTAAGAGGCCCCATGCTAAAGCTGAACTCCTCTTCTTATAGCGAAATTTTAATCAGGATATCCTCTTTGTCCCTGAAACTAGAACTAATAGAGCAAATAGCACAAAAATCCTAAAATGTCTCTCTTTTGAAAACAAAATCATCATAGACCCGTCAAACAATTCAGGTGGTCTTTGGATCTATTGGAACAACACCAACTTTATAGTAACCTATACTCAATGCTCAGATAGGAATGCTTATGTTTACCTCACTCACAGACTTACTAATCATGACCTAGTGATTACCGGAATATATGCACCAGCCCAGGAGCAAGAAAATGACACTTTCGGGTCCAACCTCCATTCCTTCTTAAACACGCAAACCCTCCCTTGGGTAGTTATTGGAGACTTTAACGAAATGCTTTCAACTCAGGATAAGGTAGGAGGAAGAGCCCTCCGCTCTTCCCAACTAAAACTCTTACTAAGACTTCTCACTTCTCTAAATGCAATATGTGTCCCCACCACACAAAATGCATATAGTTGGAAAAAAATTCTACACAATTCAATTATTTATAAAAAGTTAGACAGGGCGATTTGTAGCTCATCCTTTACAAACCTCTTTCCAAATTGCTTCTCGGCTTACGGAGTATTTACGGTGTCAGACCATACCCATGTACTCTTTCAAACCGAGCAAGCAAACCAATTAAAGATACATCATTATCGCGTCCAAAATGCTTGGGCCTTAGAGAAAGAATTTCACCATATTGTGTCTAAAGCATGGAACACCCAGTACGAGAAACTAGATTCTTCTGTACTGAAAAGAAATTACAAAGTACTAAGAAACTCCTCAAGGAATGGGCTAAGAAAAAATATAATCACTCAACCAATAAATTAGCCCAGAATCAAGACAAGATTCAAGAATTACGGAGACAACCTTACAACACCATCTACATAGACCATATCTGAAGACTCATTCGTCAACGGGAGAAACTACTATTGTTCAAACAACAACAATGGGGCTTCCATAGCAGAAAAACATGGCTAGCCCAAGGCGACAGAAACTCTAGATTCTTTCGTAACCGAATATAAAAAGGACCATCCATTCAAAGATTTATAAAATCCTGATTCCCGGAGATATTTGGCTTCATGATTAGAAAGTGATCAATCTTGAATTTGCACAATCGTTCAATAGCCGATTCTCCTCCCCGTACCCTCAATCAAGAGATCTCTCACTGGATTGCATCGCTCCAATCATAAGCCAACAAAAATGTACTAACCTCCTAGCCCTGGTTTCGGATGAAGAAATCAAAGACGCCTTTTTCGACATGAACCCTCACAAAGCCCCGGGATCCTACGTTTTTGGTGCTGGTTTCTACCAAGCGTACTGGCCCATTATAGGAGCAGAAATCTCTCAACCTATAAAGGGCTTCTTTCATCATCGAAAATTCTACCCGACTCTGAAACACACCATCATTGCTCTCATTCCTAAGAAAGACAACCCGGAGACTACAAATGATTTCTGACCCATTATCCTCATTAACTCAATCTACAAAGCCATCTCAAAAATTCTGGTCAATAGAGTATCTGGGGTACTTAACAACGTCATCAGTCCTTTTCCAAATGCTTTCACGAAATGGACGGTCTATCCACGACAATACCTAAATAATGCAAGAAGTCTTAAATACCTTCCAGAAATCAAAGAGTAAGATGGGCTGGTGCGCTTTAAAGCTGGATATGGAGAAAGAGTATGATAGGCTCGAATGAGACTTTCTTTGGGAATGCCTTCAATCATATGCCTTTCCTGCTCAATGGATCGACCTTGTAAAACAGTGCATCACAACAATCTCTTATTCTATAAAAGTTAATGGTGTAACTACTGAATGGCTTAAACCATCTCATGGTATGCATCAGGGTGACCCCCTCTCACCCTATCCATTTATAATTTGAATGGAAGTCTTCATCAGAAGGTTGTCGATTCAGAGTTCCCACTTAAAAATGGGAATAGGCTTCAAACTTTGTCCTAATTCCATCCGTGTCCCCTGTTTAATATTTGCTGATGACAACCTCCTCTTTTTCAAAGCAACTACCACAGCTTGTACGAATCTCAAAAAGCTGATTGATGAATTTTGTACTCACTCAGGTCAATTGGTCAATTACCACAAATCTGCCTTAATCTTCTCAAAAAATGTTCCCAACTCCAAGAAGCACTCGTTAGCTAGCCATTTTAATATCACGCCCAAAGGTAATCTAGGAAGATACCTCGACATTCACTTCAGCTCCTTCCGCCAACAAAAAACGACATGGCTCATGTTTTAGCCAAAACCGAAGACATGATCAATATATGGGAAAAGACTTTTCTATCCAAAGCTGGTAGACACACGCTTATCCAATCTAGCCTAGAAGCTCTTACGACATACACTTGCTCCTTCCCCCTCCTCCCAACCAGTACTACAAACTCAATAGATACCCTCCATAGGAAATTTTCTGGCAACAACAACTGGATAAGAATGTCATCCCTCTTATTTCGTGGGATAAAATCTGCACCCTAAAACACTTAAGCGGCCTAGGACTGAGGCGTACACAACCGCTAAATAAAGCTTTCATAGCCAAACTAGGCTGGCAGTTTATGTCCAACCCGTCCAACCTATGGGTGCAACTCATTCGGGCCAAGTATTTGAAACAAAAATCTTTCTTCGAATATAAGCCTAAACCCTCTGATTCAATAGTATGGAGGCAAATCTTGGCCTAAAGAGAAATACTAAGAAAAGGATCCGATGGAAAACAGGCACTAGAAAGGACATCCTCTTTTGGCTAGATAACTAGTCTAATAGTAGAAACCATATCGAAATAATAAACTTAAACCCCAAAACAGTTAATATTCACCAAAATCTTTCTGACTTAATTACTGCAAATAAGTCTTGGGATCTCCCTAAGCTCCAACTAGTCCTACCGCCTACCATTTATCTCTAAATCAAAGACATTCCCTCGGAGTGACTTAGACGACATTACTATATGGGGTCCCTCACCCCAGGGTACCTTCACAGTAAAATCCGCTACCTGGCTAGCACACGACATTCCCAGGGACAAACCTAAATGGGAGTTCCACTGGATTTGGAAACTCGATATCCCTCCAAAGCTCATTATTTTCATCTGGCAACTATTACACAATAGTCTACCCGTCAAAGACATTCTTCATCGAAGACATATAGCTCCTTCAAATATATGCGCCCTTTGCGGGACCTTCCTCGAGACAATTGACCACCTCTTCGCTAACTGCCCAATACCCTAAAGAGTGTGGCTTCTCCCTCAAACCTTCACCCCTCATCGTCTCACCACTATTGAAATATTCCTAGCTCTCAAGCAAAAAGGAAATATTCCTGGCACATTTGGAAAGAAAGAAACGCTACCATCTTCCAAAGCACAACATTCAACAAACACAAAGTTAGCCATCTGGCTAGATTCCACAAACACGAATGGCAATGCCGAACTGTTTTAGACACCAATTTGTGCTGGTTCTCCCCATAAGGGGACCCCCCCATCAAATCTCCCAACAACATCATCCAAGTCTGCTGGGCTCCACCACCTTCGAGGTCCCTCAAACTCAACTTCAACGGCTCCGTCAAATCACACTCTGCAGCAGCTGGTTATGTAATCCGCGACCACCAAGCCAACCTTCGAGCAGCACATGCTTTCAACCTTGGAAACACCAACATCATGGTAGCAGAATCTACGGCACTCCACAAAGGCCTATAACACCTCCTCAGAAAGGGCCCCCAGTTCCGTCATCATCGAAGGCGACAACCTCCTTGTTGTCAACACGCTCAGAAATATTTGGCCCGCCCCCTGGCAGATAGCGCGCATCATCAAGGATTAACAATAAATCATCAACAATTTTCAGCACTACGAGATGGGGCACGTCTTCAGAGAAGGAAACAGAGCGGCAGAGTGGGTGGCTAATGTGGGCCACCTAATCCTAGATTCTCATATCATTACCGATGATCTTGTATCTTGTTTTCATACTATCCTCTTGTCTGATGCATTAGGAGAAATCCTCATGCGGAGGGGCTCCTTACGTTCTCCTACTCCACACTTTTTTTTCCCAAAAAAAATGACTTGTTTGGCTAAGATAGAAGGACAAGAAGTTCTCATATTGAAAAAGGAAAAACGATAAGAATAACCTGAATAATTGTTGATTATTTTAACCATGGATTATTATAGAATAATCCTAATTTTAGAGGGTGTCTTTTCAAAATAGATTATTTTAGAATAATCGTAACTCATGTTTTGAAATTATTTTGAAAAATCCGACCATTACTGAAAATACTTCACCCGTTTTTTATTAGATGTTACATTTTTTATCACAGGTAATTTTTGGATAGGAAAGATTTAGAGAGAAAAAATTAGTGGGGACCATATAATTGAAGAGAGATAGAGAGAAATATTTTTGCAAAAAAGAAAATCATAACATCTAATTTCTAAAACAAAAGGCATAATATCTATAAAAAACGGAGGAAATATATTTATTAAATTTCCTTTTGGAAAAAAGAAAAACACTTTACATTTTTATGCGGTAGGCAAACTGCTTCTATTGATCGATATCAATTGTCAGCGGGCTTGTAAACGGTTATTCTTATCTCAGTGGGCTTATTTGGTTGTCCTCTAACCTGAATAAAGCTTTTCAGAGTTAAATTCTATTGGGCTTGTAAACGGGGTCATGCTCTAATGGCCCATATGAAAATTCTGCCCCAATCTCAAGCTTAATTGTTTTGATGGAGCCAGACAATAGCTCCTACTCAAACACTAACCGTTACAAATGAAAAAATGACGCTAAGAATTGTTTCAATCTCTATTCTACTAGTATTATATACACACGATGCGTGCACCAAATCAGTGTCAATAATGCGTCGGTTTGAAGATACAAATGAGAGGTGTAATGCAAACATGAAAGTTTTTGACTTTCCAATGTTGTGAATTGATTTTCCATACCTCTACGCCTTTTAGACTGCAAAAAAATAAATGGTATAATAATATGGTTGTCACGTGATTTTAAAAAGTAGGATCATGTAAAGGAGCACATACCACTAATCTATCGAATTAACCCAATCTGAAATTGACATAAATCCAAAGCTATCCGTCTCAAAACCGACCCGACCAACCACCTTACCAGGTCTAGTGGCATTGATGCTACTAATCTTATCGTTGCAAGAGGACAGATGTTTGGTTTAGCGACTCTTTTAGCATAGTAGTTTATCTATTGTTTTTTATATATAAAAAAAATTAAAAGCTTAACACCCCCATTTAGGAGTAAACCGTGTATTAGTTAAGGGGTCGTTCGTTATCTTTTTTATATTCAGTTTTCATTTTTTTTTTAAAACAAAAAACAAGAAACCACAAAAAGTAGTTTTCATATTTTTAGTTGTCAGTTTTCAAAATCATCATATTTCTAATAACTTTGACTAGTTTTTTTTTATTATTATTATAAGACATATCTCATATGACTTTCAATTACAAAAAAACCAAAAAACTGAAAACTACAGTGATACCGACCGGACCCTAAGTTTTTTTTTAAAATTTTGTTTGAGTTAAATTCCTTGTTTGTAGGAGTTGTTGGTTGTTGTTATTCTTGTTAGTCGTGGTAAATGAATGTTTTATATTTGATTTGTTCTTTTTCCCTCCTTATCAATGTTGTTAGTGAATTTTTAAAAAAATTTTTTTCTATTTTGGTGTCCCCACCCAAAACGTTGTTAGTGAATATTTTAATTTTTTTCTTTTTCTATTTTTAGTGTCCCCACCCAAAACGTTGTTAGTGAATTTTTTCTTTTTTTCTTTTTCGATTTTTAGTGTCCCCCACCCGTTGCTTTATACTAATAGAGATAAAAAAAAGTTGGTAGACTCCAAAAATCAACATTGTATATTTTTAATTTTTTAATTTTAATGGCGTATCTCCGTTTCTATAACTCAATGTTCTAATTTTATATAAAAAAATACAAAACGCCTTAAATTGTTCTTCCTCTTCTTCTTTCCATAATCAAACTTTATATGTTTTTTGCATGCATTGCATACATTTAAGCCTACTTGTCAAGTATGTAAGCTTGGATTAGCCAAAATGTGAAGAAGGCATGGACTATCAACAGTAGTATTGTTGTTGGAGCTGTCGGCTTCTGATCCGACTTGTGAAACTCTCATGCTTGCCCCAATTATAGCCCAACAAGTGTTGACAAGGAACCGATCCGAACTCAACCCAAAACCCTATTGACTCGACAATAAACACTTGAGCTCGATCTGTGTGTAACCCGCGAACAACACTCTTCTCTATTGACCCAATTGATTACATACCAACCAGTTACCGACTTGATCTATAATATTTTGTATTTCTGTATTTCCGTACCGTTTCAACTTGATCGATGACATAACAAAACTAATGACAAACATGTGATCTATTTAACTCGACGTGTTATTGACTAGATCACAATCCGACTTATTGCGCACTTGACTCGTAAAGTCGTAACTACTCAAAATTATTTCAACCTGATAAATAACCGACATGACAAAACCAATTCAATCTCTAACTTATTTGACCCGACTTGTTAATGACTCAATTACAAGTCGACCAATGACATCCCCAAACTGACTCAACAAAAATCCCGATACAAGCAAACCGATTACAGTGTGTGACCTATTGAACCTGACCTGTTATTGACCCAACTTGTTTAAAAGATATATTTTGTGATATTAATCTAATTGTATTTAAAATATTTCTTTAATAATGTAACTTTGTTAGTTTCAATATTTTAACTTTATCTACGTTACACTTTTAAAATATTACGGGGGTGTTACGAATATAATAAATATATATGTCTTGTTCATGTAAAATTACCCCATTTAATTATTTGCTAAATTACATTGTTGTCGCATTCTAATTTTCTAATTTATCAATATACAACTTTGATTAAAACCTTAAATATGTTTAATTTATCAATTATGTTCCATTATGACAAATCTAATAATAGTTTATATAAAGAAATCTTTTTATATACTTTTAAAAGCATGGTCAAATGAATTATACAAAATAAGACAAAAATAAGATATAAGATTGGAACAACTAAGAAAAATAGGAGGGCTCATATTCATAGAAGCAAATTCATTTAATTTTATACTTCCTCTGTAACACAACTATTGCAACAATTGAATATTTTATACCTTACAAATAATATCCACTTGTTGTAGTAATTTTGTTGCGGAGGAAGTATAAGTTAAAATAGGCTATTTCGAAGTGTAAAAGTCAAAATAAAGCAACTAAAAGAGTGAAAGAGGGTATGATGTTGTTGGTTGTTTGAATGAATGACCGTTCAAATATTCAATGACGACAAAGTTTACCTAGATAGGGAGACTCTAGCTTGTGTACCTAGAATAATTTTAAATCACAAATATTGAATTGTAAGGAAAGTGAGAAAGTATCAATTAAGTTTGTAGTAGGTGACTTCTTATTTTATTGTATTATGTGTATAAATTTACTAATGAGCCATGAAGAGAAAACAAGAAACAAAAATATTTCATGTTTTTTTTAAAAAAATGTATACCTAATGAGAATGAAGATAAACTACACAATAGTGTAGAAGAACAACTGTAAAACGATAGTTTAGTTACTTATAGTAATATTATTTGTTTATAAATGTGAAACTAAATGTGATTGTAAATCGGTTCCAAAATATATGAACTCAATGTGAATAATTGTAATTGTAGTTTTCATTCATTAGAATACTTTTAGGTCGTATTTCTATTTCTATTTAATCTTTTTTAATATAATGGCTTTTTTTAAATATTTGTAATCATCGCAAAAGTACACACTATCTCTCATTTAAATTCTGATTCCACCTACGAGTGATAACGAGTCGAGTCAAGTCGAGTTTTGAGATCTCAGGTCGTAGTCGATTCGAGTCAGCCACAATCGAGCCGAGCTTTGATCGGGTTTTGACCAACTTGAACGAGGTCGAGTCGAGTCAATCTCGAGCTATTAGCGAGTTTTTAAGTCCGCTTCACACCCATAAGATAGATTTTATACAAAAATTGAATATGTTAACACTTTAATATATCATTCGAGTTTCTCTCGAGTCTTCGAGTCGATTTTTGTGCATCTCGAATCGGTCTCATTAGCATCTCGAGTCGAGCTCGAATTCGATCTAAGTTAACTCGAGTTAAGCGTTGACCGAATTTTGACCGAGTCAAGCTCGAGTAGCACCCCTGATTCAACCTTTGTATAGCAAATAAGAAGAGATAAAGAGAGTAGCTCTCAATTCGGATTTTAAAATTTGATATTTTGGGTTTATGAAGAAGTATATTATTTCCGTAAATTTGCAATTTGCAACGGAAGGTCTGAAAGGGCATTATCGACAAAGTTGTGGTAGGTCGGGGAAGTGGGAGTAGGAACTAATAGGAAGAGAAGAAGTGCCTCTTACTTTATTGACGAAGACAATTGACCTTATTTCTCTTTTTTATTGGCCACAATTGACTATATTATCTCTAGGACTTAGCTTATTGACTCCTAGAAAAGGGCATAAGAAACATTAGGGATATCTGTACTACGTTACACTTTTTGTTTTTACATACCAATATATAATATTTTAAGCATTAATTTTTTTAGTTGTGTATTTGTAAAATTATAAAAGTTAAATATTAATTAAATACATATTAAGACGAATCTAATAAGATTCCGTATGAATAAGTATTTCCTTACATACAACTCACAAGCGACCGTCGAAGAGAAGTTTGTGAATAACATTTACTATTTAATGTATGTAACAATTTTTGTGAACCGCGAGAGTACATACTAAAATAAAAGCCATTAATTCTTTCTCCATTAATAAAGTTCTATACTAAATTGATCAAACTTTGAAATTCAATGCATTAAATGAGTACAACAACCTCAATTTGTAATTGAGCGAATTCGTAAATAATGATAATCCTAACATTTTTTAGTAAGTAATTAAAAGTATCTCGATTTCTTTCTTTTTGATAGAAAAAGTATATCGATTTCAAATCTATTGATCTTGAAAAAAGTTGTATATGTCTAATGAATATAAATCATTACCCATAAATTGTTTCTACCTAAAGATATTTTAATTATTAACTTCTATCAAAAAGTAGTGTATAAGATTTTAATTAGAAACTCGAGCATTGTTCGGGTATTAGCAAATTAGATTATATTACACGGAATACCAGTAAGGTTGACAATTACTCGATCTATCACCTATCATGGTTTTTGTTGAAATCTCCTTTTGGCTTTAAATGGTTACTTTGTGTCCTCCTTTTGTTGAGTGTGATTCAATCCCATTACGAAATTTATCAAAAAATCAGTATATATATTAATTATATATATATTTAATTTTGTAAATTAGTTGATACTCTCACTGAATTCCTAGGGCTGAGCTCGTTTAGAACTCATTTTTGTTCATTAATCTAATATAAAGGAACCGATTTTGAACAAAATTTGAAGCTCGATTTATAAACAACCTTCAATTAGAATACAATAATACTCGTTTATTTTTGCTCATGAACAACTCAAAGCTTGTAGTATGTAGTATTCATTAACATGCTCGTTTATTTTTTGTCATGATATGCACCTCATACATATATAAAATATTCATAAACAAACTCATTTAATGTTCAATAAGAAAAGGATGCACAAAACACCAACTTTAATTAAAAACGGTTAAAAGATACTGAGCTGAAAGAATTACTATGTTCACTAATACACTTTTCTCTTTTATATAAGTGAAGAGGTGGGGTGGACACCAAAAAAAAAGGAAAAATAAATAAAATAAATCAATGAGTTTATTAAGTAATTAAGTTTTATTTCCAAATTTAGCCATCAAATTTTTAATAAAAGATGTTTAAAACTTCTAACTAAAATATCTAAAAATCTACAAAGTAAAAATAATTAAAAAATATCAACGATTATATTTTCTTGAGATCTATAGATAGACACCCACTTTGCTATATTTTTATATACTTTTAAATTTTTTTATTTTGAAATACTTGAGTAATTGATTGTTCATGAGTGAAGGCACATTTGATCAAATCGATCATGATAAAGTATTGTAGTATGAGTAAGAAACATGATAAAATATTTTAGCATGAGTGAGAAACATGATAAAGTATTTTCAAGTACTTTTGAATTTTTTCTCATTTGGACAATGAGAAAAAAAATACCTTGCCGGGTACTATATAACAAAAATTGTAGTTGGGGAGTAAGCAGTGGCGGAGCCAGGAATCTGGATTTGGGGGTACAATTGCATGACCAATTAAGCTCTAAAAATACAAAATTAAGATCAATTATATTACTCTTTTTGCCGATAATATTAAAGATAATGACCCTTTTAACTAATTTTCAAAATGGTTAACGATGAAGAATACAAATTGGTTGGTTTGTTAATCTTTTTGGTGATTAGTAAACTGACAAGTTTTTGCAAAAAGTTAATACTTAGGGTCTGTTCTCTTCGGCATAAAACAGTTGAACTGAACTGAACTAAAGCGAACTGATTTAAACTGAACTGAATTGAACTGAAAATAAGGTGGGAAGAACAGATCCTTAATAGAAGGATTTTTATTATAAAGTACTTAATATATAAATCTTATAATCATGTGAATGAATTAAGTTTAGACGAAAAATTATAAATGAAGTTCAACAAGGAAAATAAATGGAGAACATTGAAGAAACAAGATTCCCTGTAGATAAATTTAAGGTGTTGAAGTAGTTACAAAATGTCAAATTGTTTTTAGAGGGATTCGAGCACTAAAACTGCCACATACAAAGTTTTGATATCTGCTTCCCTGACCACCAAAACAAACATTATTACAACATATACTTTTGCAGTTTCACTTATATAACTTATTACATAATCAATGGGATACATTGTATCCCCATACACCCACTGACTCCGCCAGTGGGAGTAAGGGATGTTTTCAAAGAAATATGAGCCAAAATGAATTTAGCTTGAAAACAAAATATGTTGTGTACCTTCACATTTTATCATGTTACAATAGTCAAAACACACATCGTATGCAAATAAAATTAGGATTTTTTGTTCAAAACCACCTAACTTTTTCACGTTTTTAAAAACTCCAACCTTAATGAATTTTTCTTTTAAATTTCCACCTATCATTCCCAATTTTAATAGAAACTCCCACCACTAAATGATTTTTGTTAAATTTCGTTAACAAAACCATTGAGTGGGCCCCATATATGCATTTTATTATTAGTCTACACTGAAGTTGAAGTCAATTTCTTCAATTTAAGAGCAAATCCTCAACAAATTTAGAGCAAATTTGGAACGAATTACAACTATTTGGAAAGAATTACAACTATTTCAAGTTCCATTTTGTTAACAAAATGTATATGTGGGACCCATTTAACGGTTTTGTTAATGAAATTTGACAAAAACCGTTAAGTGATGAGAGTTTTTAATAAAATTGTAAGTGGTAAGTGGAATTTAAAAAAAAGATATCATTAAGATGGAAGTTTCTAAAAACATGAAAAGTTTACGTGGTAAAATGCGACTATTCATAAGATTATCTACTGTAGATTATGAAATTTCATAATAAAATTGTTGTCGCACGCATCGCGTGCATAGAAATCTAGTATATATATAGAGAGAGACACCAACAAATAAATTAATCATCTCATATGTTTGCCAATTATAGTTTTTATTATATAAATCTAATATAACATTTATAAAATAAAATAAAAATTGTTTATGAAACAAAATTTCGTTTATGAGCTTGACTCAATAAATAATTTAGTTAGTCGAGTTTGAACAAATTATTAAACTCAGTAGATAACTCGAGCTCGAGCTTAAACTTGAATTAATTGAAGGAGCCTGAACATGATTGTATTTAAGTTAACTCAACTTGCCTCGACTCAACTCCTCTCGTCAGATTTAACCCCTACTTTTTTTGGCAGTTTTTGATCTTTTATTAAGTTATCACAGGTCGATCACGTTAGCATATTATAATTCTTATACACTTTAAAAACAATCTGAATGCATGCTGGACAGTATTTCCTAGAACCCACAAGATGTACTACAAATACAACCGAAAACAACGTTATGATCATCTAAAATCAATTGTTAAAACAACTAGCGTCTAACGGTACTAACCAACACCCAAATTAGAGAACAAAAGGGGGACTTAGTAGAAAGTTGAAACCATGAGCAACATGTAGGAATTCATAGATGCGAATAGCGGAATTTCAGGAAACAATTTCCTAACATCTATGACAGAATCGCATGCATAACAATATATGAATCGATACATAAAGTAGAGAATACACAAACCTTTTATTCACTACTTGATCAGGTATGTAGGGTTTGAATACTGCAAAGTATTGTTCACGAATCTGATTACTTCAGAGATAAAGAACTACACTTGTAGCTCCTCTATTCAGTCCACGAACACCAATTAATACCCACGTCTGCTAGAACGGAAGAGTATGAACTATTCACTCTCTTGCTTTTGATGGGTTAGGCGCCTAGACTAAAGAGGGAGAAGGGTTTTCTTTTTCTCTCTTTTGTGTTACTGACTAACAGAATTCCCCTATCTCTCTTCTTATTATATCTATATATAATAGACCGAGATTAGGTTAAGAGAAACCCTAATCACCCTAATAGTGGCCGGCCCCTCATAAGCCTTTATGGGCTTATAATTTATTTATTAATCGGTGTTACTTAGTGTGACCTTATAGGATTAATTATATTAGTTGTAGCCCAAACCAATTTGTCTACTAACCGTAATTTATTCTCTAGCAAGCAAATACGGTTACTAAAATAATTAACTATATTATCTCAATAAATACAATCCTATTTATATTCAGTAATTGCGAAAATTGTCTAAGGACATATTCCTTCAATCTCCCACTTGTCCGTAAGACAAGTACGCAATGTCAAACTCCTTAAGTCTCTTAATGCCAAATTTGATAACACAATGTCATTCTCAAATTTTGTTTCTTGATTGCTGAGTTCGAACTGTTCTCATAAAGGATTAACACTTTAATCACATTCCGCATGGCCATGCAATTTTCAGTTCTTGCTCATCAAGAGGCCCAGACACCATTCCTATCTGATAGGAGGACTTATCCACTCTTGTATGACCATAACTCCCACTCAACTTTTAGCTAACCTGAACATTGCCTTTATAACCTCCTTTTACGGCACGGCGTTTAACAATGTCAAGGTTAAACCAATTATATTGTGGTAATCATGACATGCTCATGTCTAAGGAATCCACCAAATATATTATATTTTGATTCTACTTTTAGAATCTAATTAGGTCAAGTCACAATGTATCGAATATACATCCATATAATCAATTAAACATCTATATGTTTCCATAGCCCATGGAACTGCGCTATCAATTAATTATACACTAGCCTTTACATAAATCACTTATGTCCAATTTAGTGATTTGGACTAGGGACTTTTAAATAATGTTGTGATTCAGTTCACTTTATAGGGTTCCATTATCAAAACTTTTTTGATAAATCCTATTTGAATTCACAAATTATTTGGACATTTTATTCAACGCTAAACCAAACGATTAAATAAGAAATAAACATTTTATTTTATTGATAAATATTCAGAACATAATGAAAGTTTTACAATTGCAAACAAGAAGTAAACAACCTAAAGCCATTCTCCCATATGTTTCAGCCCCATAGACCTAGTATGACTCTCATGCTTAGGTTGAGCAAGCGGTTTAGTAAGTGGGTCTGCCACATTCTCATCAGTGTGAACCTTGCTTACTTTTACATCCTCTCTTCCAACGATCTCTCGAATAAGATGGAATTTTCTGAGCACGTGTTTCGATCTCTGATGTGATCTAGGTTCCTTCGATTGAGCAATGGCACCATTGTTGTCGCAAAACAACTCAATACCATTCTCAATGCTAGGGACCACACTAAGTTCTGAAATGAACTTCTTGATCCAAACACCTTCCTTTGCCGCATCGGCTGCTGCAATGTACTCTGCCTCTGTTGTAGAATCTGCGATGGTACTCTGTTTGGAACTCTTCCAGCTCACAGCTCCTCCATTGAGACAAAAAATGAAACCAGACAGGGATCGGAAATCATCTTTGTCACTCTGGAAGCTCGCATCGGTGTATCCAGTAACAACCAACTCTCTTTCTCCACCATATACCAAGAAGTGATCCTTAGTTCTTCGTAAGTACTTGAGGATATTCTTTGCAGCCATCCAGTGTGCGTCACCTGGGTTAGCCTGGTATCTGCTACATATACTCAAAGCATATGCAACATCTGGTCGAGTGCAAATCATAGAATACATAATGGAACCTATCGCTGAAGCATAGGGAACATTACTCATTCTCTTGACCTCATCAGGCGTTGATGGACACTGAGTCTTGCCAAGTGATGTGCCGTGTTGCATGGGAATGAAACCTCTCTTAGAGTTTTCCATCTTGAACCTAGCAAGAACCTTATCAATATAAGTTTCTTGACTAAGTCCAATAAGCCTTTTAGATCTATCTCTATAAATCTTGATTCCCAAAATGTACTCTGCCTCTCCTAAGTCTTTCATAGAGAAACAATTCTTAAGCCATCCTTTGACTGACTCAAGCATGACTTTGTCATTTCCTATAAGAAGTATGTCATCCACATACAAGACTAGAAAGGTTATACTACTCCCACTCAATTTCTTGTATACACAAGATTCCTCTTCATTTCTGAGGAAACCAAACTTTTTGACTGCCTCGTCAAATCTGAGGTTCCAACTCCTGGATGCTTGCTTTAGTTCATAAATGGACTTCTTAAGCTTGCATACCATCCCTGGATTTTCTGGATCTTCAAAACCTTGAGGTTGCGTCATATACACATCCTCTTTCAAGAAACCATTCAAGAAGGCGGTTTTGACATCCATTTGCCATATTTCATAGTCATGAAATGCAGCAATCGCAAGGATTATCCTAATGGATTTTAGCATGGCTACTAGGGAGAAGGTTTCGTCATAGTCTATACCATGAACTTGTCTGAAACCTTTTGCCACTAACCTAGCTTTGAAAACACTAATGTTTCCGTCTTTGTCTGTTTTCAACTTGAAAATCCATTTGCATCCTATGGGTTTTACTCCATCAGGCAAATTAACCAAGTCCCATACTTGATTTTCAGACATAGACTCCATTTCAGATTTCATGGCTTCAAGCCATTTGTCGGATTCCTGACTCTCCAAAGCATCTTTGTAGCTAGTAGGTTCATCACTTTCTAAAACCGTTAATTCAGAATTTTCAGTCAAGAGAAAATCAATAAATTTCCTTGACGGAATGATGGTCCTACTAGATCTACGTTGGGGAACAACAGGAGAAGGATCTCGGTCGTTAGACTCAGAAACTTCGCATGGATTAGATCCAAGTGGGACGGTAGGAGGTTCATGGATAGGATTCACCACCTCCTGAGCATTTTCATGCCGGGCCGCCTCTAATGGGGTGTTAACCCCATCCATTTGTTGCTCATCTCGAACTTCTTCGAGATATATATTTCTCCCACTTGTCTTCTTGGAAACAAATTCTTTTTCAAGGAAGACACCATCGCGAGCAACAAACACTTTGTTTTCGCTACGGTTGTAGAAGTAATACCCCTTGGTCTCTTTGGGATAACCCACAAAAAGACACTTGTCAGATTTGGGTGAAAGTTTATCAGAAATCAAACGTTTCACATAAACTTCACATCCCCAAACTCTCAGAAAAGACAGCTTAGGAACATTTCCTGTCCATATCGCATATGGAGTCTTATCTACTGCTTTGGAAGGAGCCCTGTTGAGTGTAAATGCAGCTGTTTCTAGAGCAAAACCCCAGAAAGAAATGGGAAGATCAGCAAGACTCATCATGGATCGTACCATATCTAATAGGGTCCGATTCCTCCTTTCAAAAACGCCATTCCATTGTGGTGTTCCTGGTGGAGTCAGCTGTGAAAGTATTCCACAATCTTTCAAATGATTACCAAATTCTTGGCTCAAATACTCACCACCACGATCAGATCGCAATGCCTTGATTTTCTTACCAAGCTGGTTTTGCACTTCATTTTGGAACTGTTTGAACTTTTCAAACGATTCCGACTTTTGCTTCATTAAGTAGACATATCCATATCTACTTACATCGTCAGTAAAAGTGATGAAGTAACTGTACCCTCCCCTAGCCGTAGTACTCATAGGTCCACATACATCGGTATGTATGAGAGCTAAAAGGTCATTGGCCCTTTCACTTGAGCCCGTAAAAGGTGACTTAGTCATTTTTCCCATTAAGCAAAACTCGCATATATCAAAAGATTCAAAGTCAAATGATTTGAAAAGTCCATCTTTATGTAGCTTCTCTATGCGTTTTGAGCTTATGTGGCCTAATCGACAATGCCATAGGTAAGTAGGGTTTGAATCATTTGTTTTTCGTTTCTTGTTGTCTATGTGATAGATATGATTTTGTAAGTCTAGAACATACAAACCATGTGATAATTTAGCAGAAACATAGAAAACATCATTCAAATACGCAGAACAACAATTATTCTTAATATTAAATGAAAAACCTTCAGAATCCAAAACTGGAACCGAAACTATGTTTTTGGTAATAACAGGAACGTAATAACAATTATTGAGTTCTAATATTAAACCAGACGGCAAATGTAAACTATAATCTCCAACAGCCAAAGCAGCAACTCGTGCTCCATTGCCCACTCGGAGATCTACTTCACCTTTGCCCAAACTCCTACTTCTTCTTAGTCCCTGCACATTACTAATAATGTGAGAACCACAACCAGTATCAAATACCCAAGAAGTAGTTGTAGCTAAATTAACTTCTATAACATATATACCTGAAGTCGAAGCACCATTCTTCTTCTCCTCCAGATAAACGGGACAGTTCCTCTTCCAGTGGCCAATCTTGTGGCAGTGGTAGCACTCATGTAGTGCTGCTACTTTAGCCTTAGGAGTAGCCTTTGGTTTAGGAGTCACATTTGCAACAGATTTGCCCTTGTTCTTCCCTTTAGGAGTCCCTTTCTTCTTGAACTGTTTACCCTTCCTAACCATCAGAACATCTTTATGCTCGGGTTCAGGAGGTAAGCTCCTCTCAGCCTGAACAAGCATACCATGTAACTCTTCCAAGGTAGGCTCCCCTCCTTGCATGTAGAAATTCAAACGAAAGTTTTGAAATGTTTCAGGCAAGGACCTGATCACAATATCAGTAGCCAGTTCATTTGGGTAAGGAAAGCCCAATTTTTCCATGATCTGAAAATGTCCGATCATATCGAACACATGCTGACCAACAGGTTTTCCTTTTCCCAACTTGCAATCTAGTAGCTTATAGTGTGCCTCAAACCTTTCCATCCTAGCATTTTTCTGAAACATTGTCTTAAGCTGCTGGATTATGGTGTAGGCATCTAGATCTTTAAAACGCTTTTGAAAATCATGTTCCATGCAAGCAAGCATCAAACATGTTACTTGCACAGAATTAGCCTCTAAGGTTTGTTTAGCTCTCCTTTCAGCTACAGTTGCATTTGCTGGCAAGGGTCCAGGGAGTGGATTGTCAAGAACACTTTCTTTCCCTTCGGCTCTGAGAACAATTCTCAGCCATTTCCCAAGCTAGAAAGTTGGTAGCATTTAGTTTATCTTTATCGAGTACATAACGCAGATTTAATCGATTTAGGGCAATATTAGGGTTTTTAATTTGTTTCGAATCAAAATTCCTTGTTTCGAAACGAAAATCAAAATTAAAAATATCAATTTGCAATTCAAATCAAAACAAAGCAAAGCCCTAATTCAATTTTACAAAATAAACACATTGAATTGTTGAAATTTGGAAGCAAAATTTCGACCAAACTAGGTCGAATAAAGGCAAACGTTTTTTTTTTTTTTGATTTATTTTTCCGAAAACACTGATTCAAAAACAAATTTTTTTTTTTTTTTTTTGGGCAATTTTTACATAAAATTCATAATTTTATGCTTTTCAATTTATTAATATCAATATATTAATCTTGCAAATTAACACATATTAAAAATCCTCCCTGAATTGAATTAAAAATATGAACTTGATCATATAAAATTATGCAAGAGGCTAAAACTGATACCACTGTAGGAATTCATAGATGCGAATAGCGGAATTTCAGGAAACAATTTCCTAACATCTATGACAGAATCGCATGCATAACAATATATGAATCGATACATAAAGTAGAGAATACACAAACCTTTTATTCACTACTTGATCAGGTATGTAGGGTTTGAATACTGCAAAGTATTATTCACGAATCTGATTACTTCAGAGATAAAGAACTACACTTGTAGCTCCTCTATTCAGTCCACGAACACCAATTAATACCCACGTCTGCTAGAACGGAAGAGTATGAACTATTCACTCTCTTGCTTTTGATGGGTTAGGCGCCTAGACTAAAGAGGGAGAAGGGTTTTCTTTTTCTCTCTTTTGTGTTACTGACTAACTGAATTCCCCTATCTCTCTTCTTATTATATCTATATATAATAGACCGAGATTAGGTTAAGAGAAACCCTAATCACCCTAATAGTGGCCGGCCCCTCATAAGCCTTTATGGGCTTATAATTTATTTATTAATCGGTGTTACTTAGTGTGACCTTATAGGATTAATTATATTAGTTGTAGCCCAAACCAATTTGTCTACTAACCGTAATTTATTCTCTAGCAAGCAAATACGGTTACTAAAATAATTAACTATATTATCTCAATAAATACAATCCTATTTATATTCAGTAATTGCGAAAATTGTCTAAGGACATATTCCTTCACAACATTCAGATACTCAAACAGTTAATCATCTTCATAGCAGGCACTTCACTAATCATAATTCCGGCGACCGGACTGTGGGCAGTGTTCCAACCCAGCGAAGCGTGCCTCGATACCAAGAGCGTGGGGGCGATATATTTTGGTGCTGGGTTCTTCATAATCATGTTTATATGTTGCTTCTGGTGTGGCTGTTGTAACACAGATAGTGGTGGAATTGTAATCGCAGCTACTTGCAGCGGTCTAGGCTTCCTCCTCATCATAATATGCGTCGCTGTTTATGGATTAATACGCATCACGATTGGGTTCGCCTCGTTAGAGAAGGAGATTACTAGCACCAAGAGTTGGATGGATATTAAGCACTGCCTTTATAAGCAGAGTCAAGTGTGCGCTGCATTCCAGCACAAGTTTGCTCATGATACTGCTGATCAGTTTTTTGCTAGACGTTTCACTCCTATTGAGGTGCGTTCCAATTATATGTGCTTCCTCTGTTTCATATTAATTGCAATGTTTGTAACTTTACCCTATTCATACACTCTCTTCCGAGCTTTATGGTTTAATATAAGGAATGATATAGTCATATCACTCATATGAAATCTTATTTAACTTGTCTCAGTAGTTTCTAAATATCAACTCTCGTAATTTTTACTTAAATACTCCCTCCGTTCCCTAAAGGAAATCATTTGGGGGACAGTGGGAGTATTATTTAAGATATTAATGGTTATAAGTTATGCGTTGGAAGAAGAAGACATAAAACTGATATCAACTCCACATGTTTCCATCATTTACTTCAAACCTTTCATTTAGATTACTTTTTTCACTATCATGTCAAACTACCTTTCTGTTCGGTAAAACGGTTTTAACCTTACCGACCAATACCAAACTCATTCAAAATTGGTCAACTAACCTAACCTAACCTAACCTAAATAAAGAATGGATTATATACCATCTCATTTGCCAAAATTATTCAATGCCAACTAGGCAACATTATTTGAGGATTTTCCAAGTGCATACATAGTATTGGCCCGTATCGACAGAAGTAGGGGTGAAGAGACCAGTTTATCTCTATACTATAAGGGAAGAGAAGGGGTGGACACCAAAAAATAAGAAAAGACAAAATAAATTAAATTAATTAAGTAAGTTCACAAATTCAATAATTAATGAATTAAGTTTTATTTCCAATCTTACACATTATATTTTTAGCAAAAATTATTTAAAAACTTCAAACTAAAATATATGAAAATCTGTAAAGTAAAAACAATTTTAAAAATTATCAACGATTATATTTTCTTGAGATCTACAAACAGACACCTACTTTGCTATAGTTTTTATATACTTTTGATTTTTTTTTTTCAAATACATGAGTAATTGATTGCTCAGGAATTAGGTGCATTTAATCAAATTGATCATGAAGCATGATAAAATATTTAAGGATGAGTGAGAAAGTGGTAGAGAGGGGGGATGATGTATTTTTTTTACTATTAGTGATGATGCTCTAAATGACATCCTCTATTAATCTTTGGCAAGATTTTTTGTCTTTTTGGCGTTTTGTTTTAAATCATTATTGCTAATCTACTCTTTAATATTTAATACTCTTTTTTGATGCATTTATACTTTTTCTCTATTTAAATTTTTTTGAAATCACAATCATACCCTCTAAAAAATAAAATAATTAAAGCTTAACAATTTTTTTTAAAAGTATGAAAAATATGTATACATTTCATTGGAGAAATGTAATTTCTCCAAAATCCTTACATATTACTCTTTTGCACGAGGCACGTATCGCGTGCATATAAGACTAGTAAGTCAATAAGCCAAATGGTTAAGATATAAATTCTAATGAGGTCAATGTAATAATTTTCACTTCTAACTATATTTCAATTTTCTTTTTAGTCTGGATGCTGCAAACCACCCAAGGAGTGTAACTTTAATTTCTCGGGCCCAACCGTGTGGATGGAACCAGGCAATGGCACGAGCACCTACTCAAATGCTGACTGTTACAAATGGGATAATGATCCTAAGAAGCTTTGTTACAACTGTCAAGTATGCAAACATGGTTTCGCCCTAAGTGTGAAGAAAACATGGTCTATCAGTAGTGCTATCGTTGTCGTACTTTGGCTAATACTTGCTTCAGTCGTAACGTTTATATATGTAACAGTTTTAGGCCCAGGAGGTAGTTATTATGAACTACTACTTGTGTAATTGAACAGGTTCAAATTAGCTTTATCTTCTCATTTTCTTAGTTTGGTTTGGTTGTTTGTTAGTCGTGATGGAAATAAGGTTGCTCCGCTCGTAGCTCATTTCCAACCTTTAGACGTGGAGCATAGAATTTGGGGGTCAGATTTTCATGAAATTGTTCTTGATCTTGCTCTTTGAGATTGTAATGAATTAATCATGTATGGGCTTCCCTAAAAAAAATACTTCTTTCTTTACTCTTAAATAACTTGCATTTAATTTGGTTAGTGTCTTTTGTTTTTCCTGGTACTTTTTTCATTTGTGTGCTGTGATTTTCTTTTTTTGGTGCAACCAACCATCAACCATGCTATACTTCACTCTCGTCTGCTATGCTTATTTAAACCTCAACAAGTGTTTCATTCGCTCATCGTCATATTCTGTACTTTATGTTGATCGATGTGCTTGTATACTTTCTCTGTTTTTTTAATATAATTCTCCTTTCTTATTATGAGGAGAAGGACATATAATAATTTGGGTTTTATGTTGTACTTGCATTGTAAAATAATTTAATTTTTGGTATTTTGCGTTAATTGTTTATGCTTATAAAGTAACTTTAAATAAACAATTATAACTAATAAAATAAGAACAAAGTACTAAGTAAATAATAACTAGTTTATGGTCCAGGCAATAACCCGGCAATTTTATTATTTTACATTTCATTGGATTAGAAATTTAGAATGCAATTCCACACTAGTTTAATAATTCGTAATAAACAAATATGATCAAACCAAAATTTTAATAGCACAACATAACAACAAATTACACAATTTAGGAGGAAAAATTGATATTAAAAGTACGAACTATGTGCGATCTTGCACACTGATTAAATATTATTGGTAGGTACCAACTATCGATCATGTTTGATTTTGTAGGTCCTTATTGTTAGAAACTGACTGTTTACAATGACTGAGCAAAGACTAAATTCAAGGCTGTGTCGCGGTAGAAGACCACTGACTTGAAAGCAATTACGGCCCGACTATGGTGGTAATCGCAACTGGCCAGAAAGCTCCCCAAGGTTAACACAGCGACCTTTCTAAGTCACCACTAACAGAGAAAGATCTTGGAGACTGTTTATGCACGTACCCAGTGTTTAGAAGAGAGGAAGAAGAAGGGAAGAGAAATGATTTTCGGATGCCAAACTGAAGTAGCAGTGGACTGATTTTATAGTAAAAGAATCAGGCCAAATAAAGAAGGTAATAAACAGAGGGAGGAAATCAAGGGCGACAATAAAGGCCATTAACACTGTAATAAAGGCCATTTAACACTGTAACGTTTAACAACGTTTCAGTTTTACATGTTACCGTTACACACAGTTGGGCTCGGGTCCAAAAAGATAAGCTCCAGCTCAGCTCTTCCCAGAACCCAGATCCCAGATCCCAGGTCCCAGGCCCAGGCCCGGCCCGGTCCGGGCCGGGCGGGCGCGCGCGCGCGCGCGCGTGTGTGATAGCAAGCCCAAACCCAAGTTTGATCTCCAACCACAAAAACCAACCAAGTACTCAACTCAATAAACATAAAGAGGAAGGGAGTTAATAAACAAAGGCAAGCTCCCTTCCATAGGAGATGTGGGATGTTTGGAAAAAACACAAGTAGGCTTTGCAAGCCTTAACTCCAACAATCCCCCACAAAGGCTTTGAAAAGCAAAAGAAATTCCTGGGTAAGGAAAGAGAGGTACTTAAGCATCAATATCTTTCGATTTGAATTGATACATAGTGGAGTGAGGCAACAACTTACTTTCTAGTGAGTGAATTTGTCTTGAACTCACCAGAGTTCCGTTGAGACCCCCACAACACATACCTACCTTAAGAACGTGCAGTCTCCGCGATACAACACAAGCGCTTTATAGCCATGCGCACACCTTGGGTCTCATAAGTGCTCTAGAAAGACAGCCCAGTCTTTCATAGAAGGCGGCTTAACCTCCACACTTACGTAGGTAGTCCATTAAGTGTTCCTCAATAACACCACCCCGAGGGATATGAAACTATTAAGAGCAAAAGCTCAACCTCTCAATATAAATCCATCAAGTGCGTCTCAATAGCACCACCAAACAGGCTATGGATTTAGAAAGCACTACCAACATGCCATAGGGATGAGTAATGTAGTGCAAGCTAAGATTCTATGGCTTCGTTTGACCACAAACGGGTATCCACCATAAACTCTCAACTAATGGGCCTAAGCCCCATCCCCCTCGACGACTCTAGGACAACTCTCCTAGATAATCCCTTAGTAAAGGGATCAGCAAGATTTCTTTCGGACCTGACATAGTCCAAAGAAATCACCCCATTTTTCAGGAGTTGTTTCACGACTCCATGTCTGATCCGTATGTGTCTTTTCTTACCATTGTAGACACTGTTCTTAGCAACGCCAATGGCTGCTTGAGAATCACAGTGAAGGGAGACAGGAGCACCCTGCCCTCCCCATAATGGAATATCAGACAAAAGGTTTCTCAACCACTCAGCTTCTTGCCCTGCCAACTCGAGTGCAATAAACTCAGACTCCATGGTTGAGCGTGCTATACAAGTCTGTTTCGAAGACTTCCATGAAATAGCACCACCACCAAGAGTAAACACGTAACCACTAGTTGAACTAATCTCATCATTACCTGAAACCCAGTTTGCATCACAAAATCCTTCAAGTACAGCAGGAAATTTAGAGTAGTGCAAACATAGATCAACTGTTCCTTTCAGGTATCTAAGAAGACGATGAAGAGCATTCCAATGTTCATTACTAGGGTTATGAGTATACCGACTCAGTCGACTCACTGCATAGGCTATGTCAGGTCGAGTACAGTTCATGAGGTACATCAAACTACCTATGACTTTCGCATATTCACTTTGAGAAACACTTTCTCCTAAATTCTTAGTCAAATGAATACTAGGGTCATAGGGTGTACTCACTGGAGCAACATCAAAGGAGTTAAATTTTTTAAGCACCTTTTCCACATAATGAGACTGACTAAGGGAGATGCGACCGGAGGTTTTCTTAAGTCTTACTCCTAAAATCACATCAGCTTCTCCCAAATCCTTCATCTCAAACTTCGATGCCAAGAAAAGTTTGGTATCATTGACCACCTTTAAATTGTTACCAAAGATCAACATGTCATCCACATAAAGACATATGATTACACAATCTGATCCTATTAGCTTTGAGTAGACGCAAGAGTCAGAGTTGTTGACAATGAAGCCATTTGACACAATAGTACTGTCAAATTTTTCATACCACTGTTTTGGTGCTTGTTTGAGACCATATAAGGACTTCCTCAACTTACACACTTTATCTTCTTGACCTTGCACCACGAAACCCTCAGGTTGAGACATATAAATCTCCTCCTCTAAGTCACCATTCAAGAAAGCAGTCTTAACATCCATCTGATGTATGACTAAGTCATGAATAGCAGCAAGAGCTAACAGGGTCCTAATGGTGGCTATCTTAGTCACAGGAGAATAAGTGTCAAAGTAATCTAGTCCTTTCCTTTGAGTGAAGCCCCTAATCACAAGTCTGGCTTTAAACCTCTCAATGGTCCCATCAGGTCTCAACTTCTTTTTAAAGATCCATTTGCTATCTATGGTCTTTGATCCCTTAGGTAAGTAAGTTAACTCCCAAGTGGAGTTAGACACTATGGAATCTAGCTCGCTCTTAATGGCCTCTTTCCAAAAACTAGCATCCACAGATCTCATTGCTTCCTCAAAAGTCTTAGGGTCCTCTTCTATCATGAAAGCATAGACCAATTCATCACTTAACAAGTCAATACAAGAGCTCTCAGACAGAAAAGCAGTGACAAAATCAGAACCAAAGTCTTTTGCTACTCTAGGTCTTTTACTTCTCCTAGGTTCATCTGTAGCACCAGAACTACCAACATGCAAATCAACTGAAGTACTACTTAAAGTCAAATCAGCAGTAACATTACTAGTAGGTAAGGAAACGTCGTGCGTAGAACAAGTAGGTAAAACAACCGTAGGAGAAGAACATGAAGGCATGGAAGCAACATCACCCTTTTTCAAGGGAAAAACATGTTCAAAGAACTCAGCGTCTCTGTACTCACAAATAGACCTATCACTCAAAGTCATGAACCTATAGGCAGCATGAGCATAACCAATAAATACTGCATCAAAGGTCTTAGGTCCAATGTTTGACCTTTTATAGTCAGGTAGCCCAACTTTAGCTAGACACCCCCACACTCTCAAGAAGCTCAAGTTTGGAGTAAACCCCTTCCATAATTCATAGGGAGTCTTATCTAACCTTTTGTGAGGTACTCTGTTAAGAACATGACAGGCTGAAAGGACTGCTTCCCCCACATTTCATCAGGCAACCCAGAACTTACAAGCATAGCATTCATCATGTTTTTCAAAGACCTATTTTTCCGTTCAGCTATACCATTCTGTTGGGGTACATAAGGTGCACTAAGTTCATGAATAATACCCAATTTCTCACAATGGTCATTCAAAGAGAAGTTTTCAAACTCTCTACCTCTGTCAGATCTAACCCTCTTGATTTTCCTATCAAGTTGGTTTTCTACTTCGGCCTTATATTTGATGAAAGCTTCCCCTGCCTCACTTTTGGCTTTGAGAAGGTAAATCTTAGTGTACCTCGAACAATCATCAACAAATGAAATATACCAGAATTTTCCTCCTCTACTCCTAGTGTTCTGGAAGTCAGCTAAGTCCGTATGAATCAATTCTAGAAGTTGTGTGGTCCTTTGAGTCACAGTTTTGCAAGGTTTCTTAGTGAATTTTGCTTCAACACAAACTGGACACTTAGAAAACTCAGTAGTCGACAGATTAGGAATTAAAGCTAAGGTCCTTAGTCTCTTAATGGAAGCAACATTCACATGCCCTAATCTACCATGCCACAAATTTAAAGACTCAGCAATATAAGCAGAACCAGAAACAGTTTTATTAAAAACAGCAGAACTAGAAGAAGCAACATTCAGAATAAATAAACCTCCACTTAAATACCCCTTCCCAACAAATTCCCCACCACGAGTCATTACAACTTTTTCAGCCTCAAAAACAATTTTCAAACCAGCTTTGTTTAATAAGGCACCAGACACTAAGTTGCGACGCATAGTAGGAACATACAACACATTAGAAAGGAGAGGGTTTTTCCAGAGGTAAGTTTAAGAGTGACCTTTCCTCGTCCAAGTACTCCAGCAGTTGCAGCATTGCCCATGTAGACACACTCGCCTTCAGAAGCATCCTGAAAATCATGGAGCAGCTCCTTGTTTGCACAGAAATGTCTTGAGGCCCCAGTGTCCAGAATCCAATCAGTACTGTTCTCGATCAGATTTGCTTCAACAACCACAGCAGCGACAATGTCGTTTGATTCAGCAAGGTTGGCCTGAGGTCCTTGTTTTTGCACAGAACCTTGGCGTTGAGGGCATTGGTAAGCCTTATGATCTGGCTTGCCACAGACATAACAGAGGACAGACTTCTTTTGAATCTTGCTATCCGGTTTGTTAAATTTGCCTTGCTTTTTTCCTTTGTTATTACCCTTTTCCCTTTTCCCTTAAACTTATCAAAGCCTGATGGAGCAGCAGATTCCACCAGGTTAGCTTTAGTGGTATTAACAGAAACTGAATCTAGATTGTCTTTAAGGCGATTTGCCTCTTCAATCCTCATATGACTAATTAATTCCTGAAGAGACAGGAATTCTTTTCTGTGTTTCAGATTATTTCTAAAATCTCTCCAAGAGGGGGGAAATTTTTCTAGTAAAACATTAGCTTGAAATACTTCACAAATTTTCATGTCCTCATTAAGAACATCAGCACAGAGATTTTCGAACTCATGAACTTGATCCATGACTGGCTTATCATCAACCATACGGAAAGCCAGCCACTTGCCAACAACATATTTCTGTTTTCCAGCATCATCAGCCCCATATTTTTTCTCAAGGGCCTCCCAAATCAGTTTTGAACTTTTATGAACCATAAACAAATCATACAGATTATTGATCATCAGATTAAGGAGGTGGAAACGGACAGTTTTATTATCTTTTACATATTTTTGAATTTCGTCCTCTTTCTTCTTAATTTCAGTAGCAGAAAGAGAAGAGGATGAGTCACCTGTAGTAGTAATCGCAGTGGGACAGTCCTTGAAAAGGACGTAGTCAATGTCCAATTGCTCAAAGAACATAAGCAGTTTGGAAGACCAACGTTTGTAGTTGTTTCCGTCAAGAGATTCGAGCTTGGACAGATGAGACACGGATTTGCTTGAAAAATCAACCATTGCAAATTATGTAATTGCTTTCAAATTGTTAGAAACTGACTGTTTACAATGACTGAGCAAAGACTAAATTCAAGGCTGTGTCGCGGTAGAAGACCACTGACTTGAAAGCAATTACGGCCCGACTATGGTGGTAATCGCAACTGGCCGGAAAGCTCCCCAAGGTTAACACAGCGACCTTTCTAAGTCACCACTAACAGAGAAAGATCTTGGAGACTGTTTATGCACGTACCCAGTGTTTAGAAGAGAGGAAGAAGAAGGGAAGAGAAATGATTTTCGGATGCCAAACTGAAGTAGCAGTGGACTGATTTTATAGTAAAAGAATCAGGCCAAATAAAGAAGGTAATAAACAGAGGGAGGAAATCAAGGGCGACAATAAAGGCCATTAACACTGTAATAAAGGCCATTTAACACTGTAACGTTTAACAACGTTTCAGTTTTACATGTTACCGTTACACACAGTTGGGCTCGGGTCCAAAAAGATAAGCTCCAGCTCAGCTCTTCCCAGAACCCAGAACCCAGAACCCAGAACCCAGAACCCAGAACCCAGAACCCAGAACCCAGGTCCCAGGCCCCGGCCCGGCCCGGTCCGGTCCGGTCCGGGCGGGCGGCGCGCGTGTGTGATAGCAAGCCCAAACCCAAGTTTGATCTCCAACCACAAAAACCAACCAAGTACTCAACTCAATAAACATAAAGAGGAAGGGAGTTAATAAACAAAGGCAAGCTCCCTTCCATAGGAGATGTGGGATGTTTGGAAAAAACACAAGTAGGCTTTGCAAGCCTTAACTCCAACACTTATGACCTGGTAACCTGAAACAGCATGTCAAAGTGAGATCCACTACCAAAAATTCTTATTTTAGCAACCATTGAAAATTGTTGCTATTCTTTGAAATTTGGTTGCCAAGTCAAATTAGCAACGGATTGGCAACCAAAATTGTTGGTTGCCAAGATGCTAGTCGCCATCTATATATGGCAACGAAATTTTAAACAAATTGGTTGCCAACTGGCTTCCAAATTTAATTTGTTGCCAAAATGGTTGCCGAGTTGGTTTCCAAATGTTGGCAATGGATTTTGAAATATTCGTCGCCAACTTTAGCAACGTATTTTGTTATTTCATTGCCATTTTCAGCAGTACTATATTTCATTTCCCAGGAGGTCACTCATCCCATGCCTACTCCTAGTTGAGCATGCTTGATTGCGGAGTATCTTATCACATGAGCTCCTTAATAGAATGATGCACGTTGTTCACATAAATAGTATAAAAAAATATTTTTAATGTAGTCATGGATGTTACATATGGCAACCAAATCATAGTTTTGGTTGCTAAATAGCAACGAAATTATAGTTTTGATTGCTAAACTGGCAACCGAATTAAAATTTTAGTTGCCAATTAAAAATCTGAAATACTAGCTTGGAAACATAAATATCAGTTGGTTGCCAAAATATGTTCGTTTTTGTAGTAATCTTAGCAACGAATATGTAAAAATCCGTTGGCAACCAACTATGAAATTTTCGTTGCCAACTTTCTTTAGGCAACCAAAATATAAAATTTCGTGGCTACAATTGGCAACGCAAATTAGCAAATGGTTGCCATTATTCTTATGTAAAAATCTTAGCAACGAATATGTAAAAATTCGTTGTCATATTGGCAACCAACTGTTAAATTTTCGTTGCCAACTTTCTTTAGGCAACAAAACAACAATTTTTGTTGCTATGTAGTGACTATTAAAAATTTGGTTGCCAAGTTAGGTTACTAAAACCCACTCATTTTTGTAGTGGATATTGCATGTGATTATTCTAAAGGTTTTCAGGCACGCATTTCAAGACGATTATTTCAGTTTTTTTGGGGTGAAGATAACGTTTTTTTTTTCGAAAAACAAATACCATCATTCACTCATTATGGGCTCTGATTTCGAGAATCGCTAGAAATCGGGTACTAATAAGCCGGGTTTCGGGCACACATTTCAAGGCGATTTTTTCGAGCCGAAGACATCTTTTTTTGAAAAACAGAGGCCGCTACGCTCTTTAATGGGCACGAAGTTTGATAATCCCTACAAGACAGTTACTTACAAACCGGATTTTCAGGCACGCCCTTCAAGGCAATTTTTCGAGTCTAATACGGTGTTTTTTCGAGAAACGAACAACGATATGCACCCTTATGAGCACGAATTTCAAGAATTCCTATAAAACATAAGTGAGGTCACTTGACTCCACATGACTAGGTAAAATTGTGAAATTTGCCTTTAAAAAAAATAAGGGATTATTGAAATTCGTGTCCATTAAGGGTGCGTAGCGGTGTCTGTTTTTCGAAAAAACGACGTCTTCGACCCAAAAAAGTTGCTTGAAGTGTGTGTCCAAAAACCCGTCTTATTTTTACCCATTTTTTAGGGATTCTTGAAATTGGAGCCGTTAAAGGGTGAACTATGGTGTCCGTTTTCAACAAAACGTGTTTTCACCCGAACAAAAGCTGAAATAATCGCCTTGTAATGCATGCTTTAACTAGTTGGTACCTACCTACAATTATCAATAGGTGAGCTTTTTAAAAGAAAATCGAGCATAATTCGTACCTTTAATATCAATTTTTCCTTTTAGGAGGGCAATGAGATGGTATGTAGAAAGATTTATTCACTTCTTTTTTTCCAAAACTTTGATTAAGATAAAAGGTTTTACTAATTAGATTAATGACATGAAGTTTGGTGGTAAGGTTATGATTTTTCAATTAGTTGGCCATGTAAGTGCTCACGCATTTCAATAGTATATCAAATTATCAATAGGTAGATATACAATAGTAGAAAGATTAGAAATGAATGCAGTTTTTTTTAAGATCTCTAAAAAGAAAACGATAAATATAATAAGAGACAGAGAGTATATCTTTAGACGTTAGTAAATGTGGCTAATTAATCACTTCGACTTTATCGTACGTTAAAGTCAAATGGTGAGGGACAATAAAGAACACAACATTGGCACACCACCTACCTGCTCACGGCTCATCGGTGACACCAGCAAAATTATCGGCTCTGGGCATATAATACACCCTCCTCCGTAATCTATTGATGTTTACGGTTACTGTAGCCAAAAAAAGTCTGGGAACACGGAATGTGTAGGGAAAGGCCAGACCAGGAAAGCAAAAGGAACAAGTATTTGAAAGGTAGAGACTAGGGAGTGTGCAAAGCCTGCATAAGCGAAGCCGATTACACATCCTAAGCTGTGTACTAACTACTAAGTAAGAAATAAAGGAAGAAAAAGCATAATAGCTCATTGTTCATTTTAGCTATGACTTATTGATACTAGCCATGGTTTCATATTACTGTAGCTTTTCTCTACTTTTTTTGGGAAATTTTATACCTAGGTTTTACAAATTTTATATGGTGGAAATGAAAACCTGGATATATATCTACATAATAACCCTCAACATTTTATTTTTATATTTCATTACTTTTTTTCATTATAAAAAAAATTTAAATTAGAAACTGATATTTTTAATTACAAAAAATGATTTTGAAATTAAAAAAAAAAAACTCAAAGCCCTCTCCCAGGCCACCAGTGGCGACAAGGTGTATAATTTGATACAAAACATCTTATAAAGTGCTTTCTTCAAATAAAATTATATATTTATTCGTAAAATTTGTAATTTATATGGTTTTTTGACAAAATTTCCTAAAAATTAATAAGTCCTCCTTTCTTATATGAAAGCAATGTTTTGCTTTTAATGCATATCAATTTTGAGACAAGTGAAGATTATATAACAAAAATGATATCTTAATATTATATAGGAAAATTTGACAGAAAATATCACACCTTTGGCCGGTTTTCCACCACTGGTATCAACTTCAATTAATCCAACAATAATCCCACCTTTTACACCCATATGCTCATATTAGTTCGTCACCTGTTGGTGACCTACAATCATGGGTAATCTTCCTAATTACATGATCAATAGCAAATTATGTATATTTTAAACTTAAATTTTTAAATCAAATTTATTAAAAAAAACTTTTAAAAAAAACAAACTCACCCCTCCCCTTCCCCCACTGTTACCAGACCACCCCCTCCCTCCCCTTCCCCTTCCCCCAATGTTGCCACCCTCCCCCTCCCCCACTGTTGCCACACCACCCCCCCTCCCCTATCACCAGCTGCCCCACCCCCAAAAACCTCCCCAGCCAGGGGACTTCATGACAAAACCACAACCCCCATTGCAGAAACCCCCATCACAGGGGACAAGGGGTTTTTGGGAGTGGGGGAGCTGGTGACGGGGAGGGGGAGGGTGGCAGGGGAAGGGGAAGGGGAGAGCTCGCAGGGGAAGGGGAGGGGAGGAGGTGGCAGTTGCCGAGCAGTGGGAGAAGGGGAGGGGAGGGGAGGGTTTTTCTTTTCTTTTTATTAAGATTTTTTTTAAAAAAGTCAACGGTATTTTAGTATGGTCAAACATGTTGTCGTTATCCCGTACCAATGGGACAATATGAGGGTCAAAGGTCGGATTATAGCTGGTTAATTGAAGGTGGTACCAGTGGTGAAAAACCGGCCAAAAGTGGGATTTTTTCTGTCAATTTTTTCTATTATATATTGAGAATTCCCCCTCACTATTTCTTACGTGCAAATCACACTGTCAAAGTGAAGAATGTGAATAATATTAAGTCAAAGTGTTGTATTTACTCAAAAACAACAGAAGTATATACTATAAACTATTCTCCTCCAGTTCTATTTGATATTCCTATTTTAAAATGGGGAGCAAAATAATGGAAATTGTAGTGGATGATAATGTTGTTGAAATGATTATATTTAACGATTTTTTCTCTTTGCTTTAGAAATAACAAGAGAGAAAAAGAAGTAGGTGGCGGAAAGATAAAAGATTTCAAAGTGAGCTATATGTTTGAGAAAAAATATAAAAAAAATTGTATTTTCTAGTTATTGGAGGGTAAAATGGGAAAGAAATATCTCCAAAGTAGAAACAAAATCAAAGATTTAAAGCAAGAAAACCAAATAGGAACCGATGAAAAAGGAAATCAAGAAGAACAGAAAGAAAACGGAAGGTATAGGTCGTAATGCTTTGATAATTTGTGTACAAAAGATCGTAAAACAAAGCAAGCAATTACAAAGATATTGCAGTAAACCAAGTCAAATGCATACAAACGTTTAACTCTTTACGTCTTAAATGAGGAGTGAGGAAAGCATTCAGCAGGCTAAGAGAACTTAGCTAAACTAAAACATAACCCCGAGATGATGAACCATCACGATCAGATAATACACCAATGACACATATACCGATCAACAAGTATTTAGCCGCTAGCACAACCAAAATAAGAGCTGGTGTAAACCACTGACTCGTAACGTCTTGGAGGAATGCACCCTTGCATAATTCGCAATCGAAACATAGCTTGTTTGGATCATTACTCCATCTATTGCAGTCAATGTTGGTGTAGTTACCATCTTCTGGTTTTACCCAAATTGCTGGACTTGTGTAATTAAAGTTACAATCTTCTGGGGGCTTGCAACAACCAGACTGTCCCACAAAGTACAATAATGTTCCGAGTGTAAGAGAATAGTACTTCCTCCGTTTTTTTTTAATCGCTACACTTCTCATTTCACGGATTTCTAGGCAAAACTTTGGTGAGTGAGTAAAAGTGTGTAAGAAAAGGTAGTAGGCGAGAGATAGAGAGAAAAAGTTACTAATAAGGGAAAAAAGGAGAAGTGTAGCAATTAATTTTAAACTTCCTAGAAAGGAAAGTGTAGCGGTTAAAAAAAACGGAGGAAGTATTACAAGTTAAAGCTAGAAAAAAATTACTATGAAATAAGATAGGACTTAGTATAAAAAGTCGTCCACCAAGCCATAATTTTTGTACTTTTTCATTTTGCGATCTCTAATGTACTGCTTTAACCATTTGATATATTCGATTAAGTGGTACTAAAAATTATGGAAAATTGTTATTCTAAAAACTATACATTGATCTAACATGATCCCACATGGCATATATATACCTTTTCTTTTCTTATATAATGGTGAGGATTCACGGTTAAAAATAAGAAAAATTGATTGGAATAATACCAACTTGACCTTTCTGCTCAAAATAATCTCAACTATGGATTATCCTAGAATAATTCAAACTCTTAATTCTACTATGTATAGTTGTCGGTTGACAATCACAATGTGTCAACACGTAGCAAGTGGAAGCAAACAAGGAAGAAGAAAGAAACGTGAAGATAGAGCACGACTCGCGGAGCAGCGAGCGACTCGCGGAATTTTGCCGCAGGCTCTCCGCGAGTCGCGGCCCCTACCGTAGGTCGCGGTGCGCGTCGCGAGGCGCGACATGGCTCGCGGTCCGCAATCTCCTGCTGCTCGCATGCGATGGCTATCCGGCGTTTATTTCATATTTATCTTGTTGCTTTATTTATTTTATTTGTTTTCTATTTCTATCTTTTTTCCTATTTACTAGAGGTTGATGTAATTAGGAAATAAGACAGATTTTGATAGGCAATCCTTTTGGGATTTGGACTTGGAGAGCAAGTACCTTTCCTAATAGGTTTAGGGTTTATGTTTAGCTATAAATAGGGGAGTCTTTTATGCTAAACATGAGAGATGTGAGACACACACATACATTGAGGGATTGTATTATTGTTGTGAGGTTGAATATAATAATATAATATTATTTGAGGGGAGGAAATTTAAATTTCCTCATTAAACACTTGTACGTTCATATTCCCTTTAATTCTTGTCATACTTTGCATTACAATTCGATTTGTGAGAGAGAGTCTTATTCTTTTGTCTGCAACGATTCTGGTAATCCTTACGTCCACGCTTCCGCACAATAAGTGGCATCAAGAGCTTTAGGTTAGTTTCGTGCAATGGAAGATTTAAAGAATAAATACAAAGTAGATTTGTTTGATGTACGATCAAGGATGTTCTTATTCATCAAGGTCTTCATAAAACCTTGTTGGACAAGAAGTTGGACAAGAAGCCGGACGAGGTGGATAAAAACAAGTTGAAGGATATGCAACTTCGAGCTACTAGCACGATTCGATTATCTCTTGCGCCGTTTCTTTTTGTTTGTCCCATTTACTATAGCTCCAAATGCCAATAAAGCTGATGTCATAGGCATGTGGGTGGGGACAATAATTAAGGAGTCCACTTATTTTATAATAAATATGGTGATTAAAGTAGGTGAGAGAAACTTTTAAGGTACATGTGGGACCAAAAAATGATAAAGTAGGGGTAGATGGGTGATATAACTTTGCCATATAAGAAAAGATGAAAAAGTAGGACAAACAAAAAGAAACGGATGGAGTATTATCTATCAAATTAAACACCTTGTTGTCATATTTTGGTAAAAAAAAGGTGAACTTTTGGGTCATTGACTCTATTATTTTACCTCCCTTTTTGTGCATTGGATATTTGTATGAAAATTTGGGTTGATGTGGTGACTTCCACACACAAAAAGGGACAAAACAAATGTATGCAAATGTTGACTTTTTGGCCTAAGAATGATAATAAGGTGTTTAATTTGATAGATAATAACATATAAGATGTTTTCTCAGAAAAAAATATTTTAAAAGGTGTTTTTTTCATAAAATTTGTACTTATAAGGTATTTTTTTACAAAATTTTATAAATTTTATGTATACATTAAAAGATTTTAACCTTGTGGAAACGACGACCCCTAACAGCCCCCTCATTCTGCCACTGAAATGGAGATTTCTCTATGCTTTCCCCTAATTTCAAAGTTTCAAGGGTTTAACAAGCAAATGGCTCTCTGTTTATGGCTTATGTCCCTATGCGATATTAATTAGTCCAATTCAATAGAACCGCCCTCCTTCCCGTTAACAGAAAAAATAAAGCTGGTTACTTTAGGGTCAATTGATTGTTTTCTAGGGGTTCATTTTGCTTTAGGTGATGGTCTGGTTGGGAAGGAGTGGGCGAGTTTCGTTGACGTTATAGACTTATGGTCCCAACTCCCAACGCACAAGACAATATGTTTTTATTGCTTTCTTTTTTCTTCTTTGTTAAACGAAGACAATTGATTAGCCATTGGCTCACTATTTCAGAGAAGTTCAAATAAGGTTTAATATGGTCAAAGGTATAATAGGGTCTAATAAGATTTTATCTAATAAGGTCTAATAAGGTTTTATCTAATAAGGTCGAATAAGGTCTAATAAGTTATGATAAGTTCATATAAGTTGAAAAAACAGATCCCAAATAAGCTTGAGTTATGTCAAAGTCAATCAAAAATTTAGAGCAATCTACAATATTTTGGATGCAGATTAATCGTTTTTTAACTTGTCATTTGAATCATAATAAGAGTTGGTCTTGTAAAAGACAGCCTAATTTTAATTTAAAATTAGGCAACAACCCAAGCGCAATAAAAAGAAGATCATAAAGTTAGAACGCATCTTTTAATAACTTTTGGTATCATAAACTCTATTAATGTAGCTTGTCTTGTAAGAGACCGCCTAATTATAATGTTAAAATTAGGCATGGCCAAGCCCAATAAAATTAGGCAGGCTCCACAGCCCACTCACTCTCTCCTTCCCAGACCGATGCTTTCATTATTGTTGCGTCAGTTTAGTTTTTTAGCACCAGTTTAATTTCTTTTGGCACCAGTTTACTCTCTTTTGGCACCAGTTTAATTTCTTTTGGCACTAGTTTAATTTATTTTGTAACTAGTTTAACTTCTTTTGATATCACTTTAATTTCTTTTGGCACCAGTTTAACAGAAAATGAGGAAGATGACGTGTTGGAGGAAAATAAGAAATAACAATTGGATTAAAAATTTTTGGGCCTTGTAAATTTATTTGGGCCTAAACTATCTAATTTTAACATTAAAATTAGGAAGCCTTTTTAGATAATTTTTACTATTAATGATGATGCAAATCTCAAGAGATTCGGGCGACATTTGGCCTTGGGCGGAAATCAACAAGTATTTGATATTTTAAGGTTGTATCAAACAAGTTTTTTTTCCTTGAAATGACATAATTGATAAAATATGTATTTTAAATTATTACCAGCTCATCGGTGAGTGCGCTTGTATTTTTTTTATATTAAATCTAGCTAATCACTTCGACTTCATCTTACGTTGAAATCAAATGGTTAGGGAGAATAAAGAACAGCCCACTGGCCGGCTGGCCCCCCATCTACCTGCTCACAGATTGGTGACACGAGCAAAATTATCGGCTCTGGGCATATAGAGGTAACATTGATAGACCTAGTAAAACTAATCCGATTATCCAACTAATCCGATAAATCTAACAAGATCTCATATAATTATTTTTGTCATCATATATAAATTATAATAGAAAGTTAAAGGAGGCTTTATGAATAGTGTAAGCAAACCAACCCTCCGACACCAAACTTAGTTGAACACTATTAAAATAATTCTCATATTGTGTATTTAGGTATATACATTTAATTATCATTTATTTAAAAGTAATTACTTAAGTTTCTTTTATTTAGGGAACTAGTTGAATAACCAAATTTTCAAAAAATTGTAAATAATAATTTTATTTAAATTTATACTTCCTCCGTTTCGCAATACTTGCAACGTTTCTTGTTTACACACTATCCAATGCAATACTTTGAACCTTAATATCTCTAATTATTGATAGATAAAAATAATTAAAAGTTGATATTATGATAGTATGGATTAAGACGAATCAAATAAGACCCCACTTAGCTTGGCTACATTTTTTCTTATACACTTGAGAAAAATTGTAACAAAAGATTGGTAGATGAATAGTGGTTACTATTATAATGTTGCAAGTATTGTGAAACGGATGAAGTATTAATTATTAAGATAATTATTTATGGAAGAGATTAGTAAAAATTTTATCAAAGTGTACTAATTTATTTTTTTGATTATATACTTATTGATTTGGTTAATCTTTACTAAGGTATAAATGTATAATTAGTACAATTTTTATTATACGCTCGGGTGTACCATGAGCATCGTACAATCAAGGTATTTTTTTGCTTAAATGGTATTGGGCGTACCATGAGCATGATACACCCAAAGTTGTTTTTTGCTCAAATAGTTGAGTGTACGATGCTAATGATACACCTGTGTGTATGATACATAATCTCTATAATTAGATATATAGATTGAAATTTTTTTTGAATATTTTTATGTACTTTCATAGATCTAGCAATTTTTAACACAAATGTCTGTGTTGATTCATTTTGCATTTATCTATGATTAATAGTTTGGCCGAGAGAGTGAGATTAAACAAAGGGAGAGACATTGAGAGTAGTGGGAATAGGCTAAGAAGAGCCTAAGAGAGAAGAGAGGCAATTATGTCCATGTGCGGATCGGGATACATTGGGGTACGCCTGTACCCCAAATCCAAAAAATAAAAAACCAGTAAAAGCTGAGAGGCCCAACTAACTCTTGGTATATGTATAAATAACATTTTTTAAGGTGCGGGCCAAAAAAAACCTTAGAAATCATCTTTTGGAACAAAACAAACCTGATACAATAAAGACTTGGAGGCTCTCTCCCTCTTTCAATTTCATGTCACTCACCTCAGAGTCTCAGACCTCACCTCTCCTTTCTTCACGCATCCAAACGTTGGTTTTTGCAATGTTAAAATTTACGCTGACATTAATTTTTGCAATATCCAATTGTTATTTAAATTTCTTTTTTGCCGGATGGTTTATTTATTTTGTAACCGCACACCCACCTTTTAAATCCCGGATTCGCCACTGATTATGTCCAAGTAATTTCTCAGTTATTCTAGGGTGGCGAATGACCAGATCCTTTCAATTTTGCATATCTATCTTACTCTCACATTTTCAGTGCTCAATAATTACTAATAGTTCATCGAGTTTAATTCAATTGCAAAGAAACTTATCTTAAAAAACGGATTGTAAATTTCACAGGAAGTATATGTTTCTGTTACATTGCTTGAGGGGCGCAAATTAGATCCCACACTCGAGAGCAGGACCCGGTGTACATTAGGTTTCTTCAATGTACACAGAAATAAATTTCAGACAACTTAATAAATAAAATACAAAATGAACATCATGGGGCCATTTTCTTCTCTTCCCTCCATTATTTGACATTTTGAATTGATTTGACCAAAAAAATTCCTTCCAAATGTTCCAATTAACTTTGACATATGCTCTTCTATATAACTTTATTGTTTACTATGATTATTAAATATGTTCATTTATTTATTTCAAATGTTTATAATTATAATCAATTTCAAAAAAGTTTTTATTCCAATTAACTTTGACATGTAATCTTTTATATAACTTTAATATTCAATATGGTTATTGAATATGCTCATTTATTGATTTTAAATGTTCATAGTAAAATCACACTCAATTTCAAAGAATTTTTGTTCCAATTAATTTTGGCATATGTTCTTTTATATAACCTTATTGTTCATTATGCTTATTTAAGATATTCATTTATTGATATCAAATGTTCATCGTAAAATATGATTATTAAATATGCTCATTTATTGATTTCAAATGTTTATTGTATAATTACACTCAATTTCGAAAAAGTTTTTGTTCCAATTAACTTTGACATGTAATCTTTTATATAACGTTAATGTTTATTATGATAATTAAATATGCTCACTTATTGATTTTAAATGTTCATTGTAAAATCACACTCAATTTCAAAGAATTTTTGTTCCAATTAATTTTGGCATATGTTCTTTTATATAACCTTATTGTTCATTATGCTTATTTAAGATATTCATTTATTGATATCAAATGTTCATCGTAAAATATGATTATTAAATATGCTCATTTATTGATTTCAAATGTTTATTGTATAATTACACTCAATTTCGAAAAAGTTTTTGTTCCAATTAACTTTGACATGTAATCTTTTATATAACGTTAATGTTTATTATGATAATTAAATATGCTCACTTATTGATTTTAAATGTTCATTGTAAAATCACACTCAATTTCAAAGAATTTTTGTTCCAATTAACTTTGACATATGTTCTTTTATATAACCTTATTGTTCATTATACTTATTTAAGACGATATTCATTTATTGATCTCAAATGATCATCGTAAAATCACACTCAATTTCAAAAAAGTTTTAGTTTCAAATAACTTTGACATATATTTTTACATAATACTAATGTTCATTTTGGTTATTCAATATGTTCATATATTGGTATCAAATGTTCATTGTAAATGAATATTAGATTTATATGAAAAATACATGTCAAAGTTAATGGGAAATTGAGTTGATTTTACAATGAACATTTAAAATTAATAAATGAACATATTTAATAACCATAATGAACAAAAAAGTTATAGAACAAATGTCAAAGTTAATTGGAACAAAAACTTTTTTGAAATTGAACGTGCTTTTACAATGAACATCTATATATATATTAAAAAGCGTAAGCTCACAATGCCATCGCCACATGTCACTATACATCATACATGTTGATATACTACCATCACTCTAAAAATAGATGGCAGGAGGATTTGAACTCATGACCTTCTATTTGGAAAGTTATGACACTACCAACATGCCAAACCCTTTTTTGGTTTCAAAAGCCACTATTAATTACTAAAACTTAATGACTAATGATTATAATGATAGAATTAAAGTTATTTATCTCGTACATGATATCTAATATTAATGATTTCAATTTTTATTAATTTCTAACCCTTTTACCTCTTATCTAAAGTGTTAGCATTCTACCACCAAACAACATCTTATATTTGTAAACAAATTCCAAATTTAACTATTGGGTCTTACCACCAATATTTGGAGAAAAGAAATTCAAACCCAAAGGTAGAAGATGTTGTCTGAGTATATAATTTTGATATATTATTTAGGCCATAATAGTAGGATATATTATTTCAATTACATCTCAAATCTCTTTATTTTCTAGCATACAAAACCTTTTAAGAAAGATAACAAAGAATGAAGATTCAAAATATTATGTTATATTTTAGTTAACAAACAATGCAAAACTTAATCAATAAAAAAATCAACTTCTAATTTTATTTATAATTTATAATTTAAATAATTTCTTAAAGCTAGATGTTTTAAATTATAGTTTTGAGTTAATGAATTCAATTACTTTGAAATTAAATTTACTTAATTGTTGCTACAAACAACTTTTTATCTTTTTATCTAAATATTTCCTCCTCTTTTTGTTTGTCCCATTACTGTAACTCTAAATGGCAAGGAAGATGATGTCATAGCTATGTAGTGGGGACAAAAATTAAGGATTCCACTTATTTTATAGTAAATATGGTAATTAAAGTAGGTGAGAGAAAATTGTAAGATACTGCATATGGGACCAAAAAGTGATAAAATAGGAATAGATGAGTAATACTCCATCCGTTTGTTTTTAATTATTACACTTTGCTTTGGGGGATAACCAAGAAAATTGATGAAATCTATGCAATGATTGTTTAGGGAATTGATAAAGTTGTTTGGGAAATAGATAAATTAGGAGAGATAATGTTGTAAAAGTAAAAAGTGTGGGGGTGATTGGGTATTTAATGGGAAAAGAAGATGACATGTGGGTCCCAAAAATGTTGGAAATTGGAATATAAAGATCTGAAGTTTACCAAATTTAGTAAAAATGAAAGTGTAACAATTAAAAAGAAACATTCAAAAAAGGAAAGTGTAACAATTAAAAACAAACGGAGGGAGTATAATTTTCTCATGTAGGAAAAAATGAAAAGGTAGGACAAACAAAAAGAAACGGGCAAAAATGAAAAGTAGGACAAAAAAGAAACGAAGGAGTACTAAATTTTTTAAATGGTAGACGATAAAGCAGTTGTGATCTTAAACAACAAAAACTATTTTTATCTGAAATTGCATGATATAATTTTACATCTTTATTTATTTCAAGTAAAATTTGAAAGTCAAATAATATATCATCAGGGCCGTCTTGGAAATATTTGGGGCCCTATTCTAAAATGAAAATTGGGGCCCTTTATACTATAAACTAAATTCTTTTTGTCTACACAATTTTGACTGTAAATATGTATATTCCAAAGCTTTCACCAAACTATTTTTTAGAAAAAATATGAAACAAATTTGATGATTTAAGAAAACATGAAATTTAACTCTTTTTACTCTATATGACTATATGAAGGTCCAAAAAATTAGTTGTTTGAAACAAAATAATTATTCATTGTCATTGAGGACCAATAATCTACATTTGAGGAAATTTAATTCTTTTTTGAGATGAAAATACTAAAATTTTCCATTGAGAATTGCAGAAGAATCAATGTAAATCAATTAAGTGGTTTTCTTTGGAAATTGTGAAATAAAGTTAATGGTAATTTTATGACGGCAGAAAGAAGTTTTGAAGAAATAAAAAAAAATTGACGCTTGATAATTGATGAATTAAGCGTAAGAAACAAGAGGAGACAAGAAAGCAATGTATACAATACTACATTAATGTAAAATATTAATTTTTACCTTGTAATTAAGTTTCAAAAAAAAAAAAATGGGCCCCTCCCAAAATGGGGCCCAGCGCCATAGGGCTTCTTGCACCTGCCTATCTACGGCCTTGTATATCATGACCGGGGCATTGCCGGGGCCACTAACTAGTTTGATATAAATAAATGAACATCTTGAATAAGTATAATGAACAATAAAGTTATATAAATGAATAAAAAAAGTTATATAAATGAACATATATCAAGTTACTGTGAACAATTTTTGTAAAAAATTTGAGTTTATTTTATGATGTACATATGGTATTTCTAATTGAACATGTTCAATATTGAGAATGAACATTAGCGTAAGGTTAGTGAACATATTTTAAGTTTAGTGGCGCAAATTAATTTTTTGAATTTACAAAATTTTATTTATGTACATTAGAAGTATTCTAATGCATATCGGAGCATCATACTGACGTTTGTTGCGTTTTTGACCTGGAGCACAATAAGCATAGTAATCCAGAGTGTACTTTCGACCTATTGCTTGAGGGGACGGTCTACAATGGCATTGACCGCAAAGTTGTGGTAGGTGTGGGAATTGGGGGTAGCAAGGAAGTGAAGTGCCTCTTTCTTTTTTCCTTGACGAAGACAATTGACTTTATCATCTCAATGACTTTAATTCGTTGTATCCTAGGAAACGACATAGAAACGTCAATAGGAAGCAATACAACAAGCAAATAAATTATCAAGGAACCAACTCAACCAAAAGCTTAAGCTGATGGTTGAAGGCCCAGGAATAGATTTATACTCTATCACGCCCCCTCACGCAAGAGCCCACTGGGCTTGAAGTGTGGATGCAGCACATGCCTCCCTCATACCTGGCGCTATATATTCCACTTAGAAATGAGGGGTGGATGAGATTCGAACTCGTGACCTTGTAGTCACACTAGCTCTTGATACCATGTCAAGGAACCAACTCAACCAAAATCTTAAACTGATGGTTGAATGCCTAGGAATAGATTTATACTCTATCACAAATAACAACGAAAAATAACAATATTCAAATTTAACATGATTTATTAAAATTGTGTTAGCCAAGGTTCTGCTCTTTTCAGCTTATTCAATTATTTTAGGGCTTATTTTAGAAATAATCTAATCAGATTAGATCATATTAGACCAGACCAGGTCAGATCAGATAAGTTCGGTGCAGTTCAGATCAGGTAAGTTCAGTTCAGTTCAGTAGATCAGATAAGTTTAGTTCACATCTAACCATGTAAAAAAAATTCAGACAAGATCAGATTGGTTCAGATCAGATCGAAAAAGTTCAGATCTGATCAGAATAATTCAGATTAGATCAGACATAAAGAACGAACCCTTAAGTCTGAATAAGGGAGACTAATTTATTGGCTTTTGGAGAGAAAAAAGAAGCACATATTACAAATATGAAAGAAGAAAGTAATTACAAGTTTTACATATTGTCATTCTAAGAGCAAGTTGATAAGAGGTTTTTAGTGTGTCGTTAAGGCACTAAGAATCGCTTAGCAAACACAATTTATAAACCTATCGAGCGACTACTAAGAACGTAGTAACGGCAAGTCAAGGGTCGAACCACAAGGAAATCGGGATTGACTAAAGTCCACTAAGTCCAAAACTACCTAAGTGAAGGGTTTTGGGGGGGTTTAAGATTGAATAGATTTCCAACTAATTAAATAGCTAATAAATACCGACTAATAATTAAATAGGAGAATTAATATGATAGAGAAAACACTAGAGCTTAGGTTACTCGCATGAACTCGGGCAAGACACGACACAAATGCAACTACGAAGCTATAGGGAATAACATGCAAGGTTAAGTTTCCCTCTAAAGTCCTTGAGTCCTCTCTCGAATGGTCCTCAAGAGTAATCAATTTATCAATTGGCGGACCGAACTGTTAGGGTCCCGCATGGGGAGTTGGAAGATGTACCAATCCAAGTTGGGCATGTGTTTGTGCCTTGTGATTTTGTGGTCATGGATATGGAGGAGGATCCCGAAACTCCTCTCATTCTTGGAAGGGAGGCTCTTAAAACATTAGGCGCCGTGATAAATTATAGAAATGACACCATCACTGTTGAGGTTGCCAATGAAAAGGTTGTCTTTGAGTTCTCCAAGACATTGAGGAAGCCTATGATTGAGAGGGTTTGCCGAGTTAGTCATGTGGAGAGTGAGATGGAGGGATTTGAGAGGGAAGTACACACTGAGGATGAACTCTATGCATCTATCACTGAGGAGCCGAGCTTAGATATGGAAGAGGTGAACGAGTTCTCTATGCTTCTCGATGGTGCTACTGTTGAGGAAACGCTTGGATCGAGATTTGAGGTCCTAGCCTCTTCCGTTGCTAAGGATGAGAGTAATAAGCCTCCTCCCAAGGTAGAGTTCAAACCCCTTCCCCCCTCCCTTAAATATGTTTTCCTTGATGATGAATTTGCTTATCCCGTTATTGTCAATTCGGCTCTTGATGACATCTTCGTATCTAAGTTGATTGAGATATTGAGAAAATATAGGGATGTCATTAGGTACTCGATTGATGACCTTAAGGGGATAAGTCCTTCTCTTGCTATGCATCGTATCCATCTCACCGACAGTAATGCCTCCTCTATTGAGCCTCAAAGAAGACTTAATCCCAACCTCAAAGAGGTGGTGAAAAAGGAGATTATGAAATTGCGTGACGCGGGAATCATCTATGCTATCTCCGATAGCAAATGGGTGAGCCCGATTCACGTGGTTCCTAAGAAAGGAGGCATGGCTATTGTTGAGAATGAGAAAGGGGAAACTAATTCTACTAGAACTGTGACTGGGTGGAGAGTTTGTATTGATTACAGAAAATTGAATAAGTCCACCCGAAAAGATCATTTCCCCCTCCCTTTTATTGACCAAATGTTGGAAAGGCTTGCCCGTCATTCACACTTTTGTTTTCTTGATGGTTATTCCGGATTCTTTCAAATTCTGATTCATCCGGATGACCAAGAGAAAACCACCTTTACTTGTCCATATGGGACATTCGCTTATCGAAAGATGGATTTCGGTTTGTGTAATGCCCCATCTACTTTTCAAAGGTGTATGACGGCGATCTTTTCTGACATGTTGGAGGACTCTATTGAGGTTTTCATGGATGACTTTAGTGTGTGTGGTTCCTCTTTTGACACATGTCTTGCTAATCTTGAACTTGTGTTGAAAAGGTGTCAAGAGACGAACCTAATATTGAATTGGGAAAAGTGTCATTTCATGGTTGAAGAAGGTATTGTGCTTGGTCATAAAGTGTTTAGTAAGGGCATTGAGGTAAATCCGGCAAAGGTTTCGGTAATAGTGAAACTCCCGCCACCAAATTCGGTGACGGGAGTTCGTGCTTTCCTTGGACATGCGGGTTTTTACCGGCGTTTCATCAAGGATTTTTCTAAAATTGCCAAACCATTGAGGAATCTACTTCAAAAGGAAGTTGAATTTAGATTTGATTAGTCTTTCATGGAGGCATTTCAAACTTTAAAAAGAGCCCTTACTTCTGCTCCTATTGTGCGAGCACCTAATTGGAGCTTGCCTTTTGAACTAATGTGTGATGCTAGTGACTTTGCAGTGGGAGTTGTACTTGGGCAACGACAGGAAGGAAAGCTCCATGTGATAGCCTATGCAAGTAGGACTTTGGATGACGCACAACGGAACTATGCCACTACGGAAAAGGAGATGTTAGCCGTGGTGTTTGCATTTTAAAGTTCCGTTCGTACTTGACTTACAATAAGGCTATTGTCTACATGGACCATTCTGCGGTCCGATACTTAATAAGCAAAAAGGATGCAAAGCCAAGGCTCATTCGGTGGGTCCTACTTCTTCAGGAATTTGATTTTGAGATGAAGGAGAAGAAGGGGACGGAAAATTTGGTTGCTGACCATCTCTCTCGCCTCTCCCTTGATGAGAGAGATGTTGATCTAAACGATGCCCCCATCAATGATGATTTGAAGGAAGAACACCTCTTTGCTATCATAAATAATGAGGTCCCATGGTTCGCGGATTTTTCGAACTACTTGGCTTGTGGGATTGAACCTCATGGTCTTACTTCTTAGCAAAGGAAGAGGTTGTTCAAGGAGGTATGTAGATACTATTGGGATGACCCTCTATTGTTCAAGCGATGTGCTAACTCGGTTTTTAGGAGGTGTGTTCCCAATCATGAGATTCATTCTGTTTTGAATCATTGCCATACTTTGGCATGTGGAGGACATGGTGGAGCGGGTAAAACTGTTGCTAATGCGCTCCAAAGTGGTTTGTTTTGGCCTCACATGCAAAAGGATGCTAGGGGATTTGTCTTGAGTTGTGATAGGTGTCAACGAAGCGGTGGGATCACCAAGAGGAACGAGATGCCGCAACAAAATATTCTTGAGGTTGAGCCTTTTGATTTGTGGGGAGTTGACTTCATGGTACCCTTCGTGACATCTATGGGGAATATGTACATTCTTGTAGCGGTGGACTACGTGACCAAGTGGGTTGAAGCGATCGCTTCCCCCACCAACGATCACAAGGTTGCATGAAGCTCTTGAAGAAGATAATTTTTCCTAGATTTGGGGTGCCTCGTGTGTTGATAAGTGATGGAGGTTCGCACTTTGCTAAGAAGTAATTGGAAGCTCTTTTGAAGAAATATGGGGTCAATAATAAGGTGGGACTTCCATACCATCCCCAAACTCAAGGGCAAGTTGAGGTTTCGAATCGTGAGGTGAAGAATGTGCTTGAGAGAGTGGTGAACAAGACTAGGAAGGATTGGTCTTTGAAGCTAGATGATACACTTCGGGCTCTTCGCACCGCTTTCAAAACTCCTATAGGCACCCCCCCTATCGTCTTGTGTATGGTAAGGGTTGTCACTTGCCCGTTGAACTTGAACACCGGGCTTGGTGGGCAATCAAAGAGCTTAATATGGATCTCACTTTGGCGGGGGAAGCTCAATAAGAGAAGTTGGTAGAACTTGAGGAGCTCCGCTTTGATGCTTATGAGAGTTCGCACATGTACAAGGAGCGAACAAAAATATGGTACGACCAAAGGATTCAACAACGAGAATTTCGGGTTGGGGACAAAGTCTTATTGTTTAACTCAAGGCTTAAGCTCTTTCCCGAAAAGCTTAAATCAAAGTGGTCGGGGCCATTTTTGGTTAATGGCCAACGCTTGAAGCTCTACCACGACAACCATGTCATTGATTTCGTGGGATGTTTGATACTTGGCTCACCCGAGCACCATCATTGAGAGGTGAGTCCTCTTAGTCAAGCTAATGACTTTAAAGAAGCGCTTCTTGGGAGGCAAGCCAAACATTTCTTTTAGGACTAGGTAGTTTTATTTTATTTTCTTTCATTTATTTTCTTTTTTATTATTTTTTAGTTTAGTTTACTGCTTCAAAAAAAACAAAAAAGGAGGCAAAGCAAAAAAAAAAAAAAAGAACGAGAGAATGCCTAACTACAGGTATACACGACCGTGTAGCCCTGCAGCACGTTAGTTAATGCCTCGTGAAAAATTGGGCGACACGACCGTGTACCCCTGATGCTGCGTATTCTAAACACGGGGAAGGGGATTTGGCTCATCATAATTTCAACTCAAATTTTCGAACCCCCCCTCTCTCTCTCTCACTAAACCCTCCTCCTCTCTTCTCCAATCTCCCTCATTACTCACTCACTCACCTCCAATCCACCATTAAAATCACTCATTGCCTCTCAATCCTTCATCACTTACCTCCATTCATCCTTTTCTCCTCCACAAACAAAATTTCCACAAACCCTAACTTCTCAAGTTTGGGGAAAGTGCTTGGTTAGGGGTTTCTTTATAATTGGAGGAAAATCTTCACTCAACATCATCATCAACCACTGCCGAAAGTTCATTTGCGGGATTTACTCCCACCTTTAGATCGGTATACACTTTCCTCTCTCGATTTCTTACTTTTTGTTTGAAATTTATTGAAGATTGGTTGTAATTTGTGGTTTGTTGTTAGTTGACAATAGATTTGGTTTGAATTGGGTTGTGTTTTTTGTTCTTTAGTGAGGCTCATCTTATTGTGGATTGTTGTTGTGATTTGTTGTGATTTGATTGTAGTTTGTTGTGCTTTGTTGTGATTGTTTGACCATTTGCTTGACATTTCATTGTTACAATGGCCTCTAGCAGCCGTAGGAACCCGGTAAGGCAAACTAGTACATCAAATATCGGCAACCAATCACCACCACCACCTCCACCCCCCATCCATCCTCCTCAAATTGACACTCTCGGGATTAATTTCACAAACCCCGACCACCTAAGAGGTTTTATGAGACTGTCTAGGAGAAACATTCGCCCAACCAAGTTCTATGATGCGAACGCCGCCGCGGCCCAATGGGTTCAAGGTGACGTTCAACAACTTTTCTATGGGGTTGGGTGGACGAATTGGCTCAACTTGCACGCTTACACATATAAAAATCTCACCTTGGAGTTCCTCTCCACTCTTTCCGTTCGTAGAGCGGAAGAAAGTCGGAACCCTAGGACCATGACATTCAACCTCCTTGGCCGGACCTATACCATGAACATAGGGGCCGTAAATGACGCATTTGGGTGGCCAAAGGGTGGGGTCATAGGGCCTAAGAGTGCGTGGGCGTCCTCCTACAATGAGTAGTTCTTTTGGCAGCAATTGACTGCCCGTTCTCCTTACATCCCTAGCTCGGCCAAGGCCTCCCACGTTGTGAGTCTCGGGTAATTAGCACCACCATTTTCGCCAGGGGGGACAGTATGGGGGTAGTTACCGGACGTGAGCTGTACTTCCTCTACCACATGACTGTAGGAGACACCAGACTGAACCTCGGGGCTTGATTGATGGAGCACCTTGAGGATGTAGCCCGGAGAGGGTCCGGCGACATCTTGGTGGGGGGATGATTACTTTGATTGCTATTTCTCGTGGGATTGATTGTGCAGGTTTTTAGCCCGTCCCAGGATCCACTCTGATCGACCTTAGCTCATATCAGACTATGGGGTGGATCTCGCTATTGGGCCCGAATGGAGGGTATATCTGGAAGGTCAACCATCAGAATTATGCTATACTTCCATATCCTTCCAAAACTCTCATCTATAATCAGGCTAACTGGATTTTTGAGCCTGACTATGAGTGGCCTCCAAGCGGAATAGAGGGCGGCGAGGCCGAAATGGAGGTTGATGGAGGAAGAGGAGAAGAAGAAGAAGAAGCAGGAGAGAGAGCACAGGGTTCTCAGGCCCCACAAGGGGCGTTTGGTTCTATGGAGCAGCAGCTGGCTGACCTCCAACAGGGGATGGGCGGTTTATGCATGGACTTTCAGTCCCTCAGGTCAGAGGTCCATTCTTTACAGGAGTCCGAGACCATCACTCAGCAGTACTACCGGTCCTTGCAGGACAGTGTCTCTGCTCTGCGATGACCTCGGAGTTCCGAGGGCTTCGCTCTGATCTGCAGGATTGGGGTAAGCATAGTGGTTGGTACCCCGGTAGCTCTAGCTCCCACCCCCCTCCCGACCAGTGAGTCGGGATTCTTTCCCCCTTGCTTATGCTTTCATTAGACTTTTCACAGTGAGGACACTGTGCAGTTTAGCTTGGGGGAGGATGTATATATAGTTTACATTAGTTGCATATTTAGTAACATGTTTAGGGTGCATGTAGATTATTTCTCTAGCATTGCATGAGCATATAGATTGCATTTAGGGCTGGACCCTGCCCTTGGTACGCATGTATTCTTTTTGATGACCTGAAAACAAAAATTAAAAAAGGAAATGCTTTGATAGTCTCTAGTAGGCCAAGGAATTGTCAGGTTGTGGTATGATTAGTCTTCCTCTTGTGCGGCTCGACTATGTTGGTAGCTATATCCTTTGTCAGAGCATGTTTTTATAGCCTTATAGACTGACATCTTTTCAGTCTTATCTGCTTGTTGTGTGTTGCTCTTCCTTGATGAATATCCTCTAGAACTTGCATTGATTCTCCTTTAATACGCTTGACTTGTGTGCATCTTGAATGTGATTGAGGCTTTCATGTTACTTCAGCTACATTGCCAAAGGCCACCCACACCTACTTATCCTTCTTTGAAGCCCCTGTGAGCCTAAGCTTGTTTTCTTTGTTAACCACATCTCTAGCTTATTACCTATCTCCTTACCTAGGGGATTGTGAAACTACTTAGATGGGGTGAAACATTGATGGGTGTTACGAGAATGACTTGGTGTAGGTTTTCGACTTTGTGTTTGGATATTGCTTGAGTTCGCCTCCTTACTATTCATTGAAGTTCTCATATTCTCCCTTCCTCTAAAATCACCACAATCCACAAAAACAAAAAAGAATAGAAAAAAAATGATGAATGAAAAAGAAAAAAAAAAGAATAGAAAATAAAGGATTTGTGGTATGTTCAAAAATCGCAATAAGGGAGATTGAGATGCTAAAATAAGAGGAGAACTCGTGGAAGGTTGTTTAGAGCGTTCAATTTTGTGTATGGTTGGTTTTGAGCTTTTAGAAAGGTGCTAAGTTGGAAGTTTCACTTTCCCCTCTTTAACACCACGATCCCAAATGCTACAACACCCTCACCCTAAGCCTACGTTACAACCTTGACTAAGTCCTCTTGATTCTTGATGCAAACTTTGGTCTTTATGCGACGGAGAGTGAGATGATATGCAAGCTTATGGTAGGATATAGTAGATGGAATTGAACTTTGAGCGTTCATTTGACTTACTTAAACACACGAGAGAAGTGCGCACGACTAAAGTGAGAGCTACTATCTATACGACTGAGCCAAGCTTGAGGGAGAACTTGTGGTAAGATCGGTTGCTTTTCCTTGTTCTATAAACTTTGAGGCTTGATAGTGTTTTGAATTTGATGTTGGAAACGTTTGAAGGTCTACATTATTCATCTTGGCATGCGTATCATTGCTAGGGGCCATAGAACTCTTTCCCTATGTCTATCGTTTGTTCGCTTGAGGACAAGCAATTGGACTAACTTGGGGGAGTTTGATAAGTACTTTATTGTGCTTATCCATGCTGCATTTTTAGTGTTGATTCATATAGATTTAGAGCATTTTAGTCTTTCATTGCATGGTTTTGATCACTTTGAGCTAAATGGTTGCCTCACTACTCGTTTAGTTGTTTTGGATGATTTTCAGACTAACTAACAGGTATTTGGAGCACTTTTGGTATTTAGAGACCCTTGGATGGAGGCTAGAGCTTGGAAGGACTTGAAGCAGCCCTACACGGTCATGTGGAATTGGCCACGACCGTGTAGCCTTTACTTATGGGATCAGTTTGAACCTGACTAGCAAGGAAGATGGGACGTCAGGTCTACACGGTCGTGTCACTTTGGACACGACCGTGTAGTGTTTTGAGTACACAAACAGTAGCTGTGAGCATTTTGGACGCCAAGACTACACGGTTGTGTCATTTTGGACACGACCGTGTAGTGTTTTCTACACTGAAGCAGTAGCTATTAAAGAACGCTGAGAAATTTATGTAACAGGTCTACACGGTTGTGTCGATTCCACACGACCGTGTAGGGCTGCTTTAAGTCCTTCCAAGCTCTAGCCTCCATCCAAGGGTCTCTAAATACCAAAAGTGCTCCAAATACCTGTTAGTTAGTCTGAAAATCATCCAAAACAACTAAACGAGTAGTGAGGCAACCATTTAGCTCAAAGTGATCAAAACCATGCAATGCAAGACTAAAATGATCTAAATCTATATGAATCGACACTAAAAATGCAGCATGGATAAGCACAATAAAGTACTTATCACAAGTGCACTAGTAATTTTTTATCTCCTCTTTTGTTGTCTCTCTCCTCAAAAGGGCAACCTCATTGGTGGAGCACCCTCCCCATTTTTTGAGGTGCTTCTTTATATGGGTTACCTTCTCATGTTGTACTCAAGTGACAAAGCTACACGTGTACACCTCAAAGAATAGTGGAGAGAAAGAAAAGGTGGTGAGGTATGGGAAAATAGGAGAGAGAAAGTAAATGGGGAACCCCATGAGTGGATGTATGTAATTGTGATTTGAGAAGGGTAAATGAAAAAGTTAGTGGAAAGTGGCGTGGATGAATGAGGTGATGAGAGAGAAATTATGGCCTTATGGGGCACCTCATGGGTGCATTCGCTCTAATAACCTAAACGGACTAGGTAAAAAAGAGCCCTAAATAAAAAATAGGTAAGTAAACCACGAACACTATAGTAGTTGTTCGAACAATCAAATAGACATATTCAAGACATTCCAACACTCAAAGAAACTTATAAATTGCATGTATGTCAAACCTCATTTTATAGAAAATATTAAACGGGATAGCTTTAGAAGTTACTCTACCTGTAACATTATAAAATGGACAATGTCTCTTTTCCTTGTGCAGTTATAAAAACCATTATAGTACTAATGTTAGTAATGTTCTATCAATTGTTTTGTGGCAAGTGGTCAACTTTTTAATAAATTACCCCATATCAATCCCGTCAGCATTTAATAATTCTTGTAGTACAATTAAAAAATAATATGAATGCGATCTTTCCTATAAGCCAGAAAAAGAATAAATCAATTCTTAAAACCACAAAACCAATACCCAAATTATTAATAGAAAGTTCAAACCATGAATAATCGGATATGCAGCTGGTTAATCATCTTCTTAATCTTCATAGCAAGCATTTCATTAATCATAATTCCGGGCATTGGACTATGGGTAGTATACCAACCCGGTGACATGTGCCTTGGAAAAATGAGCATAGGGGTGTTGTATGTTGCTGCTGGGTTCTTCATAATCATGTTTATTATTGGCGGCTTGTGTGTCTGCTGTTGCAACTCTTGCAACAGCGATTGTGGTGAAGCTGCGATTGTTGCTTCTTGCAGTGGGCTATTCCTCTTTGTCTCCATAATAGTCATGGCTATTTATGCGCTAACACGCAGAACTATCGGGTTCCCCGCGCTAGAGAAGGAGATTACTAGCACCGAGAGTTGGATGGATATTAAGCACTGCCTTTATCAACAGACTCGAGTGTGCGCTGAATTCCAGCGCAAGTTTGCTCATGATACTACTGATCAGTTTTTTGCTAGGCGTTTGACTCTCATCGAGGTGCGTTCTGACTCATATATTTATATGTATATATGTAAGTAGATCATATTCATGATTTACTTCAGAGGTTTCATTTGGATTGTGACATTTTTTTGTTATCACATAGCAATAGCATGCTACCTTTGAACAGATTTGCTAAGATAGACCTAACCTGATCACGACGAGACTCGTATTTCTATGTTACATAGAAACGGGAAATGGGAAGAAATGGAAACGAAATTTCTCCAAATAAGGAAAACGTGGAAACATTAAGGAAGATAAATATTTTCCAATCAATTTTTTTGAATATAACTTTCTATCAATAATTTGCTATCTTTTAATAATTAAAATCAAATTAACTGTGCCTTTTTGGTTCAAAGTTTGCGAAACGGGCATATGAGGGTTTCAGTTTCTGATATATGTCATTATGAAAACAACAACCTTGAAGAGAGTTTCCGTACAATAGAGATTCCAAAGTTTTCGTTCTCTCCAACTTATTTCAGTTCAATTCAATTTAGTTCACTTGCGATTTGAACAATATTCTTACTCTCACAAACTATTCCTTTCAATTCCGTTCAGTTCAGTATTTCGGTTGTTTTCAGCCGAATAAAACATACCCTAAAAGTACGATAAGTTCCCTCCAAAATTGATTTTATGGCTCCTTATGAACTAGTAAATGACAATAAACCTATGTAGTTACTCTTACCTAAAATTGATCCATTTATCGTCTTACTCCCTCCGTTTGTCTTTAATTGGTACGGTTTGCTTTGGGGATAACCAAGGAAATTTATAATATCTATGCAATGATTGTTTGGGAAATAGATAAAGTCACATGGGGAATAGATAAGGGTGTTTGGCAAATGGCTTTTGGCTGGCTTTTTCATTGGCTTCTGGCTTTGGCTTCTATTTCAGGTCAAACAGCCAAAAAAAAGTGTTTGGTAACTGGCTTTTGTAGAGCCAAAAGTCAAAAGCTGCTTTTACCAGCTTTTATGGTTGGCTTCTCGCTTTTGCTTCTATTTTGTACTAAACAGCTAGCAATAACAACCAATTTTACCAAACACTTTGTTTAACAACCAATAATTATACAGTCGGTCAAATAAGCCACTAAAAAAAGTCGGTCAAACCTGCCAGCATATAAAGCCACCAGCCAACAGCTACCAGCCAATTGCCAAACACCCCCAAAGTATGAGAGATAATGTTGTAAAAGCAAAAAGTTTGGGTGATTGAATTTCTTAATGGGAAAAGAAAAGGACAAATGGGTCCCAAAAATATGGGAAATTGTAATATAAAGATGTGAAAGTTTAGCAAAAATAGTAAAAGTGGAAGTGTAACAATTAAAAAAACGTTCAAAAAAGATAAGTGTGACAATTAAAAACAAACGGATGTAGTATATGCCAAAAATATTCAATGACAATTAGCCAATACTAAAGCTAAATATTCAGTAACTAATGCATAATTGCAATTCTAATATGGTTTAACTATTTTTTCGCTAATAATTATTTTCAGTCTGGATGCTGCAAACCACCCAAGGAGTGTAACTTTAATTTCTCAAGCCCAACTGTGTGGATGGAACCAGGCAATGGCACGGGCAGCTACTCAAACACGGATTGTTACAAATGGGATAATGATCCTAAGAAGCTTTGTTACAATTGTCAAGTATGCAAATATGGTATAGCCCAAGCTGTGAAGAAAACATGGATTACCAGTGGTGTTATCGTTCTTATAGCTTGGTTAATACTTGCTTCAGTCATGACGCTCATTGCCGTTTTAAGCAGAGTCGAGGATCACTATTATGAACTGCTTTAAAATACTTCCTTTGTTAGTGTCAACAAGTGTACCATAATTATGAAATTGAGCAAAGTGGTGCTATGGTCATTGTAGCTTGGCTGATGATACTTGTTTTAGTCATGTTGTTCATAGGAGTTCTAAGTAGAAGGAAAATTTATTAGTATTTTAGAAAAAGAATTTGAAGAACGTTGAAAGAAAACATCATAAAGAGAGCAACTTTATTAGCACAACTGCCATTGTTCTGTTTGGTTATATTTCTTCTTTTTTCATTGACTGTCGAGACCGAACTCTACTTAGTTCGGCTCGTGTTCGTTTAAGTTTATACGAACTCGAGCCGAGTTCAAAACTTAAAGAACCGATCCTTTATCGAACCGAGTTTTGACTAACCGTTGACCGAGCTGTTCACAAACAAGGTTGAACTAATATTATTATTCTTAGTTTATTTGTCTACTTTATTTATTAATGAATATTTTTTCTTATGAATTTGTTAATATTTTGGTAAAGCTTAGGTTTTCATAACTAATCATCAAAGTATATATACAAGGGTTGTTAGGAAACCCCATTAAACTAGGAAACTAGATAAGATAAAAATCCTAAAGATAATCACACAAAAGATCATATAATATCTTAAGAGATAATATAATTATCTTAATTATTCTAACATCCCCCCTCCCCCTCAAGTTGGAGGATGCAAGTCTGAAATGCCCAACTTGAAAAGTAGAAACTCGAATTGCTTCTTCCCAAGTGTTTTGGTGAAAACATCAGCTAGTTGATATGTGGTAGGAACATATGAGGGAGCAATGAGACCCTCTCGAATGGCATCCGAACAAAGTGACAATCAACCTCGATGTGTTTAGTACGTTCATGAAAGACATGATTCTGTGCTATATGCAAGGCCGATTAACTGTCACAAAAGAGAGGAATAGCTTTAGGATGATGAATTCCTAAACTCAAAAGAAGACCTTTGAGCCATTTGAGCTCACAAGTGATAGATGTCATAGAGCGATATTCAGCTTCAGCGGAGGAGCAGGAAATTGTATGTTGTTTCTTAGTCTTCCATGAGATAGGAGAAGTATCAAGAAACACTAACCATCCTGTAAGAGAACGACGAGAGACTGGACAAGCCGCCTAATCAGAATCACACCAACCTGGAGAGACAAATCACTGGCGGAGCTGAGAAGAATACCCTGACCCGGACAACCTTTTAAATAGCGCACAATACGATGAGCACCCTCCAAGTGTGTATGTGTAGGTGCATGCTTAAATTGTCACAAAACATGAACCGCATAAGTCAAATCAGGGCGCGTGACAGCAAGATAAATCAGACGACCCATAAGAAGTCGATAAGGCTCAGGATCATCACGAAGAGGACCATCATTGCAACCAAAATGGTGATTCTATTCAATAGGCGTTGCAGCGGGCTTTGAACCAAGCAATCCTGTTTCAGAGATAATATCTAGAGCATACTTCCGTTGCCACAGAAATATTTTGGTAGAGCTTAGATTTCATTAACTAATCATCAAAGTATATATACAAGGGTTGTTAGGAAACCCCATTAAACTAGGAAACTAAATAAGATAAGAATCCTAAAGATAATCACACAAAAGATAATATAATATCTTAAGAAATAATATAATAATCCTAATTATTCTAACAGACTTTATCTTGAAACACTAAAGCTATTTGCTCATTATTGTGTAATATAATATGTAAAACAAATATATTTTTAGATTCATACATAATTTCAGTATATAAATAAATAATCGACCATGTTCACGAGCTTTCCGAGCCGAGCTCAGCATAACTTAGCTTGGTTCGTTAAGGTCTCGAACCGAACTCGAACTCGAACTCAAGCCGAGCCACAACGAGTCGAGATTTGACCAAGCTTTGACCAAGACGAGCCACAATTAGGTTATCTTGATATTGATAATCTAATTGATTATTAATGAGCTAAGAAATTTTATGGTATCTTTTTTGATAAAAAATTGCTCCATTTGCACTGCAGTTCCCTGCAAGATGTAACTTCCACATTTTGATTCTCCATTTGAAGTCCATGATGCTTCTTACCCGATTCTCCTTTTTTGTTTCAATAGGATGTGAAGGAGTGTCATCTAATGACAAAGGGATCGGAGCAAAGCCATACAGGTTGAGATAGAATACTGGAGCAATCATATATTGTAGAACTTTTGTTTAATTTTTAGATGATAATGATATGACTTTTTTTCACCTATTTATATCTCTATAATATCTCTTATCTCTATTATCACTACTAAAGGGGAGAGGAATTTATGTTAACACGAAATTACAAACTTACCCCTTTCCTTTGCTAAATTTCTATTCTATAAGGGATGAGGGTGAGCCATTAAAATTTTTATAAATGAAAAGTTTTGTCCAAAGGGAAATAAAATGAAAGAAAGAAAGAAAGAAAAGAAGAAGTAGTCTCGAACCCTAATCCGCAATTACAATTTACATCTCTGTCTACATTCATCCATTCCACCTTTCATAAAATACAATTCACAATTTCGGAAGTCCGAATTAGAGATGCAAATAAATCACGAGTTAGTCAGAAGAGGATGAAGCCCCCTTTTTGAGTAAAGTGATGGCCTTTTTGAATAAAGTGATGGGTTTAACTTATTAGTATTAAAGAATAGAGAAAAAATTAGACTGTCCTTTATTAACTTTTGACAAATTACCGATTGCGGGCTAATTTATTATTTTTGTTTGATACCAGTAACTTTGATCTTCCGATATATTGCGGCACGCATCGCTTGCATACAATACTAGTATGATATATTGAGACTTCCCCCTCACTATGCTTTCTTACGTGCAAATCAGACTGTCAAAGTGAAGAATGTGAATATTGTTAAGTCAAAGTGTTGTATAGTATTTATTCAAAAATGGCAGAAGTATACTATAAACTACTCTCCTCCTCCAGTCCTATTTGATATTTCTATTTTGAAACGGGGAGCAAAAATTGTAGTGGATGATAATATTGTTGAAATGATTATATTTAACGATTTTGTTTCTTTTGCTTTAGAAATAACGAAAGAAAAAGAAGTGGGTGGCGGAAAGATAAAAGATTTCAAAGTGAGCCATGCCTTTGAGAAAAAGTGTAAAAATGTAGTATTTTTTAGGTTGTGATCATGAAGGGTAAAATAGGAAAGAAATATCTGCAAAGTAGAAAAAAATCAAAGATTCAAAGCAAGAAAACCAATTAGGAATTGATGAAAAAGGAAAACAGGAAGAACAAAAAGAAAACGAAATGTATGAGTCGTATTGCTTTCATAATTTGTGCACAAAAGATTGTAAAATAAAGCAAGCAATTACAAAGATTGCAGTAAACCAAGTCAAATGCAAACAAACGTTTGATTATTATCTTAAGTGAAGAGTGAGGAGTGAGGAGTAAGTCAAGCATTCCGCAGGCTAAGAGAACTTAACTAAACTGAAACATAACCACGAGATGATGAATCATCACGATTAGATAATACACCAATGACACATATACCGATCAACAAGTATTTTACCGCTAGCACAACCAAAACAAGAGCTGGTGTAAACCACTGACTCGTTACGTCTTGGAGGAATGCACCCTTGCATGATTCGCAATCGAAACATAGCTTGTTTGGATCATTACTCCATCTATTGCAGTCAATGTTGGTGTAGTTGCCATCTTCTGGCTTTACCCATATTGCTGGACTTGTGTAATTGAAGTTACAATCTTCTGGGGGCTTGCAACAACCAGACTGTCCCACACAAATTACAATAATGTACCGAGTGTAAGAAGAAAATGTTAGTAGTCGAAGGTAGAAAAAATTTACTACGAAAATAAGATAGGACTTGGTAAAAAGTCTATATTTTTAATTTTGCGATCATCAATGTACTATTTTAACCATTTAATATATTCGATTACGTATTACTAAAAATAATGGAAAATTGTTATTCTAAAACTACACATTGATATAACAAGATTGCACATAGGACATACTGTAGGTATTATACCACTTTTTTCCTTATATAATGGTGAAAATTCACGGTCAAAAGATATAAGATTTGACTTTATAAAAAAAGGTGGTATGGAGCAGAGTATGTAAGAATTCGAGGTAACAAAAGTGCGAGAAATTACCTCAAAAGCGTCTAATGATCTTTTGTGAAACTCATCAATAGTATCCAATTCATAGTTATGAAAGAAATTGGTACAAACATGGCCTTTAACGACAGCCTTCTTGTAGTACTTCTCCCAGTTATGTGCATCATTAACCTTATTCTGCATCCACTTAGAATATGACTCCACATGAAACTCCTTGTAAGACCTCCCAGGTATAGAGTTTCCTCCTCCTTTGCTACTCACGGCCAAGGCGAAGATCGCCAACGCAGCCAAAGCAATGAACAAAGGAACCGAACAACACACGGACTTCGCCAAGGCAAGTTCCGTTTCCCTAGCAAGCGAGCAGCTCACGTAGCAAAGAATCATGAGCACAACTCCGATGATGATGAGGGTGATTCCCAAGAAACGAAAGCCTGCAGAAGCAGAGCTGGTTTCAGTAAGTAGTATTAATCCATAGCCGATTGCAAATCCTAAAGTTGAATACTCAATAAGAAAAAAGAATAAAAAGCATACTTGATCGTTATTCAGTTTAGCTATGTCTTTAGGTGAAATACTAGCCATGGTTCTAAACTACTATAGTTTCTATTCTATGATTTTCCATATCTTATCTTTTATAGTGAACAAGTTGGTGTATTTTAATACTAAGTATGTCTGGGTGGGAGGATTACTTGTTAACAACCGGGTTTCATGAGTTGCTTATCCTATCATCATTAAGAATTAATTATAATGATATTGTACTAGTTCCTCCATTTTGAAATATGTGATACACTTTTTATTTTGGGTGTTTTAAATAAGTGATACAATTTGGTTTTTTGCTTTATATAGTAACTTTTTGCTTGTGAAATGACTTATGTGCCCTTTCTTTTTTTTTTCTAAACACATCATTAACAACACTAACTTCAAAAATGGGTGGGGGACCACATCCTCTAACTTCACCATTAATTATACTCTAAACACATTTACAATCTTTTGTCTCAAAATCCGGGAAAACAGTCATGTATCACTTAATTTAAAACGGAAAAAGTATATTGAATTTTATATCTACATTAAAAAAATTCACCTTATAGGGAAAATGGTCCCTACCAACACCCCTCCCTCGATCATTGAATTTGAATAGGGTTTTCTCTATTCTTTACCCCCACTTTCAAAGTTTCAAGGGTCCGACTAATGACTGTTTAAGTGTGTATCGCTATGCGATATTAGTCCAGTACTCCAGTTCAATCCGTTGACGGAAGATAAAAAGTTGGTTACTTTAGGGTCAGTTGATTGTATTCTAGAGGTTCATTTAATCACTTTGCTTTAGGTGATGGTCTGGTGGGAAAAGAACCGGCAAGTTTCGTTGATGTTATGGTCCCAAGTCCCAACGCGCAAGACAAAGTTTTTTTTGTTACTTTCTTTTTTCTTCTTCGTTAACCGAAGACAATTAGCTACTGGCCCCACTGGCGAGTGAATTCGGATCAACCGTCCCATAATTTGTCTCATTTGATATTTTATTTGTTATTATTTTATCACGTAACTTTAATAAAAGAACTTTTTGTTTTGATTCTAGGAAAAATTGATAAGAATAATCCGACATTTGGCCGGTCTTCCATCAATGGTACCACCTTCAATTAATTCAGGTATAATCCGACCTTTGACACCCATATTCTCTCATTGGTCCGTCACCTGTTGGTGACCTACAATTACAGGTAATCTTTCTAATTACGTGATTAATAGCTAATTAAGTGCATTTAAAACTTAAATTATAATTAAAGTTTTAAATGAGAGTTAATAAAAAAAAACTTTAAAAAAACCCACCCCTCCCCTCCCCCTCCCCTGCTGCCACCCTCCCCTTCCCCTGCCACCCTCCCCGTGCCTCGTTGTCTCCCCTTCCACTGCCACTACCAACCACCCAGACTGCCACCTTCCCCTTGCTCCGGCACTAATGCGCCTCCTCTAACCACCGCACAACCTCCCCCTTCTTCCTCCCTCTTCTCGCTGCTCAAACAGCCACGCAACACCACCCAGCCACCCTTCTTCCTCTCGTCATTCTATCCGCCACCCAAACACAACCCCATACTTTGTGTTTTATCCTTGCTTGAACTTTGAGTTCCATGGCACATATTAATCCTTGCTACATTCATCCCACCAACAGCAAGAGCCTCAAGCTGCTCGAACTCGCACGAGGCCGGTCCAATTGTACAAACAAGCTTGGTTCGCCTTGTACTCCTGAATCCATTCTCCTTCAATTCAGCTTCTGTAACTGCATCTACCTCAATTGTTGCTGCCACAGAAGATTCTGGAATGGAGATTGCAGGTTCCGCTTCTGAGAGTGGTGAGAAAGTTTGAAGATCATGAGATGATGATGATGAAGAGGAAGCTTTAAAAGATGTTTTAATGGGGAAAGAGAGTGAGGTTGTAAGGTTGGAGGAAGGGAGATGTAATGTTGATTTAGCGGGTGGAAATGGGGGTGGGGTGGCAGTAATGTTGGCAGGGGGAATGGGGGTGGGGGTGGGGGTGGGGTGGCAGTAGTGTGGGCAGGGGGTGGGGGTGGGCTGGGCTAGGGGGTTTCCTTTTTTTAAAAAAAAGTCAACGGTCATTTTGGCCGGTCAAACAGGTTGCCATCATTCCATACCAATGAGAGAATATGGGTGTCAAAGGTCAGATTATACCTGGATTAATTGAAGGTGGTACCATTGATGGAAGACCGGCCAAAGGTCAGATTATTCTTATCAATTTTTCCTTGATTATAAAAGCTCCCTATTAGTAAATCCTTCTAAAAAAATGAAACATGAAAAATGAAAAAATCACTTCACTTAGTAAAATAAAATGTGAAAGCGATATATTTGCTTTTTGCTCTTTATTATACTAAGTGAAGTTTATTTTCTTATTTTTTTGTTTTTGGGGAGTATTCATTAATAGGAAGCACATAGAAATTAAGTTAAAAAGTTCTTTTATTTAATTTATGGGATAAAATAATAGCAAATAGGACACCAAATGAGACACATTGTGGAACAGATGATCCAGACTGCGAGCGAGCATAATACATTCTCTTCTCCTTTTTTAGGAGCACAATTTTTTTATGACGAAGTTTGATAATTTAATGGCGTATATTTAGTTTAATAAATAACAAGAAAATATGTAGTCATATATTCACTCCATTTCTCAACTATTATTATACTTGTACTTTTCACGTATGTCAATGCAAAACTTTGAGCATTTATATCTCTAATTATGTATTTGTAATAATTATAAAAACTAGATATTGATATTCTACATATCAAGAGGAATCTAACAAGATCTCACATGACTATAATTTTCTTATATATAAATCACAAACAATGGTCAAAGTGAAATATGTGAATAGTGTAAAATGTCCAAGTGTAACAATTCTTAGGAAACGGAGGTAGTATAATCTTGTTAAACTAATTTAGTAGTTTTGATATATATTTTCACAAAATCCGCTTCTTATTACCTATACATCATTAGAGATATACAGTATTAGTTTAAAATTGTACCTTAATGCCCGCAAAATATCATATTGTAAATTGCTATACCAGTTTTATCTTAAGCAAATTTTATTTTTTGTGTACACACAATTATGTCTACCCAAACAAAAAAAAAATTGTCATTATCTATCCATCATAAAGAGTTGGTTCATTTGATTTTTTGGAGATCTTACTCTAATACCATGTCAAATTTGGACTTGGTTAACTTATAAGGAGGAGAGATAGTCCCTATTATATTATCAAATAAGGCTCCACCTTAAAGTCATATGGACATAACCACATAAGGACGGTAACCTCTTAACCTTATTTATTAGGTGAGCACTTCTATCTAATTATATCAATGTAGGATTTTCAAATGTGATGTTTCATATGGCCAAATTCTTAACATTACATGCAGTGGCGGATCCAAGTTTTTTATATAGGGTATGCACAAATAAAATTATAATAATAAGCACTCAAACTTGTGTTAAATGTAAACTATAGAAGAGTACTACTTCGCTCCTTTAAGACGTCGTTTGTATATATTTTCTCAAATTCGAACTCTTAATTTATTGAAATGTTTTAATTTAATGGTATTACTAATAGAAATTATTAACATAAAAAAATTGATTGAAAGAAGAAAGATGGACAAAGGTAATAGGAGGAAAGTGTGATATCACAAGCTACAGCTTGTTAACGGCCAAGGACAAAAGGAAAAAGGGTTGGGTAGTTGCTCCGCGAGAATCGATCCCTAGACAATTAAAGATTATGCGTGCAATACTAAATTTGCTTGAACCAGCTTTCTCTTTGCTCTCAATTTGGAAGAATTATGTAAAAGGGGGTAGACACTTGTCTACCCAGTGTTTTACATAGATCCGCCACTGATTACATGCGAGAGTCTCACATTGATGAAACTAAAAAGAGATATCTAATAAGGTTAAGTTGTTATTCCTCTTATCGTCATATGACTTTAAGGTTGAACCTACTATGGTCATGTAAGTGGATTCTATCTCCTTATTGTTAGTAGGGAACAAGACCATATTTTACGCGGGGGAGAGGGTATCAGAGTCAGACTCACTATTGGGGCCACTAATATAATTTATGCATATTAAAAAGGGATCTCACATGTTAGAGTCTTAAGAGTTTGGCCCCGTAAATGTCGCATGTAAGTATGACATTTAACACTAACAAGACAATTAGAGAGATGTGAGATAGAGTTCACTTTATATGACCAAATCAGGATTCACCTTAAACTATATGGTGATAGAGGGAATAGCCCCTTACCCTTATTAGGTGAACTTCTTTCCCCAATTTTATCAATGTGGGACTCATACATATGATGATTTATAGGATCAAATCCTTAACAAGATCAATTATGGCAAGATAAGTAAATTAATTAATATAGAAGGGTTTTGGTAAAAATGGAGAAAAAAAAAAGGAGGAAATAAAATGTAATGGAAATAGTTAACGAATAAAAATGGTAATGATAAACTTTAATATTAGCAATTGTTTGGTATAATCATGAAAAGGAAAACGCTAATCTTGATTCCCTTTTTTTATTCAAGTATGAAAAGGAATCGCTCAATGTTGAAAAATAGCACCAACCTATTATATATATTACTAACTTCTATGTAATTATTGATAGCTTCAAGAAAGCCTTGGAAGAATAATTAGAAAGATGTGGACATTTTTTAATTTTATCATGCTAAGGATAAATACCTACTTGTGATCCCATATTTAAAAAGGAGGTGGAGGATGATTCACATATAAGTCTAATGTGCTACTCCACCTACTCCAATTAGTTTTAGGATGGAACCTCATGTATTTATATGTGGTCAGACTCTCCTTCCATACAGGCCTTGGTGTACATGTCCAATGAAGTTTATCATGGTATCGGAGCCTACGATTCCGGCCATTATCAGTCCCAAGTAGGGAGGGCCCAATTGTTTGAAGAATGCAGCCTTAGCGGATTTGAAGATTGTTTGAAGCAGGTAGCCCAACAGTAGTGTGATTGCCCCAAGTAGGGGTTATTTACCTCATGTCGGAAGTCCATATTAAAGGCCCAACAAGGATATTTATACCCAATTCAGATCACCAATTGATTTTAGGATGAAACCTCATGTACTTATGTATAGTTAGACTCTCCTCCCGTACAGGCTTTGGTGTACATGTCCAATAAAATTTATCATATCACAATAAAACAATAATGAAAATAAGCACTTCCACATAAATTACCAGGCATGATAGCAGGACATTGTTGTAAAAAATAAAAAATTTAATTAATAGCCCAAAAAACATTTAAGGTTACAATTAAATCTAAAAAAATAAAAGACACAAGAATACAATCAATCAAAAATCCACCAAAACAAATCACAATTTGATGTTTCATATCTTTAATTTTGGCGAAGATATGCCAGCTTATGGAGGAGAACTACTATGTTTTCCCTTTCCTTTAAATTTCCAAATTGAAGGGGATGGTCTCTACAAGTACAATGGCATTGACCGAAGAGTTGTGGTCGGTGCGGAAAGTGGGGCCGTGGGGCCGTGGGAGTAGCTAGGAAGAGGAGTGCCTCTTTCATTTTTCCTTGACGAACCAATTGACTTTATTGTCTCAATGACTTTAATCAATTGTATCCTAGTTATGGACATAGAAACGTCAATAAGAAGAACTACGCAAGCAAACAAAGAACAACGGGGAATAACAATATTCAAATTTGACGGGCTTTATAATTAAGTATTGGGTTAGCTATGTCTGGACAAAGGAAACTAATGTATTAGAGCATCCTTAATGGTTATCTCAAACAATTCTCAATTGCATTGAGATTTGTTTGAGAATTAAAAGAACTCTTAATGGGGTAGGGGGAAAATCTCAAGTATTGAGATTTTGGCAAAAATCTCGCTCAACCGAGATTTCTCAAAGAAATCTCAGTTGGAGAAAGGGGCCCACAACAATGCAAGCAGCACAGCAAAACGCAGGGAGGAAGAAGAAATGTCGTGCGTTTAACCCAAACCAAAAAAAAAAATTAAAGGGAGCCAGCTGGGTCTGACGTGCGTCAGTCAAGCTGGCGCCCTGTGATTGGACCGACAGATTTTTATTATTTTGTGGAGGTAAAACTTCCATGGCTTATATCTTGTAAACGAAAAATTAAAAAAAATAAATAAAATTTATCAAAATTCATGATTTTTCATTCTCTATAAATAGACACCCATATTCATCTATTTTGAACACCATCCAAAAACTCCTAATTAATTGTGATTTTCCATACATTTGCTAAATTAATTATCTTTTGAGTTTTCTTCTCTTTAAAATTCCTACTAAAATATTCAAAACCATAATTATGGAATCTGGAAATCCTAATCATCCTACTAATCCCAAGCCTAAGCGTAGAAGTAGGAAAAATAGCTCTCAAAATCCACTAGGTGTTTCTCAAAATTATCCTCAAAACCCACAATATTTTCCACAAAATCAACAAAATATGGGAATCAATCAACAAAACTATCCTCAAGTTTTCCCACAAATTACTCCACAAAATCCAATGACTTATGCACCTAATTACCCTCAAAATTGGCCTCAAAACTCTCAAAGTTATCCCCAGAACTGGCCGCAAAACTCCCTAAATTATCCTCAAAATTATACCATGTCTCAAAGCTATTCCCATCCTTCACAAAATTACTCTTTATCTCCAATGGAGTCTGGAGGTAATTACCACTATGATCGATCTCCAACTCCTGGGGGCGGTTCTACTCCTGGTGGGAGTTCGAGCACCAACCAAAACGAGGTTGACATGGAGGATGAAGATGAGCCCGAGGAGGAGGAGTATAAGGAGGAGGAGTTTCAAGTTCAGCAAACGCAACAAACCTTCACACAGCTCCTGCAACAACAACCTGGGCTCGACTCACATCCTACACAAACATCTAATGAAGGTCAAGGGGCCAAAAATTGGTCTATGCTGGAGAATGAAGCCCCTGTTTCGGCGTACATGAACACTTCATGTGACAGTATAACCGGAACCTATCAGTCGGGCAAAGAATTCTGGAACAAGGTGATAGCAAAGTACGAGGAAATCAGGTTGGCCAACCCAAGCAAAATTCCACAAAGAACTCTAAAATCGATACACAGTCGTTGGATGAGGCTAAGTGAACAAATAATGAAGTGGGTTGGTTGCTACGACAAAGCCACTCGTAGGGAGACTAGTGGGCAGAGCAAAGATTGAATCCTTCGGGAGGCTTACCTCATCTATGAGAACAAGTGGGGAAGACATTTTTTGTCTGAGCAATGTTGGAAACAACTTAATGAATTTCCTAAGTGGCAAGAAAATGTGGCCATGTCCATCAACCAACCTCGAGGACGACCGAGAAATGTGGTTCCCCAGGACAGTGGAAGCAGTGGAAAGAGATCCAGGGATGAATTTGAAGGTAATGATACACCAACAAGTAATGTACGTCCTGACGGTTCGAAGAAGGCAAAAGCCTTGGCAAGAGGTAAAGGAAAGACGAAAGTTGATGAAGCATTTGAAGCTTTTAATGATTTTGGAGAAAAACTCAAGCTTCACACTGATAACAGAGAAGCTTTCATGGACATTGAAAAGGAGAAGTTGCGGTTGAAAAGGGAGAAAGAAGCTCGCAAGGCGAAGCAGGTGGCAAGGGAGGAGTACACTAACAATTGGAACATTCTTTGTGATTTAAGAGGCAACCATGATCGACTGCCCTTTGAACAAAAAATGTATGAGGACTTGATGAAATATTTCGATAATCACCCAGGATTTAATTAATCTACTATTTCAATATTTTTATGTAATGCTATAATTATGTAATGCTATTATTATGTAATGCTATTTCAATATTTTATTCATACATGTCTTCTTTTAAATTATTTCTTTTGCAAGTATATTTTTTCTACAAAAATAATTGTGACAATAGCATCCAAGCAACATCACTCAGCTTTTGCAAAATGTGATTGTGACAAGAGCATCCAATGGTCACATGTTTATATAATAGAGTGTGTAGTGGACCATGATATAGGTATCCAATGCAAATGACAAAGCAACCATCATTATTCAGATGTTGAGGGGCAATATTAATATAATAGAGTAGTGGACCATATGCTACAAAAGTGATATACCATCCAATTGTCTTTGTCACTCAGCTTTTCAAAAGTTGTGGTGGAGCATCCAAAGTAGTCCATGTTACTCATGTGAGTATTGGAGAATCCAATGTTAATGTGGAACCAACTCTATATAACAATACTTGTGCATTGGTATCTTACTACACTTTCCACTAATAACTTTACTGAATTCTGAAATTCCTCCTCCACTTATCCAATTTCTCGACTAACCCCTTCAACATGCCTATAAGTTCCACATCAAGTTCATCTTCTGATTCTGAAGAGGAAAGGAGAGCCAATGAAGATCGGGAAATTGAGGAAATGATTGACACTGCAATAAGTGTTCATCTTCCTAACCTCATGGCCGCAGTCGCTCCTAGACCAAGGCCGGGTGGAAGAAACCCACGTTGTAAAGGGATCGGGAAGCCGGGCATGTCCGCTTGTTCAATGACTACTTTGCAGAACAGCCAGTGTACAACGATCGTCTGTTCCGTCGACGATTCCGAATGCGTAGGGATGTTTTCCTCCGTATAATGAATGCTGTTGTGGCCAATGATGCTTGGTTTCAACAAAAACGGGATGCCGCAGGGAAATTAGGGTTATCTCCTCTACAGAAGTGTACGGCGGCGATACGGATGTTAGCGTATGGCTTAGCAGCCGATGCTGTTGATGAGTATGTACGCATAAGTGAAAGTACAGCAAGAGAAGCCCTACACCATTTCACGTGGGGCGTCATCACTCAATTTGGGGATCAGTACATGAGGCGACCAACTTCTAATGATGTTGCAAGGCTACTCCAAATTGGGGAGGACCGTGGATTTCCAGGCATGATTGGTAGCATCGATTGTATGCATTGGGAGTGGAAAAATTGTCCCATGGCTTGGAAAGGGCAATTTCAAGGCAAGGATGGGAAAACCACACTTATCCTAGAAGCCGTTGCGGATTGTGACCTTTGGATTTGGCATTCTTTCTTCGGAACTGCTGGTTCATGCAACGATTTGAATGTCCTACATCGTTCCCCTGTTTTTGACGATGTTTTAGAAGGTCATGCACCGCCCGTTAATTTCTCTGTTAATGGCCATCAATATAACAAGGGATATTACCTTACAGATGGTATTTATCCAAAATGGTCAACTTTCGTCAAATCTATACCAAGTGCCCAAACTCCGAAAGACAGGTTGTTTGCTCAACATCAAGAAGCTGTGCGGAAGGACGTAGAGCGAGCATTCGGAGTCCTACAAGCTCGATTTGCAATAATTCGGCAACCGTCCCTTGCTTGGGACATGAACATACTTCATAACATTATGATGTGTTGTATCATAATGCACAACATGATTGTTGAAGATGAAAGGCACTCGTATGCGAGCTACGCTGATACCTCAGAATTTATTGCGGATCGACCTCGACGAAGACCTCGGCGCGCAGCAGTGCTTACCAACGAAGAGCCATTCGTGTATCATACCAATCGAATCGTGGATATTAACATCTACTTACAAAACACACGAGATGTTCAAGATCAACACACTCATTTGCAACTAAAAAAGGATCTAGTGGAACACATATGGCAAAAGTTTGGTGGTAATCGACACTGATCTACTAGTTAATTAAATGTTTAGTAATATTTATCTATTATGTGTGTCATCTACTTAAGTGATCATGTACTCTAAGTAATTTCTCATTAATTTCGTTGCTTTTATTTTGTTGTAATATCAATAAAAATATGTTTAATTTTATGTTAAGCTTAATTATCGATTAATATTCATACTAATTTTATAGCTTTATGATTAATAAATTATTAACAAGCATTAACGAGATTAATATATACATTATTTCTTAATTAAATCTTCATTTTTTAAAAAATTAAACATTTACATCTACATCTACATACGTAAGAGCATTTAATTTTTAATGATTATTTATTCATCAATGTTTATTACATAAATTTATTTTTAATTCATATTAATTAATAATAATCACCTTAATAATACAATTTACTAATAACAATTTATAATAAATTAATATGTAGTGTAGTATTAAAATTGGGTGAAGAGAGAGAAAAAGTGGTGGGGTAGGCAAAAAGTAGGAGAGAGAATAGAATTGAGAATTTATAAAAGCTCAGTGTTAAGAAGTGGAAATAATTCTAATTTGAAAAATCTCAATTGGTGATGTGGAGGAGAGAGAATTGAAGAAAGAGAAGATTGAGATATTTTTCTTGCCTCACCATTAATGATGCTCTTAGCTTCCCAGAGAAGGAAAAAAAATAGATTACAAATATAAAAGCAATTACAAGGTTTTTTTTTGGCAGCAGAAAAACAAAGCGAAAGCATAAAAAACAAGACTAAATTTCTCAACTCCCTTTACAGTTGGCCAAAGCCATAGTGAGGGATGTCGGAGGATTGTAACCAAAAGTACTAACACAGCTAAAAGGAGACTCAACAAACGACAGCAAACAACTAGAATTACAAATATGTGTGATACCACTACTAGCTAACAACCCTTGGTCATCCCTTCTCATGCGCTCTTTTCTTTGCTCCAAGTAAGTTTTCGATTACGAGATGACTAATCTTCTCTTCCTTCCCATAGGGTACCTGCAAATAGAAAGATTAGTCAAACCAGCATCAACCTTCCTTTTCCTAGCTGGTCGCTTCCTTACCCCACATAAGGTTGTGGGGGATGCAATCTTCTTCCTCCATGATGTCTTCTGTGTTTGGTTTTTCAATAGCTTGATTTTGTTTTCACATTAGGTTGGGTAATGATGAACCGAACTGAACATGACCTTGCACTTCCATATTGGATGGAACGATCTTTTGCCATATGCTCTTTCAGCCTTAAACTTATGCTCAATCTTCTCAATATCCATGTCTTCACTTGGGAAAGAAGATCCTTTTTCTTTTATCTGCACATCCATTTCTTGATCTTGGACTATGGAGGTTATGAGGAGGCGAAAGATTCACATAATGTGCCTTCAAGAGACCAAGTGGATTGGTGAAAAAGCAAGAGAACTAGCCCCATGGGGTTATAAGCTTTGGTACTCCGGAAAGGATAAGAGTAGGAATGGAGTAGGCATCATTATTGATAAGGAATATATTGATGATGTGGTGGAAGTTTCGAGGAGGAGCGACCGGATTATGAATATCAGACTAGTATTAGGGAGGGAGGCGGTGACTCTCATAAGCGCATATGCGCCGCAAGTGGGATTGGAAGCATCTATTAAACAACAATTTTGGAAGGATTTAGAGGAGGTTGTGCAACGAGTGCCTATTAGTGAAAAGTTGATAATGGACATGTGGGCACTAGTCGAGTTAGCTTTGAGAGCATTCATGGAGGTTTTGGGTATGGGGAGAGAAATGAAGCTGGAAGTGGTATCTTGGATTTCTCACTAGCATATGGTCTTAGTATTATGAACACTTGGTTTGAGAAAAGAGAATCTCACCTTGTGACGTATAGGAGTGGAAGTAGCGCGAGTCAGATTGACCTCTTTTTAGTAAGGAATGCTTGGCGGAAGAGTTACACAAAATGCAAGGTGATACCTGGTGAGAGCGCAACCACCCAACATAGACTAGTAGTACTTGATTTCCGGGGTAGGGAGTCTTTAAGAAAGTGAAGACCCAATGTGGAGCCGCGAATCAAGTGGTGGAAGCTCCAAGAGGAGCACAAAGAGAACTTCCTAGCTAAGATGGCTAGTAAAGATATTTGGTCTTGTAACACGGAAATGGATAGATTCGACATGGACAGAGATGGAACTTAGTATAAAGGAAGTGGCGAAAGAGATCCTTAGAGAATCTAAAGGAACTGTATCATCGAGTAAGGACACATCTTGGTGGAACGAGGAGGTGAGGCAAGCGATAAAAAACAAACGAGAATGTTATAAACTTTTGGGAAAAGATAGAAGCGATGTGAACTATGAGAAGTTCAAAGAGGCTCGAAGAGAATCCAAGAAGGCAGTACGGGAAGCTAAAGCAAAGGTAAACCAAGATCTTTATGCAAGATTGGGTACGAAAGAAGGGGAAAAAGACATCTACAGAATTGCGCGTATGAGGGACAGGAAGACAAAAGACATAAGAAAGGTGAAATGCGTGAAGGGTGTGGACCAAAGAGTGCTTGTGGAGGATGAGGAGATAAAGGATAGATGGAGGACGTAATTTGATACCTTGTTCAATGGTGATAACGCACAAGACATCGGGGATGTACACATCCCGCCAAGTATGTTAAATCGAGAGTTTATGAGGAGGATTCAAAAAGGAGAAGTCGTTGCAGCATTAAAAAAGATGGGATTGAAGAAAGCTACGGGCCAGATGGCATACCTATCGAAGTTTGGAGGTGTTTAGGGGGGAGAGGAATCGAATGGCTGATAACATTTTTCAACATGATTTGGAGACACAACAAAATTCCATTAGAGTGAAGGAAGAGTACTTTGATTCTTTTGTATAAGAACAAAGGCGATGTACAAGATTGTACCAACTACCGAGGAATCAAACTAATGAGTCATACGATGAAACTTTGGGAACGAGTGATTGAGCAAAGACTTAGGAAACAGGTGAAGATATCGGAGAACCAATTTGGATTTATGCTAGGAAGATCGACTATAGAGGTCATCCACCTCATGAGACAGACAATGGAACATTACCGTGATAGGAAGAAGGATCTACATATGGTTTTCATTGATTTGGAGAAGGCATATGATAGAGTACCAAGAGAAATACTTTGGTGGGCGTTGGCAAAGAAAGGTGTTCCACAAAAATATATAGATATCATCAAGGATATGTATGTGGGGGCAACTATGAGTATGCGGACTACGGTGGGGAGGACAGAAGAGTTTCCTATTACGATCGGAGTGCACCAAGGTTCTGCACTTAGCCCATTTCTCTTTGCTTTAGTGATGGACGAACTAACGAGGTCAATTCAAGATGATATACCGTGGTGTATGATATTTGCGGATGATATTGTGTTGATTGATGAGACAAAGGAAGGTGTTGAGAGTAAGTTGCAATTGTGGAGGGATACATTAGAAGCCTGTGGTTTTAGATTGAGCAGAAGTAAGACGGAGTATATGGAGTGCAAGTTCAGTGGGGTTACAAGCAACGAGGCAGGGGCGGTCACTTTGTATAGCAAAGTGGTTCAAGGATCGAACGTCTTTGGTTACCTTGGATCCATTCTCCAAAAGGATGGAGAACTGGATGGAGACGTGGCTCATAGAATTAACGCGGGTTGGTAAAGTGGAAAAGCGCCAGCGGGTTCCTTTGTGATTCTGGCGTTCCCCAAAGATTGAAGGGAAAGTTCTACCATACGGCAATTAGGCCTGCTTTATTATATGACACAGAATGTTGGGCGGTGAAACAATGTCACGTTCATAAGATGAACGTGGCGGAGATGCGTATGTTGCGGTGGATGTGTGGCCACACAAGGAAGGACCAATTAAGAAATGAAGTGATTCGAAAAAAAGTTGGAGTGGCATCAATTGAAGAGAAGATGAGGGAGAATCGGTTAAGATGGTTTGGTCATGTTAAAAATAGATCAGGTGATGCACCGGTGAGAAGAATTGAAGAGTGGAGGAGTAATCAAATTGTAAGGGGTAGGGGAAGACCTAAGATGACTTGGATGAAGGTAATTGAAAGTGATATGAGGCTACTTGGGATTGAGGAGAGCATGGCGTTGGATAGAAGTGGGTGGAGGTGCAGTATCCATGTGGAGGAAGGGTGTGATTACTGCATTTATTTGTTTTTCTCAATTGTGTTGGTATTTAAAACCTTTTGAAAACCTCTTTTAAAACTTTTTGGTGTAAACCTTGTTTTCAAAAACTTCTTAAAAATTCTTAAAACTTAAACCCTTTTAAAAACTTTTTATCAATCCTGTCGATGTCATCTCCTTTGGCAACGGTTTCAGTTAACGATTCATGTTAGCCGACCCCAAATCACTTTGGGAATAAGGCTTAGTTGTTGTTGTTGTTGTTGTTGGACTATGTCCGCGGAGCCTGAAACATCCATTGTATGCTTCTCTTTCGTTTTGAAATCATCCTTCATCTTAACATCATTGTGAGGATTTACTATTGGCCTAGAAACCATTCTGGTAGTCATGTAGGAACCTGATGCTTGATTAGCATAATGAAGGGATTTCCCAACCCTTAATTTCTGAAATTCTTTCCCCGAAAACAAAGATAGGAGTCCGCCTTCCGTCGGTTAAGGAACCGATACTTTGACTCCGAGACATTAGGTTTTCCAATAGTAGAAGATTTTAGGATGTCCTTTACCATAACAGGGAAAGGAGGAAACGGAGGAACTCGCCGGCGACCAGAAGACGAAAAAGGCTGCCGGCGAGCAGTTAATATTGGCAGATGGATATGGTTAGTAGCTGGGGTTGGGAGAATTAAAGAGACAGAGAGACGGCATTTAATGCATGCTCAAATAGTTAGTAGATGCAATCAAAGCAAGGTTGTCTGCTAATTACAAGGTTTACCTATTCTCATTCTAATAATCTAAACGAACTAGGCGAAAAAGAGCCTAGAATACAAATCGGGTAAATCGTGTACACTATAGTAGTCGTTCGAGCAATCTAATAGATATATTCAAGACATACCAACACTCAAGGAACTTATGATTACATATATGTTAAAACCTCAATTTACAGCAAATATTAAACAGGATAGCTTTCGAAGTTAGGCCTTGTTCCCGTCTTTTTAATAAGTTTCAGTAAAGATAAGCTATGTTGAGTAAAAATAAGTTCAGAGTATTAATATGTTCAGTCCAGTACTAATAAGTTTAGTTCAGTAAAAATAAGTTACGTTCACTATGAATCAGTTTCAATCCTTTAATTAATTTTATAAATTGCTACGAAATTCAGTAAAAATAAGTTTAGTTCAGTAAAAATAAGTTTGGTTTAGTAGCAATAAGTTCAGTTTAGTAGCAATAAGTTCTGTTCAGTAAAAATAAGTTCAATTCAATAAAATTTAGTTAACGAGAACATGGCCTTACTCTACCTATAACATTATAAAATGGACAAGGTCTCTTTCCTTATGTAGTTGTGGTCCAAACTCATTTTAAAACTTAACAACGAACCATAATAATGCTACCTCCGTTCCTTACATAATAGACACACTTCATGTTTTCACGTTTGTCAATGCATTATTTTAAACATTAATATATGTAGTTATCAATAAGTAAAAATTATAAAAAGTTGATATTAAGAAAATGCATATTTAGACGAATCTAATAAGATCTCATACTTTTTTTTATTTAATAGTGACGTTTTGACTATTGTTACTATTCACATTCTACTCTTAAACTATCATATGTTATTTATACATGAGAAAAAACATAGTCAATGTAAGATCATGTTTGATTCGTCTTGATGTCTAGTTTTTTAATATCACTTTTTATTTTTTACTTTAACATAATTAGAGATAATCGTGATCAAAGATTTGCATTGACCATTGTAAAAATACAGTACAAATGTTCCTATTAAAAAACAGAATTGTTTTGTGGCAAGTGGTCAATTTTTTTTAATAAACTACCCCATATCAATCACGTCAGCATTAATAATAAGACAATTTAAAAATTAATGTGAATGCTGGAAAATCTTTCCTACAAGCCAGAAGGTGTACTATAAAGAACAGGAAACAACCTTATTATCATCAAAGATCAATTCTTAAAACAACAAAGCAATACCCAAATTCAATAGAAAATTGAAACCATGAATAATAATCAGATACCCGGATGGTTAATCATCATCATAGTAAGCACTTCATTAATCATAATTCCGGCTACAGGACTATGGGTAGTATACCAACCCAGTGACATGTGCCTCGGAGATAAGAGCGTAGGGGTGATGTACTTTGTTGCTGGGTTCTTCATAATCATGTTTATTATTGGCGGCTTGTGTGGCGGCTGGTGCGGATGCTGCTGTAACAATGATTATGATCCACTCGCAGCCGCGGCTTCTTGCAGTGGACTAGGCTTCCTCGTCCTCATAATATTCATGGCTATTTATGCGCTAGGTAGCAGTACTTTCGGGTTCACCTCGCTTGAAAAGGAGATTACCAACACCGAGAGTTGGATGGATATTAAGCACTGCCTATATCATGACAGTAAAGTGTGCTCTGATTTCCAGCGCAAGTTTGCTCATGATACTGCTAATCAGTTTTTTGCTAGGCCTTTGACTCTCATCGAGGTGCGCTCGATTCATATATATCTATATGCATATTCATAATTTACTTCAAACGTTTCAATTGGATGGTGACAATTTTTGTTATCACATAGCATACTACCTTTGAACAGATGTGCTAAGATAGACCTAACCTGATCAAGACGAGACTCATATCCTATGTTGCATAGAAACGGGAAATGGGAAGAAATGGAAACGGGAAAATTAGAATCCGAAAACGAAAATTTTCAAAGTAGGAAAGTGTGGAAACATTAATTAAAATATTTTCCCAATCAATTTTTTTGAATATAAATTTCTATCAATAATTTCCTAATTTTAAACTAAAATCAAATTAATTGTGGCTTTAGTTTTCCGTTCAAAGTTTGTGAAAGGGGCTTATGAGAATTTCAGATTCCGACATGTCATTATCACATTATGAGAACATCAACATTGAAATCATATAACAAATATTCCAAAGTTTTCATTCTCTTCAGCATATTTTCAGTTCAAATCACTTACGCTTTAGATAATACTACCTCCGTTCCAAATATATTGCAACATAGGGGGTTGGCACTTTTATTAAGAAGAGCAAAAAAGTGGGTCATCTTCCTCACTTGCATCATCTGATAATAAGTAATGAAGAGAGAGAGACAGGTTGCACATGTGATCTTTTTGGTGATTAAAATAGAAAGGTTGCAATTAATATGAAATTGCCAAATAAGATAAAGGTTGCAATACACTTGGAACGGAGGTAGTATTTTTACTCTCACAAACTATTCGTTTCAATTTAGTCATTCAGTATTTCAACTATTTTCAGGCGAAGAGAACATACCTTAAAAGTACGATAAGCTCCCTCCAAAATTGATTTTATGGCTCCTTAAAAACTAGTAAATGACAATAAGCCTATGTAGTTACTCTACCTAAATTGATCCACTTATCGTCTTATATGCCAAAATCATTCAATAGCAATTAGCCAATATTATTTACTCTATTTCCTAGATAAATTGTAGCTAAGTATTAAGTAATTAAATGCATAATTACTATTCTAATGTGGTCTAAATATCTTTTCGCTACTAATTATTTTCAGTCTGGATGCTGCAAACCACCCATAGAGTGTAACTATAATTTCTCAAGCCCGACAGTGTGGATGAAACCAAGCAATGGCACAGGCACCTACTCAAACAATGATTGTTACAAATGGGACAATGATCCGAAGAAGCTTTGTTACAACTGTCAAGTATGCAAGCATGGTTTAGCCCAAGCTGTGAAGAAAACATGGATTTCCAGTGGTGTTATCGTTGTTATAGCTTGGTTAATACTTGCTTCAGTCATAACGTTCATAGCAGTTTCAAACAGAGAGGATCATTATTATGAACTACATTAAAATTCTTCCTTTATTAGTGTGAACAAGTATGGAATTATATTCTATCAATGTCATTGATATAATATAATCAGTATGTGTGTGTACTCCCTTCGTCAAATATGGTTTCCGTTTCTCATTTTTCATCGATCTTGAACAAAGTGGTGATGTGGTCATTATAGCTTACCTTATACTTACTTTGATCATATTGCTCATCGGAGTCCTAAATAGAGGGATACTAATTAGGAACTACTCTAAAATATAGTAGTATTTTAGAAAAAGAATTTGAAGAAAATTGAAAGAAAACATCAGCTTGGTATCAACTTGTTCACACAAATGCCATTGTTCTCTTGTATTTCTGTTTGGTTTTCTTTCATTACAATATTTCACTGTCTTGCGGTTGTTAAGCCCATTTACATGCTAATATACTATGATCCCTAGGAAGAATTTCCATAAAACGAAGGGAATACGCTCCCAAAGAAATATCTACGAAAAAGACAAAAATTACAATTGGGAGAAAAGCTAGCAAAAGAAATAAATAGAGCCAATCTACTACTTCATTGTTCCATTGGAATACAATGAACTAGCATAAAAACACTAGAGTTGGAGGCGAGGATGGCGATGAGGATGACAACTCTCTACTTGAAAGCAAGATAATCGTGCGAAGCATAAGAAAGGGCCTTGGTCATGAACATAGCCAGTTGAAAAGAGGACTTTATATGCGTGTTATCCTGTAAACTTCAGGATCATCAACTAACTTTCCTACCTCTATAGAGAGTTTTAGACCAATAAGAAATGGAGTCTTAGCACGCTTACAATCTCGTATTCCTATTAGTTTCATTATTTCTGAAATATACTTCCTTTGATTAAGCAATGTACCTTCAGAGTTTTTGTTTCTGTCCAAGACAACTACAGTGTATGTGGTGGTTGGTATTTGATGGAACGTGGCTCCCAAGCGTCCTTCGTGGTGGTGGTTACCTGCAAAACAAGGTGAAACCTCGGGGGTGGTTCCGAGGATCGCCTCTCCGACGCCTAAGTCAGTCCAAGTTGAGCACAAGATCTCTAATAGAGAGAAAACGAGTATCAAGTGCAAGTATTTTGTGAGTGTTTGATTGAACGTACCTCACCCATGCATGGGCATGGGTATTTATATGAGATATGGACTTGTAACTGACCTAGCAAAGTAAGTGGGCCTCTTTGGAAGTGGGCCAAGGTGAATAAGGCCTTCATTAATCTCCTGCCCAGAGGTTATATCCGGAGCAGTCTGCCTGAAGAGGTATGTTCTGCTCCTGGTGCTCTGACGTGGAGTGGCAGGACCGGTGGTCTGCTGCCAGCTGACGGTCTGCTTCCTTTTTTTCCTTTCTCCTCTTTCTCCTGGACCCAGAGTGGTCAGGAGGAGGAGGTCTTTTATCCTTCTTCAGAGCGGTCAGATTGCATGACCTAGCTGCTCTCTGGTCTCCCCTCAATCTGCCTACTTCACCAATTTTGCTTAGGAAAAGCATGGTCAGGTGATGGGTTGATGGGATTTCCTACACTGCCTCAATAAACTTTCTTCCCATCAGAGCGTTGTACGGTGATGGGAGGTCTACTACCAGGAACTCTTGCACCACAGTCCTCTTCACTCCATTCTGCCCCTCCGCGGTCACAGTCAGATGTACTTTCCCCTCTGGGATGATGGAGTTCCCTGTGAAGCCGACGATTGGAGTTCCTCCTCGTTTCAGCATTGAACGGTCCAGCTCCATTTTATCGAAGGTATCCTTGTAAAGGATATTCACGGCGCTCCCCCATCTAACAGTATTCTTCGTACATCTGTACTGCTAATCTCCAGAGTGACTACTAGAGGGTCAGAGTGTGGAAAACTGATGCCTTTGCAGTCCTCTGCTGTGAAAATCATGTCTGGCAGATCTGGACTCAGCTCTGTCTGGTCGATGGAGTAGAGGTTGGGGTGGGTGAGCTGCCTCAGATGAGCCCTCTCTCCACCCATCGAATTAGAACTGCCAAATATGACATATATCGTTTTCTTTTTTCCTTCCTTAATCTCCGCCCGCTTGCCCTGCGGTTTCCACCCTTCATTCTGTTGTTCCTTCTCGTTGATCCCCTGATTCCAGGCCAGGTACTCCTTGAAGTGACCTCTTCTGATCAGGTTTTCCAGATCATTTTTTAGACTAATGCAGTCTTCGGTACTGTGGCCTGGCGCCTTATGGAAAGCGCAAAACTCTGCCATGTTGGGGCCTAGGCTTCTCTTCTTTGTGGGGGGTGGTCTGTGCCACTTGTTGTCATCTCTGTTGGTCAGAAAGATCTCAGCCCTGGGCATGCTGAGGTTGCTGTAGTTATTGTACTTCTCCTGGGCCCTCAGCCGGTCCACCTCCCTCTCTGCTTCCTTCTGCTTCTCTCTTCCTCTGTTCTGATGGGGCCTGGAGCCTCCAAAGTTCAATCTGCCTCCCATGAAGGGCTGCTCATTCTGCCTGGTTTCTTGCCTGGCAGGCCTGCCTGCTCCAGGTGTCGAGGCTTTGTTGAAGTCCTCGACAGCTATGTATTTCTCTGCCAGGGCCAGGGCTTCGCTGAGCTCCTTAATGGTGACCCATTTTAAGGCATCCCTGAACTTGCTGGTAAGGGGCAGAGCGTGCAGAGCGAGCTTCTGCTCCAGCTCTGAAATGTGCACCAGCTCTTTGTTGAACCTCCCTATGAAATCTCGTAGGCTCTCGTTCTGATTCTTCTTTAGCAATAGCAGCTCATGCGTGGACTTGCTTCTCCTGCTTCCATTGAAAAAGTGTTCTTTGAATCTCTTCTTCAGTTCATCAAAGTTGGCTATTGTTCCCTAGGGATAGTTCTGAACCAAGTCTGAGCTATCCCTGCCAGAGTGGCAGGGAAGTGTCTGCACCAAGTGGCCTCATTGTAATTTCCTAGTTCCATGTGGGTTTCAAAAGCTGCCACATGTTCTTGTGGGTCTCCCTCCCCTTCAAACTTGAGATTCAGTAGGAGCTTCGCCTTCGACACTCTGGCTGCAATGATTTCAGGTGTGAAGGGAGATTTGGAAGGAGACCTAATCTCTTCTGCTGGTGAGACCACAATGGGTCTGGAACCAACCCTATGGGTCTGGAACCAACCCTGTGGGATATGATTCCTCTGAGATCTGTGGAGGCTCCATTGTCGCCAAAGCCCTCCTCTGCTATTGTCCTCAGTCTCAGGCTGACGTGTCTTCCGATGGGTCTGCCCCCAGGCGCAGACACGGCCTCTTCAGCTCCTGTGGTACGCCTGATCCTGTGCCGGGGTCTCCCTTGGGCTGCGCCTCCTGGGTTCCCTTTGTGGACAGATCTCTGGCTTGAGCCTGCCGTATACCCTGTGGGTGTAAGTTCATCGAACAGGCTGGGGTGTTCCTCCTGCATCACCTCAGTATCCCATTCGTCCTCTTGCCAACCCCTCTTGATGTATCCAGGTCCAGAGCGGCTAGATAAGCCATACTCTGACGTTGGGGTAGGAGTGATGTTTCTCTTGTTATACCCACACAGGGGTTCTGCTGTGGCTGCCTCCTCTTCAGATGACAGTCGCAGGTGTCTTCAAATTGAAACATGTGTTCTAGTTCTCCTCCTCTTTCGAGAAGGTTGGCCTCCAACAGTCTGCATATACTGCTAGGCAGATTGCAACACATGGATGGCTGCTTGGAGTTGTTCAGGCGTGGGCATGACCACTGAGCTGCTTGGCTGCTGGGTCTGCCTAGTTTCTCGGGTGTGGGTAGCAGTGTTATCCCTTCTTGCTGACCTCGTGGTCGTTTCTCTTAGTGGAGAGTTGCTCTCTTCTCCTGAACTGTAGGAACCGAGTGTTTCTGAGTTAGGAACCACCATTGCAAAGTTGTAGATTGGGCTTTTCTACTCTTCCCCTCCTTCTAGCGCCAAATTGTTTCTGTCCAAGACAGCTACAGTGTATGTAGTGGTGGGTACTTGGTGGAACGTGGCTCCCAAGCGTCCTTCGTGGTGGTGGTTACCTGCAAAACAAGGTGAAACCTCGGGGGTGGTTCCGAGGATCGCTTCTCCGATGCCTAAGTCAGTCCAAGTTGAGCACAAGATCTCTAATAGAGAGAAAACGAGTATCAAGTGCAAGTATTTTGTGAGTGTTTGATTGAACGTACCTTACCCATGCATGCGCATGGGTATTTATATGAGATATGGATTTGTAACTGACCTAGCAAAGTAAGTGGACCTCTTTGGAAGTGGGCCAAGGTGAATAAGGCCTTCATTAATCTCCTGCCCAGAGGTTATATCCGGAGCACTCTGCCTGAAGAGGTCTGTTCTGCTCCTGGTGCTCTGACGTGGAGTGGCAGGACCAGTGGTCTGCTGCCAGCTGGCGGTCTGTTAGGTAGACCCCATACAATTTCTAATCCCTAGAAAGTAAGTCAGCTCCCCCTACGTCTTTCTTTCGTTGTAAACTTCTCATCCAGGCTCCCTTTCAAATCCATTATTGCATCTTTATAAGCTCTAATAATGAATAGGTCATCAACATAAACAAGCACAATGCATATTCTTCCTGCTTCATTTTTTATAAAGAAAGAGTAGTCTCTCTCTAATTGTCTTAAACCTAGTTAAATCAAGATATCTCTCAATTCATGTTTTGGTACTCTAGATGCTTGTTTGAAACCATATAAGCTCCTTTTAAGCTTGCAAATCTTTCCTTCTTCACAACCATTAAAAAAAGCATTGTAGATATCTATGATGCATCTTCCATTGTTGAATTGTTGATAGAGCAATGAGTAATCTCTCTGCTAAATTTACCTTGTTTTGAATATATACTACTTCCTCCGTTTTAATATAATTGATACAATTTCTATAATTAGGTGTTTTCAAATAAGTGAAACATTTTATAAAATTCCTATATGTGGTAAACTTTTGCTTGTAAAGACATAAATAGCTCTACTTAAATTTATAACCACACATTAACTTCATTTAACAAATCTAAAGGTAGTGGGGGTGGATACTACACATACTAACATCATAATCAAAAAACCCCTAAACATACTTAAAATCTTTTGCCTCAAAATACTATAAAGGCACAATGTATCACTTATATTAAAACGGATGAAATATTTTATAATCAAATATACTACTTGTATGCACTTTTATACTACCTACTAATTACACTCTGCCGTGGACCCCACTTGTTCATGCCTCTTCCCTCTCTTTTTGTTGATATATGCACTGTTGATATCTAAAGTGGCAAAGCTCTCAAAGTGGCCATACTACAGTCATCCACAATAGTAAGGAAATAGGAGACTCTTGTTATAGTAAGTTGTCTATAAGAGACCCGCAAATCCACATGAATTAATTCAAAAATGCAAGAAGCGACGGAAATGCTAGGTTGGGGCAAAGCTATGATGCTTACTTGCTTAGCAGTGCAACATGTATCACATAAGACAACTATAATGCCTTTGTAATTACAAACTGAAATATGCTTCATTTTTTATAAAGAGATGTGTCCAAACCCTAGTGTGTCGCAAACTTACATGTTCAACATAGTTAAAGGCTTAAAATAATTCAAAAGCTCTATACTTATCTTCATTCCCAGCATATTCTCACCTTGTATAATCCATCTTCCACTCTTCCACTTCCTATCAACTCATCAGTGGTAGGTCCTGTATTGAGCAACCGCTTTTATCAATCACTAATTTCAACTCATCACATTCAAGCAACTTACTCTCAGAGAGTAAGTTGTGTTTAAAATCTGGAACCAACAGTACATTTCTTAAGAGTCAAGTTTGGCAATACATTAATACACCCAATTTCTTTCATCAACTTCACACTTCCATCAGACAGCTCTATATTTATTTATTTATTTTACGTAAATTACTGAAAATATCTCTATTTTCAGCCATGTGATCTAATGTCCCAATATTTATGGTCCAACCCTCATTTCTAAGAAAGTTCACATACTTTCTACATTTAGAACATTTATGCTACCTGCAAAATTGCTAGGATGTTGTTTGTCTCCAACAGTCTTGATCACTTCCTGATATCAATCTTGTTGCTGCTCTCACAAGCCTCAGCACCAACATCCAGAGGTGTATCCATGCCATTTTCCTGAAACTTCTTGCTAACATTCGCTCCACTAGCTTTGTGATTGTTTTCCTTGAGAGTTCTTAAACCAGCCACGACACCCAACTAGTTTGAAACATTCTTCTTTGAAGTGTCCTCTCGTGAGACAGTGTATAATCTTAGCTTCCTCAGATTTTTTCTTGTCCCAGTTCCCTTGGTTCTGCTTGTCGACATTAAGGGCAGTCCCTTCACCAACTGCTTGCGACACTCCAGTTACCCCCCCTTTGCTTCTCCACCTGCTGAACCAAATGAAAGGCTCTATTCACAAGAGGTAGAAGTTCCATAACCAGGATATTTCCTCTTCATTTAATGCTATGAGGAACTGGTACAGGCAGGCATGCAAACCACGGTAAGGACTCTGAAATCAGTATTATAGGCACGCAAACTGGTATAACGGCGCAGGCTTGTGGAACTTTAAAATGCTTAATACCAACCACAATTTATTCCACAGGCAAGACAACTTACCAATGCTCAGTACCAACGCTTTTTTTATTCCATAAGTCAGCCATACATCATCAAGGTGATCAATCATCTCTCTCCGCACTACAGCATGTTGTTCTTCATCTTTAAGTCTTCTTCAGATTGTTTCCTCTCCAAAGGATTACTGCATAACCAAGGGAAGAGAAGATACACACATTGCTTAGACGGGACAGAGACCTACATGGATGCTTCAAGTAGATGTACACAGTAAACAATATCGCTTCCAAATTTGATTCACATATTACAAATGCAGACTCACTGTATCATACTAATCCCAATTTACATTGCACTTTTAAAAAGACAGTTCGGTCAAAATGACAATTTAGGGAGATTGGAGAAAAGACAACTAAGTTATTGCAAAGATCAAAAAACAATTTTAGAAAAATACAACTCAAAGAAGTGACAGCACTTAGGCCACATCTGAGAGGTCAGGAATACGGAAACTCACACTGGGTTTTCTCCTCTGTATCCGAGTAACAGTCCCATAAAAAAGGCTAGCCAGGGGCAAATCTTCCCATTCTATGTTTTGATCAACATGCAACTTGTTTTTCTTCTGCTGCCTTGAAGCTTTCTGCTTACTTGAGCCAGTTGTATTCATAGAATGGGTCTCAGAGCCATCATTAGACGTCCTTGACTCCATTACCCCATAGTTTTCCTCCCCAAGAGTGTCAGCTACAGGCCTCCTTCTTGGTTGCAGTGTAGAGGATTTCTTTTTCCTTTTGATAGTTTTTGACAATTCGTTTTCTTCTTCATATATTTTCAACTGTAAATCAGAACAGGTCGATTGACCATCCAGCACTTCAGGATCATTATTCAGACTCGAGCGTTGCACATGGGTAATTGCACTCATATCAGTATCATGTGTGCCAATATCCTGAGTCCCATCATGTTTATTGATCAGAGGAATGTCCTTTGACCTAACTCCCCGTGGCCTTCTCGACCTGATTTTGATTGAAATGTCCCTACAACTTACATAAGTGCAGCAGACATGAATACAAGTCTACATAGCATGGAACTAAAAACAATACCCATGTTCTTTACACAATATTCCAGTCTCTCTCTCTCTCTCTCTTTTTAACCACTGCAGAGAACTGCATAAACATGCATGCATATACCATGATACACACAAAAGCATACATTTATTACATCTATTACATAATACTAGAGCTAAAACCAACAAAGACACATGTCACTCTACCATTAGAAATGTTCCCATTAAAATATCTCTTTTTATTTTGTTTTTCATCTAAATTTCATAAAATGTTTGTTACCCTATCATAAAATTCTGATTAACACAATATCTTTAAAGATATGATTGATTGTAAAATATTTGAATAAAAAAAAAAGATTTCAAATATATAGATCCCTTTGACACAACTATAAACCTACGTTACATATTTGAGTTGCATTATTGTAAGAGGCACGTGTTCCATAAAACAATTGCAGGGTCGCTTTAAATTTTATGTGCCAGGTGTTTTATGGAACACATGCCTCTTACACAATGCAACGCACATGCCAAACTGACAAATATCACTCTAATAAGTTCTATCATGTACTTAAAAAAACAAAAATAATACATAAAGCTCCTAAATATACAATACACACACATATACCAATCAATCTTGGAAAGAAAAAGATATGTTACGCACCCACCCAGCCACCCCATAACATATATAGATAACTAGATTTCTATGCACGCGATGCGTGCGACAATAATTTTATTATGAAATTTTATAATCTATAGTAGATAATTTTATGGATAGTCGCAACTTAGCACTTAAACTTTTCATATTTTTAGAAACTCCCATCTTAATGATTTATTTTTTAAAAACCACCTATCATTTACAATTTTATTAAAAACTCCCACCACTTAACGGTTTTTGTCAAATTTCATTAACTAAAACCGTTAAATGGGTCCGACATATACATTTTGTTAACAAAATGGAACTTGAAATAGTTACAATTCTTCCCAAATAGTTGTAATTCGTTCCAAATTTGTTCTAAATTTGTCGAGGATTTGCCCTTAAATTGATGAAATTGACTTCAATTTCCAATTTCAGCATAAACTAATAATACAATACATATGTGGGGCCCACTTCACGGTTTTGTTAACAAAATTTAACAAAAATCATTAACTGGTGGGAGTTGCTAATAAAATTGGGAATGATAGGTGAAATTTTAAAAGAAAAATTCATTAAGGTGGGAGTTTCTAATAACGTAAAAATCTTAGGTGGTTTTGAACAAAAAAATCATAATTTTATTTGCATACGATGTGTGTTTTGGCTACTGTAACATGATAAAATATAAAGGTACACAACATATCTAAGCTAAATTCATTTTGGCTCATTTTTCTTTGAAAACATCCCTTACTCCTCACCATCGACTACAAATTTTGTTATATAGTACCTGGTAAGGTATTTTTTGCTCATTGTCCAAATGAGAAAAAATTCAAAAGTACTTGAAAATATTTTATCATATTTCTCACTCATGCTGAAATACTTTATCATGATCAATTTGATCAAATGTGCCTTCACTCATGAACAATCAATTACTCATGTATTTCAAAATAAAAAAATTCAAAAGTATATAAAAGTATAGCAAAGTGGGTGTCTATCTATAGATCTCAAGAAAATATAATCGTTGATTTTTGTTTTTAATTGTTTTTACTTTTTAGATTTTTAGATATTTTAGTTAGAAGTTTTGAACATCTTTTATTAAAAATCTGATGGCTAAATTTGGAAATAAACTTAATTACTTAATAAACTCATTGATTTATTTTATTTATTTTTCCTTTTGGTGTCCACCCCCACCTCTTCACTTATATAATAGAGATACGTAGTAGATATATATGATGTTCTAATTTTTATAATTGCAGAGATTAACAGCTACAAGGCCCTTTGGGAGTTGGGGGGGTAAAGTGCCCCTAGTGGTGTTTGATCACACCACTATGAGGTTGTGAGATACAAACATTACCAACACCAAGTACTACTTGGTAATACGTACTATAATAAGTCATACCCAATCCATAGTAAGTATCCCATCCTCGTATCCCGTATAATGTACAAGGTAATGTTGGCACATCATTATCTATGTGTGTGTACATTGCACATGTGCCTATGAATGTGGATGTGTGGGTCTCATTTGCCCATTCCCCTACTTTTTCCTCTTATGGGCAAAGTTTATGTTTTTATGCACGTACCCTTCCAATAAGTTTCTCGCTCGTTAGTCAAGCTAAAGCACAATTTTTTCAGCTTTAGATTACTTAGCAAAGAAGTACGGCCTTTTTATGATACAGAGCTAACAGCACCAAGTTTTGCCTAACACTAGTCCTAAAACAGCTAGTTCAATAGGGAAAAAAAGAGCAAAAATAACCTAACAATTAGGGAACTGCTGATGAGTGATGACTACTAGAGCTATTTTTACCATTAAGCCACACGTTTTTAGTAGATTAGGGCCACTAAGCTCAGACAATATCAGTTCAAAAAGGGGTAGAAAAAAAGGGAAACAATCAAAAGAAACTTACGAAGTCTCTGCTTCCCTGTCAACATGTGATTTTGTACTTTCACTGCAAAAAATGTTAGAATTAGCGGAGAGACAAAGAAGATTATCTACAATATAATGTAATTAATAGATGCTGCTCAGAAATCATACCATGACTTATTGGGTTCTGTTGTAATATTAAGGCTTCCATTACATTTCTTTTTCTTGGAGCCTGACTTACTGGGCCTTTTATTGTTATTGTCAATGGTATCATACCCGATATTGTTCCATGCATCATCACAGTCGCTATTGTTCTCAGGTGATCTATCACGTTTTTTACGCTTTCTTGTTCCGCTCTTCTTCATAACACAGCTGCATTTCCGAAACAAAGATAGTTCCCACAATATTAAATATATATGCTATAAAATCCTAAACTTTTGAATAGTTGAAGTAAAGACAAGACAGTGAACAGAAACCAAACAATACTGAAGTGAGACGGACAATATTATAACAGTATGACAAGCAGCAATTAAACAGCCAAGAATGCAATTACCAGGAGGCAAGCTCTCCTATTGGATCTGCTTTCCTACTTCTCCTGCAGTAACATATTTAAATTGATCATTAGAAACTGATAAAAGTGTTTGCACCTGAAATAAATGTGTTGCAAAATCACGATTCAGAAACGATATCGACTTTTTTCGTGCTTTTGAAACATTTTCATTTTCCTGCTCCATAGTTGAATCAGTAATAGGCAAATGGACAAAGTCATTCGGCCCAAGTGCAGGACGTTCCGCCTCCCTATCTACGAAATTTGATATAAAAGCAGCCTTCTTTATATCTCTAGCAGCTTTAAGCAGTGGAACTTCATCAGGAAACAACGCCTTCCATCTCCTGAACCATTCAGATAGGATAACAAACCAGAAATTCCCATCAGAAAAGACAGTCAACAAATCACAATAGATACATAATGACATGTTGAATTCCTAATCATTGGGCTTGCTATACAAAATAAATAATAAAGTTTGCAGTTTTGCACCATGTGTTTCAGCTCAAGGGTCTGATGGAAATGACTACTGCTTCCATTGACAGCCTTATTCTTACTTTTTACTCTTATTCTAGCACTTAATTTGCGAATAATTCATAACCGAATTTATAGTATATATATTTGTTTATTTACATGTTCAAATTATTGTTACTCCCTTCTTATTGTTTACAAATTTACAATTGCTTCTTTAACGTATCCAACACATAATTTTGACCATTAAATTTGTGATTATGCATTAAAAACATTAGAACAAGTACACAAGTTTTCCTTGCCTAGATAAGCAATTATTTACAAGAACCATTGGTGGCAATACACTCTTTTGCACAAGAAATTTATCTGAAAAACTTTGCCTTTCCTTCCCTATAAGTTCAGGGTTTATTGTATACTAAGAACCACTAACACTGAACAAAGCAAATGCAAGTAGAGCAGAAATTAGCAAAGTCACCAAGGATAGTAATTGCATCAAAGATAACATAGCAACTTCTCTAGTACAACCCTTAACTTTCAAGAGGCTAAGAACTCTCCCGAGGAAATATCTACTTTCTCTATCTTCTTTTCTTAGTGGGTATTCTTCTCAATTTTTCTCTTTCTTTTTCCTCTTTCTATTTTTGTATCCACTTTCTGTTATGATTGAGAATATTCCTCTTCCCTTGTCCTCAACCTTGTTGAGGGTATTGCCCTCCTCCACCTCTGCCCTTGATTGCCTCTTCTGCCTTCTCGCATGTATGAATGATTGAAGGAACTGGGGTCTTAGCATGTTATTGGTTGAAATTTAATGGAGTCCATGATTCATATTGTGCTGATAGATGAGACAGAAAGAAGGAGAAAAAAATTGGAGCGGTGGAGGCAAACTTTGCAACCTCAATGCTTTAGGTAGTGCTTTAGGATGGAGGACATTATTTGGAGTCTAAGTTTAGCGAAGTTAGGAGCATGCCGGCATGAGCGATTATCTTAGATGGATATATTGTCAAAGACCCTCACTTTATGCCACGTAGGATCCACTATCGAAAAGGATGGGGAATTGGGTGGGAATGTGGTTCATAATAAATGCAGGTTGAAGAGAAAATTAAAATAGATATATACCATGGAGTTTCTATGGAATCCTGGCATGCCCCAAAGATTGAAGAGAAAATTATATCGCACGGCCATTAGACCTGCAATGTTGTATGGCACGGAATGTTAAGCCGTGAAGACGTATGGAATGTGCCACCTATAGAGAATAAGATGGAGGAGAATCGCTTAAGGTAGTATAAACATGTGAAATGGAGAAGAAGTGATGCACCAATCAAGAGGCTTTGAAGAGTGGAGAGGTGAAGGGATTGTGACTCTTGTGAGGGACAAGGGAAGACTAAGAAAAGTATATGGGGTCTACTTAGGATTGAAAACATATGGTATTGGATAGGGCAAGTGGAGCTGGAGGCAGAGAATCTATGCTGATGATATTGTTAACTTCCATAGTTATATTTCTTTCTTTTCAATTCCTCTTACATATTTAATTTTGACAATTGATTCCTCTTACTTATGAAAACTTTCAAACTTTTCTCCCTTAAGCATTTTTGATTTATTCCTTTAGGTTTTTAAAATCTTTTCATTTATCTTTCTCCACTTTTGCGTATGAAAGGATTATCCTTTTGCCTTCATTATGTTTTTTTTTCCTCCTTACATCTTTTTGGCCCTCTTTTCTATTGTATTTTTCACCTTACACCTCCAATTTCGTGATCCTTATGTTTCCACACTCATACTTCCCTCACTCTAACTTTCTCATTTTTCTTTGTTTACTCTCTTTAACTATTCTTTTCCCCTTGTGACAGACACGATTTCTACTTCCTGTAGTTATGATTCTTCACTTGATTCAGACATAACAAACAAACTTAAAAGAACTCACTATAATGTCCACATAACTCTTCTGTAAAAGACATTTCAATTGTTGACACGAACCTAAGGACATCCCCATTGAAAAGCCAAAAGAAGACCTTGAATGAGTTCATCACATTACCTTCACAAAAGTGAAGAGCCCTTGACAGAGTTCATCACAACTTCTCCAATTCGGTCCATTCTACTAACTTTGATGCTCTAATATATGACATCATTTTTCAGATTCAAATCATTCAATGTTTAACATGCAAAACTTGCTTCAGCCCTTATACTTTCTGAAGTTATTTGATTACGGAATCAATAAGTTCCAATATGATATCCAAGAGATAGGTCATTGTAAAGTAGCGTTGCAAAAGTCAATGACGGAGCTGGATATGCAGGGAGCCATTTTATTCTGTTGATCTTGGATTGGCTCAGAGAATGGGAGACAAACAATTAGAAGGACTTGGATTTGAGTAAAAGACCGAAAGCAGGACGAAAATGAACTTGTAAGTCAAGAAGAACTTGGATCATATGTTCAACAAATCTCTGAATCTTTTCTCTTAAATCCACAAAACAATTACATAAGATAAGATAGATTGCGTTTTCTCTTTTTTATTACAGCAACATGATTCATTACTAGTTTTCTCTTAGCCTTTTAAAAGTTATCCATCCAAAGTGCTATTAATAATGTCTATCTAACAGACTCCTTGCAAACCTGAGTGAGTTCACATAATGTCCTGTATTCATTCGTGACGGTACTCCTGATGGGTTATATATCACATCCACAAGTCTAACATCTTGCAAATAAGGGAATTCTTGTCTAGGCAAAATTCTGAATATGACACCCTTATTTCCATGCCTTTCGGCAGGGATATGGGAAGAAGGCACACACCTTGTGCTTACGTCATGTCAGCAGTGTAGGGAAGGAAACAAAAAAAAAACAGTTTAATAAAAGACAGGTGGGGACCAAAATTGCAACAGGATTAAGAAATGGGAGATGCCACCTTTTTGTTTGTATTTAAATGAGATTTATCAATTTAATCCAGTGACCTTCCTCCAAAGTTCCATTATCATCACAGTCAGATTATTTAGCAATTTTCAAATTTTCAGAACATAGAAAGCAACTTTCTTACATGGTTACACAAAAATTATTTTCAAATGTACAATCCTGATGACTTATATCTACCATAATCTGGAAAGGTTCTTCAGAATCATTACCTACGGCACTGGTTATCTGTTCGTGAAGAAACAAAGGCAGCAACTTTGGACCAGCAGTATCCATGCTCTGCTATTGCTGCTTTTAATCTCATATCATCTTCTTCAGTCCATTTACCATGATTCAAAAGTGGATCGAGAGTATTAACCCATCTACAATAATAAAAACCTTGTAAGTGTTGATTGAAGTAATTTCAACAAAAACCAGCTCAAAATATTATAAAATTACCTTTCTCTACACTGTGCTTGGGTTCTTCCAGGCACAAAATGGGCTATTCTATGCCAGCATTTATGTCCAAAAAGAGTGACAGCAACCCTTAAACGTTTATCCTCCGTTACACTCCACTTCCCCACCCTTTGTCTCGCTGGAAGCAAGGTTTTGTTCCACCTGATTCAGAAAATGACATGGAAAGTCAATAAGTCACAACCGCAGAGGATCGCAAAACTACATAATCTCCAAGAAGCTAATATTAGATGAGTAAGATTTGAACCGAAAGGATGAGGTTCAATAGAGTCCAATACAAATTCAATACCACACTCCAATAACATATTTATATACATACAAGAACGAAGATGATTGTCTCTCGATCAAATAGAGCCACACCCAAAGCTAAACATTGAAATTGGAATGCCCCCCACCATAATTCCACAAAAAATGTAAGCATGACCAAATAGCAAACTTATGTTCATAAAGTAACTCTTTATCACAGAACCAATACAAGGTGGTCATTAGCTGATATCCTTTAATGATTTGAACACAATCAATCAATGAACAAAGGCAGTGAATGCATTACTCTAGTTCAACCTAGTCAGATATTGGTCTCCCTTCTTTTACATGAACTTAAAACAGAATATCTGAAGCTGAATTTCTTCTCTATCAAGCTCAAGACATCCTGATACTAGTGTATGAGAAAGCACAAAACTGGCAAACAACTGTAAACTTGCTTTCACTGACCTATTTGAGCACTGAGTACCTGTCCGTCCTTCTAATACAGAAGCAACAGCTTGCCAATTACTCTCCCCAAAAGCCTCAACAGCAGAGCGCAACTGAGCATCTTCTTCCTCTGTCCAGTCTCTTTTCATTATGCTGGCATTAAGACTCCTTTGATAACGTACCAAGCACTGAAATGGAGTCCTGTTCGTCTCCAGTTTTTCAGCAATATAACTCCAATTATGAATTCCATTCTTCTGGATGAGGAGCAAAAGATGTTTGTCCTCATCTGATGTCCACGCATCTCGGTTGATCATAGAGTTCTCATAATTTAACCACCTGCAAGATTTAACAAACAAATTATCAACCATTGCCATTAGACATGCTACTGCATGCAACTGAGCAATAAGCCTTCAGCTGAATTATTTTTCTTATTTTTTTGAATAAGGCTACATCCCCAACTCAACCAGTCAGGAGCCCAAACAGGGGGGAAGGATTGTGTAATAAATGGATATTACTAGGATAAGGGTATTTTAGGTAGTTTATAATAATTTAGGGATTAGAAGTTTGTTATGCTACAAGGCAGGCCACCTATTCACCACAGTTATGTACATACTAGGAGGAGGGGTAAATCAGGGAATATGTGAGTGTTGTGCTGGAGGGAATATGTGAGTGTTGTGCTGGAGGGAATATGTGAGTGTTGTGCTGGCCCATTCAAAGGGAAAGAATAAGAGTGAGAGAGCTATAAATAGCAGACTACTGTAGAAGGGAGAATCATTCAGAAAAAGAAGTGAGCAATTAATTAGTTTGTATTGTAGTGGGAGTGCCAACAACTCGAATGTTGGAAGTTTCTTCAATGTGCAATACAAAAGGCTCTTGCCAGCTTTTCCCCTAAAATACTCTGCTGTGCTCTATTTTATTTTCTTGCTATTTTGATACATTACTGCTGCTGTGATTTGTTGTGTGAGTTGGTGCTGAAATCTAGGTCATAACAAGGTTTTAGGGTTAACTTATCTATATATAGAGCTAAGTAGAGATAGTGTAGTCATCATGAAAATTAAGGAGAGAATGAATCTTATGTAGTGTAGTACTTAGCTTGTATTATCCTTTAGGGTTTTGTGTAATATTTCCATCCTATCAATCCAAGTTCCATTCAAGTTCTTATACCACCATTAAAATCACCATTTCTTTCCTTACATTATCATCTACCTCGTCCATCATTTCCGGTTCTATAGCAGCAGGGCGCAACCAGGGTAAAACTTAGTCACGGCCATGAGCAAGAGCCTAAATCATACAATATTTTTTTTTGGATAAGAAAGGATGTCATTAACACATCAGCAGACTACTATCATGATTCCTGACGAGATTAAATGAGAACTGACGCTTTGTTTGGGTAGCAAAGAAGGAGGGAGAGAGGGGGAAGGGGAGGGAAAGGAAGGGGAGGGGAGGGAAGAGAAAGGGAGGGGAAAAGTATGGTCCATTTTCCCTCCAAATCTTTCCAATTATGGAGGGATTATGCTTATTAAAGGAGGAAAATGAACTTCTCTCTCTCCCTACCCTTCTCTCCCCCAACTATTTATCCAAACAAGTGAAATTATCCCTCTCCCTTTCTCTTCTCTTCATTTCCTTCCCTTCCCTCCAATCCAAACAGTGTGTGATAAAGGAGGAAAATGAACTTCTCTCTCTCCCTACCCTTCTCTCCCCCAACTATTTATCCAAACAAGTGAAATTATCCCTCTCCCTTTCTCTTCTCTTCATTTCCTTCCCTTCCCTCCAATCCAAACAGTGTGTGAGAAAGGCTTTGTTCTCCTAACTTGATGTACTTTTGGTGAGCTTGACTTAGTTTTTAGTGAACTTAATATAGCTTCGTAGTCCGTAGAGCTCCTTTTTGCTGAAACTAACTTATATTTTAGCTAAGGTAAGCATACTTTTGCTCAAAAATATTTAAGAAGCTGAGAGCAAAACCTAGTCTTCCTTCAAGAATATTGCGTCGAACCCTACTTCAAGATATCCTATTGGTCTCTTTAAACCACATATAGCCACCAAAAAGGCAAAGGTTTTCCCTGTAATACCTACATCTAAACCAGGAAATGTGCCAAATTAGCTGGAAATGTCAGTCCACTTCCAGAACATCAAAAGGCTCCAAGTATAGAAACAAAGAAAGTTAAATGTAGAGCACATGGTTCCCAAGTCCCAAATTCCATTACATCTCCAAAAACATTTAGCACACACATAAAGAGATGACTTTATTTTGGAGCAGAGATGGCATTTTATCATTAGTATACAGATTTAAGCCTTCAGCTTCTTGGAACCATTGAATTCAAGATGTAAGTTGAGATAGGACAAAAAGAAATGGTAACGTTCATTTGTTAATCTAGATATATAAAGAATATACAGTTGGTAAGTCTAAATATCGTCATGTTAAACTGCAATAATTATGCAACCTAAATCAATATGTCAGTATAATCTAAATCCTTTTTTTTTTAAATGATACGAAATTATAATATGTGTAAAATTCGAAGTTTAAATAAGAATATTTGAATATATGGTGAGATAAGATGACAGGAAGAAGTCAAAAGTTCAGAGGGGGAAGAAAAACCTAGTTCTAGTTTACGAGAAAAATCCGTTACATTAAAATTTCTCTTGCACGGCTCGTAATATGAGCTAATCTAATGTGGCCTTATCATTTGTTCATGTATATGGATAGTTTCAAAGTATCAATATTGGTATTTGAATTTATTGATGTTAGTGCAGTGTTGGTGTGATGTGATCTAATATGAGCTAATCTAATGTGGCCTAATTTTCTGTTGGTGTGATATGGTTATATTTTTTATCATCTAATTTGACATGACTTATTACAAAGTGGTCTAGCCTAATCTGAAATACATGTCCTGCAACCCGATGTATGTATGTAAAAGATAATACGAAATCAGAACTCACAGATTAATCTTCAGCAGAGGCACTATTACAGTTTGATTGACTTCAAAGCTATAATTATATTTCAAATAAAATTAAAGCACTCATTCCCATGTCCGCAACAGCCAAAGTTTTTCCTAAACAGCTACAAACACTGCTACTAGCACTGATGCCAACCCAACTGCTGCAATACCGTCAACAAACAGGGTCTTAGAGACTAGCTTCACAAAAAAGTTGAGCTTTCAAGAAAAAATGGAAATGACAACAAACAGGCCCTTAGCTAATGATTCAATTAGTATCTGTTTTGTGTGTGTAAGGAGCTACAAGGGACTGATATAGACAAGATTAGAATCCCATGCCAGATGTACCACCCCCAAATGACCGTACAAACAAAGCTAGTTGACAATATGACATCCACTTAATCTACGTCCAGAATTGTCACTTTTAGATGTTTATTGAGAGTTGAAATATATTTTTCTTTTGGTGTTATATGCGAGATGAGGGGCGTTTTCTGGGATATGGTGTATTCTATAAAAAAGCAACTAGCAGTAATTTTGAGAAGCTACCCAAGTACCTTCTCGAAAGTTGACTAAATCTGGAAAAGTGTCCATACCAAACATGTCTAAAATGACAAGCTAGAAAATCATACATGAGCTAGAAAAGCTTGCTGAAAGTGTGCTAGACACTGCCTAAAGCACTCACCTTGCCTCACATTCTGCTCCAGAACGACGTGCAAACGCAGAAGCCAATTGATTCCAGTCTACCTTCTCAGAAAAGTCTTGGATAATTTCCGGAGTAATATCAAGATTTGTGATTGATGATATCATGCCATCCACTCCATCAGCAAAGCCAGGTTCCTGGAGAGCACTGGCAGAAGACGTATCAGTAAAGCTACCAATTACTCAGTATATTCCAAGGAGGAAGGGGAAGTAAAAGATAACTTCAGAAAGCAGAATGAGAGAGACAACAAATCCAACTTGACATATCATTCAAAAAAAAAGGTGTAGGAACAGAGACTCAAAAGCAGAAGCGTAAGAATTATTCTGAAACACATTCACATTCAGAACTTTCCATGCAAGCAAAGACAATATAGTATAAGCCTACATTCAGCGTATATCTTTTCTTTAAACTATAGAAGAATTTGCTCCAGAAGGGTGAACATACAATCTTTAAAAGCGTTTCACGAACAAAGGTATTGTAGTTTGCAGCAAGTCAATTACAAAGCCAAGAAAATACACGAAGTGTAAGATCCTCGTGATTACACAAAGAAGAAAACTCATCTCACTACTTTAATTCTGTAAGTTATATAGATTGCTCAACTATAGCAATAATATTAAAAGAGTTCACAAGTAAAGTTAACATAGGAACAATAAAACTATATACCTTAGGACATCAGCAGATTTTTGGAACAATCTTTCCTGAAATTGCTTTATTATTCCTTTCTCAAGATCTTGTATTTCACCCTTTGACCATTTCTCACGCTGAAATGATAATGGAAAATTGTTCAACGCGGTCTTGTACCAAGCAACATGAGAGTTCTCCAATGGACCCAAAAACATGGCAGAAACATTTTTCTCAGAACCCTGTGGAGTTACAGTCAGTCAGTGGAAGATCAACTATGCAGAAAAACTGAACTATATATGTTCTGGCAAATCAAGAACATGTATAATACACCAAGTAGTACTTGGTCTAGTGGTAAGGAGAGCATCCTTCCAACCTCAAGGTTTGGGGATCGATCCCCACTAGTGGCACTTTGAGGGTAGGGATTCCCCTTAACCTCCCCCCTACTCTCAAGTGTCTGGCCCATTAGGACCCGAGCGGGGTCTAGGCCCGCTTCTTCTTACCAGAAAAAAAAAAAAAGGAGAACATGTATAATACACTAAATCATCTGTTACATGTGCAAAGCAACAACCAATGAAATACAATTATATTATAACAACTTCTTGTTTAAAGTTCTGGAGCTTATAAGTTCACTCCTTCCTTTCAAATCCAAGCGTCCAACCAAATATAGTTATGAATCATCACTATAAGAATGAACGGCCAATTTATTGGACAAAGTGAAAGAGCTTGACCCGACTTACATAACTCCAAAGTGGGTCGTAGACAGAACCTTTACCTTAGCTCTCTGCTTCGGAACTGAAATTAGTTGTACACGAGCATCCTGCTTCTGAGATAACGCTTGACCAATTTTCTTTTTGCACTGTACCTGGAAGTCTCGAAGTGTCTTCAAACGCTTTTGAAGGTCCTTAATTTCTTCCAACCTTGCTTCAATATGAAGCATCTTGTTTCGTATAAATCTCTGACAGAACCTATTTTTCTTTATCGCTTCTATAAATGTTTGTGCAGACGTTGGGAAGCTAGAGGAGTAACTAGAAGTCTCCACATTCTCGGCAAGGTCACAAGGGTCTTGTCCAAAACTTTCTCCATGTACATCCACGAATTCACTTCCCGTAGACGTGCCAGTGGTATCATTTTGGAGTGGCTTGTCTACAGAGCTACCATTCTCGTTTTCTACTGCCTCTGAAATAATGAGCAACCAATCCATCAACAATCTTCAGATGAGAAATAACGACAACTTTAGCTGATAATTACTCGTCAGTAATACTGGATACCACATTGACATAGATTGAATATGTACACAACTCGTTTACATGCTACACAGAAAAATCTATCGATGGGCTTGTTCCTTATTTACAGTTCACTTCACTTCAGCTTGGATTGAGAGTAATAACTCAGGCCTAAGGGGGGTAATAAAAGTCAAACTAAGGTGAGCTAGGGTGGTGGCAAGGAATAATAGGATGATTTTTGTGATAAGAATAGACAGAGATGGAGAAATCTTTACCCTCTAGATGATGCTAATTATTACCTTCGGGTAGTGGTGGGTAACTAACTAATAACCCTGACGAAGGTAACAGTTCCCCCCTTCCTTCCATTTTATTCTTATCAACACTAGCATATCCTCTCCATCATCACTCCATCCCCTTCATCATCACCTCTAAATACCTTAATTTTCTTTAAATTTAACTTTTACTCTCACATTCCACTATTCATTTTCCTTTCAGTTCCGTAGAGCTATTTTAAACCAAAGAGAACAGGCCCTCACATAATCGACTTCTATTCCTTATTTTAATTACAACTCGGCACAATAATTTTACTCTCACATTTCACTACTCCTTCCCTTTCAGTTCAGTTTAGCTGTTTTCAACCAAAGAAGCGAACAGGCCCTATTGTCACATAATCGACAACTAACTTGATTACGCATTTGCTTTTTATATATCGGCAGCTCTTCCCTTACAAATAATACATCCAGTTCTATTTATAATAATTGCAGGAACAAGAACCAACAATCAGGCATAAACAAAACAACAATGCAAGTATACAACCAACAAAATTCAACAATCACAAACAATTTCAATAAACACATAAAATCAAACACTCACCAACATCATCATCGCCACCACCATCATCGCCGCCACCACCATAATGAGAAAAACGCATCTTAATAGCACGAAGAGTTTCGAAATCATCTTCATCATCATCAGAATTAACAGGCGGTAAAGCCGAAAGAGGTTTCAAAGACAAAGGATTAGTAATATCAACACCTAAACCATATTGCTCCTTAATATTACGAACCAATTCTAAATCATCACTATCATCATCATCATCATCATCATCATCATCATCATCTTCAGAGAAAGAATCCATCAAGTTAGTAGTAGTAGCATCAGAGGTGGTGGTAGGAGTAGTATAAGGCATACAAGCCATTGAAAGTGCGCGAATCTCGTCTTGTAAGTAATCATCGCCATCGCTATCAGATACTTCTTCCTCGAAATCATATCTTCCCATTACGCTCTTTTGTTAGGGTTTCTTTCTTTGCCTTCTTCTTGAGTGGTGCCCCTTTTGAATTTTCCGGCGCAGCGGCGGTCAGTTTTCCGAGTTTTTGCAGAGGACTCCCAAACTATTCGAGTTTGGAATTTTAAAGTTGAGCATTTGAGCCTACATGTATTTGGTTCGACGAGTTAAGCATGTTTATGGGGATTAAGGTTTTCAGTTTTTTACTCTTTGGGACTTTAAGTTTTTTTATTCATTGTCTATGATTTAAAATAATATTTTTGATCATTTAATCATATTTAAATTTAGTTGAAGTTTGTTATACAAATTTTTTTAAAAAAATAATTTAAAAGTTATTGTTGCTACATGTATTGCCATCTAACACGTGTTACTCCATGTCATTTATTGCGCAGAATATGGAAATGCCTACAAAATGTAACCTATCAAGTAGAATTCTAAGACTTTTTCACTGGCTACACCTCTTTTGTTGATCTACTTTTGCTTTTAAGTTATGTATCCCATCACCTTAATTTTTGTTATGAGAAAAATAAGCTCCTCAAACTTTTTCTCTAATGCGCGTATGCTTTAGTTATTCAATCTAATTTCACATTAAATATTCTACCTTATATTCTTTTTACAATTTATATTAAAAAAAACTCTTATTACAATCCCTTTTCAATTTGTAATTTGTTTGTTCATTCCAATTCTCCCCTTATTTCTACATTATCCTATCTCTATACTTTATATATAAAAAAGGAAAACAGTATACAAAAAATAATACAAGAATTTTTTCAGGGCATCGCCTGGGACAAAAAAACTAGTTATTTTCTTAAAAGTCCCAAAAAATTTTAACATTGACAAAAATGTTTCTTCTCTCGCAACTGAACCTTCTATAACTCCTCCATAAAGGAGACCGTTCACCGTGCACCCGGGTGTACCGTGCGCACGGTACACCCGGCCCAGCAGTTTTACGTCTCATATACTCTTTCCTTCCATTTTACATCACAAAATGAAAGCTACCTCAGTGGTTGGGCCTCTACTATTTTGTGCATGTTAGAGGGTCATGGGTTCGATCCCCCCTTTACCACTCTTTGTTGTTGGTTTTTTTCTCCTTCAACTCATTTTTTATTAATCATCTTTTTGTTCTATTTTCTTAAAAGAATAATATTATTGCTCATTTAAAAATTATATTGCTCATTAGAAAATTACGATACTCATTTAGTTAATTTTCAAGTTCAAGTATAATCTATTTGCTCATTCAAAAATAATATTGCTCATTTACTTATATTATAACCGATTACTCTATTTGGTCTTTATTTTCACACATTAGAAAATATATATTTTCTCATTTTAAGATATATTTCTCATTTGAAATATATAATGCTCATTTTAGTAATATATTCGTCAATGTGAAATAGTACATACATTTTTACTAATCAATAAAGAATTATATATTTGCTCATTTAAAAGATAAATTACTCATTTATTTATTGTCCACGTACCAGCGTTAAGCTACTACAAATTCGAAAACAATGTTGTTTATTTTCATCTTTTTTATGACTATTTATTTTTTATTCTAAGACATTAGAAATAGATATTTAATTTGCTCATTTAAGATACATCACTCATTCGAACTATGTATTGCTCATTCTAGTGATATATTGGAAGCTTGAGAATTAAAGTAAATTTAAAATAATTATATATTCTACCCGTAAAATAAGACAATGTTTGCTCATTATAAGGATGTTTTACTCATTTAAATTATTTTTTGCTCATTTCATAAATATTCAGTGGTATTGTTAATATTTCATTAAATGAGCAATATTCTAAGAGTTTTTTGCTCATTTAAGGACCTTTTTGCACTGAGTAACATAATTACTCATTTCAGAGCTATATTGCTTATTTAATTATTTTTTCAATGGGTATCTTATTGTTTGTTTAATTTTTATTTCTCCACATTAAAAATAGAATTGGAAAAAGTTAGAGAGTGGAAAAGAAAAGAAGAATATAATAAGAAAAAAAAATTTATAGTAACAGCTCATTTTGTGAATGAGCAGATTTATTTTACATCACTCTAGATCATAATGTTTACTAATTTTCCTGTGCAAAAAACATTGCTCATTTGATCAAATGAGTAAAATAAAACTGCTCATTTTGTGACGATGAGCAGATTTATTTTACCTCACTTGAGATCAGAATGTTTATTTATCTAAATAAAAATGCTCATTTGTCAAAATGAGCAGATTGATTTCTCTTCAAGACAAAATAAACTGCTCATTTGATCAAAATGAGTAAAATAAAACTGTTCATTTTGTAAATGAGCAAAGTTAATTTAACTCACTCAATATCAAATCATAATGTGAACTATATCAAACATGTTTTTCCATGTTTTCCTTTGAAAATCATGTTGCTCAGTTCCTTATTTTTTACTCTATCTGATTGTTTTTTATTGTTACACTTTCCTTTTTAGAACGTTTCTTTTTAATTGTTACACTTACACTTATTTTTGGTATACTTTTATATCTCTATATTCCAATTTCCCACGCTTTTTGGGGCCCACTTGTCCTTTTATGCTCCCATTAAACACTCAATCATCCCATATTTTTGTTTTTATAACATTCTCTATCATACTTTATTTATTTCCAACCAACTTTATCTATTTCCTAAACAAGATAGCATAGATTTCATAAATTTCCTTGGTTATCTCCCAAAGTAAACTGTAACAATTAAAAACAAACAGAGGGGTATAACTATATTTGTTCTTTACTTAAGCACACTATTAAATATATATTTGCTCATTTGAAATATATATTGCTCATTTTATTGATATATTCACCAATATGTAACAAAATATACATGTGTACTTATTAGTGAAGAATAATATCATTGCTCGTTTGGAAGTTATATTGCTCATCTTACTTGTTTTTTCCGCTCTTGTGTTATCTATTTACTCATTTGAAAAACGGCGTTTCTTATCTACTTATTTTCTATGACTCTAGTTTGTCCTTATTTTAACACACTAGTAAATATATTTTTTCATTTTAAGATACAATGCTCATTTGAAATATATATTGCTTATTTTAAGATACAATGCTCATTTGAAATATATATTGCTTATTTTAAAATACAATGCTCATTTGAAAATATATACATGTTTAGAAATAAGAATAAAGTAACATAAAATATATTTTCAAATATAATTAGAAGGCTATAATATATATTCGCTCATTTTAAGATAGAATGATCATTTGAAATATATATATATATTTTTTTTTAATATACAATGCTCATTTGGAATATATAAGTGTTTAGAAATAAGAATAAAATAATAAAAAAATATAAAAACAATATAGTAATAAAAAAAATGGAGAATGAAAAAACATGACAGTCAACATGCAAAGAATAAAGTGAAAAAAATAATGGCTTGGCGGGGTCTTGAACCCGCGACCAAATGACATATACTACTTTGCATGTGGACATAAACCAACTGAGCCAAATGGAATTTGTGATAGTTGTCCGCATTTGACAGCTATAAACTGTGGTTTGAATGTATCCGGGTGTACCGTGCGCACGGTACACCCTGGTGTACCATCCTATTTGTATCCATAAAGACACCTTGTGTCTTTTGAGCCTAAATTTATTCCCTTCAAATACATGTCAAATTTTGACAAATTTATACCACCTATAACTAACCCATCAAGATTGAAGCAAACCGTATATTTTTCCATAAATTCAACTCAAAATCAAACACACAACACAAACCACAATTCAACAACATCAAACATTGCAATAGAAACACCTCTTTTACGTTCAAATTTAACACAAACCCTTAACCCTAAGAGGAACCCCCGAGTTCGCTCCACAAGAAATGAGATAATTGAGCAAAAATGAAAATTTTGGTGTCTCACAAGCTCAACTTTCTGACAAAAATAGATATGTGTGAAGCAGAGGAAATGAAGTATGTTACTTCAAGCTAAGGCATAAAATATTTGATGTTCTTATAATTGAAATGAATGTTCTTTAAACTGAACTTGATGTTCTTTGCTTTAAGGTTATATATTTCGAAATTCAAAAGTTTGAATCATATTTAAAAATTGTAAATGTTCTTTTGATTTGATTTGATGTTCTTTTAATTGAAATAGATGTTCTTTTAACTGAAATGAATGTTCTTTTAATTGAAATAGATGTTCTTTTAACTGAAATGAATGTTCTTTTAACTGGACTTAATGTACATTGCTTTATGGTTATTGTAACACCCTGTCCAAATCGAACCGTTTTTCATTTTATAAAACTCGTTGGGGGAAAATCCACAAGGGTTCGACTCGACGGGAGTGCTACTGCCGCACTTCACTCCTTGGAATTAAATGCAAGGCTAAAATATTAAGACATATTAAATTCAAATTAATTAATCCTTACAACCAAAATAAATTGTTCGTTAGGCATTATTAATTACTAAAGTGTTCAGAGTTTCATCGGAAGCTATCATAAGCTAAGTGGATGACAACTCTAAATGTTCTCCCTTTGTTCCCCCGATCAATCACCCACCTGCACAAATACATTGAAAAGAAACAACAGAGACAAGCTCCCAAAAATCAGAAAAACTGAGTAATTCCAACTCGATCCCGTCAAATACTTAAGTTGAAGATACTTTGTAAAACTAATAGGTTAATAGAGGCAAAAGCATAGCACATATACATATATAAATACAATCAATTATCACATAAGTGCATATATATATATATATATATATATATATATATATATATATATATATATATAAAAGATTAATAATCACATAATTTCAATTAATTCAATAATCCAGTATTATTCGATTATTTAAGCAGAGGAAAGAGAACGCCAATAAGCCGGGGTCAATCCCCAGTAACTACTTACTTCAACAGTGTAGGTCGGGGTTAATCCCCACTAACTACCTACAAATATTATAATGGCAATAAACAGAGTCCCTAGTGTGCACAACCCTTCTACTTGGATCACAACAAGATAGAAGGAAGACAAGTAACAGAAAAATCAGCATAGTAACCAGAAAATCTGTAGGTGGCCGCTGAACCTCCCATACAGGGGCAACATGTTCATCATTTTCCTCCGGTATTCCACTTTAAGTGATTAATATCTTTTATGGAAGTCATCACTTAAATCAAATACACATATTTAACATCTCATTTAACCAAGTGTGGACATATTCAATCCAATATCTATATCACAATTCATTCACGACTTATCCAGATAGCCTATTTCATTCATGTACATAACCATCATTTGGAAAATTCAACCATCCATTTTTCTCGAATCCATTCAGTTATCACAATTTATAAATAACCCATTTACTCATTTTCATTTATAAGTTTTCCATAATTAATAACAAGACTTTTTTGTCATAAACAACCTTTTATAATCACTTTTTTGCGAAAAACAACCTTTTAATTTTTTTTTGCAACTTACAACCTAAAACCTAATTTTTTTGCGAAATGAAACCTTTTTGTAATTTCCGTCATTGACCGTTAATTGACCGTTAGTTTCCACCTCAAACCACCCCGACACCACCTAAAAACACCCTGAAACCACCCCAAAACCACCACCCACCCTAACCCGAATGGCTGTGACTGTTAGGGCTAATTCTAGGGTGGTTTTCGGGGTGGTTTTGATTGGTTTCGGGTGGGCTGGGCCAGTTTTGGGGGTGGTTTCGGGTGGGCTTGGCCGGTTTTGGGGGTGGTTTCGGGTGGGGGGTTGTTTTGGGGTGGTCTCGGGTGGGGTAGTGGTGGTGTCGGGGTGGTTAGGAGTGGAAACTAACGGTCAACGGTCTAAAACTAACGGTCAATGACGGAAATTAGAAAAAGGTTTCATTTCGCAAAAAAAATTAGGTTTTAGGTAGTAAGTTGCAAAAAAAAAAATTAAAAGGTTGTTTTTCGCAAAAAAGTGATTATAAAAGATTGTTTCTGACAAAAAAACTCTAATAACAATGATAATGATAATGGTAATGATAATTATAATAACAATAACGATGATAATAATAATAATAATAATAATAATAAGGAAAAATTGTCAAGAATAAGTCAACCTTTGCGTTGACCGCTTTTAGAAGTCAACCTTCTTTTATTCCATTGGCAAGTAAAGCTTGTACATGAATTTGCTTTTAACAAGTTTTTTAAAATGGTAACCTGGAATAGTAGGTTCCAACAGGTAACTTTAGATCCGTTAGCTTTATTGCAATTAATCTTTAAATTTTTACCCACCTGTTATAAAACCCACCCAACTGCTTCTTCCTCCCTCTTCTTTCATACTCTGCTTCTTCCCTTCTTCCTCCTTTTCGTTTTTTTTCCTCCCTCTTAAAAATATCAGCACGCAGACAAAGCTCGTGTGGGTCTGGGAATTCTTCGAATTCAGCTAGGGTTTTGTACCCAAAAGTGCAGTGCAAGTGTGGAAATGATGCCGTGGTCAGAACCGTGAAGAATGGATCCAACCCCGATGCGAAATTTTATGGATGCCCACTTTGGCCCGTAAGTTAATTTGATTCATTGAATTTTTTTACTTTGCTTAACAAGGAAAGCTAATTTTTTTTCCAATTTCAATTTGTAGAATACTAAGTGTGACATGTTTAAGTTGGTGGATGATGTTGATGATTTGCAATTTCGGCTGCTCGAGAAGGATACTACAATAGCATAATTGGAGATGTTGCAAAAGTTCAGTGAAGATAAGATAAAGGAATTGAAGAAGAAGATTGGGAAACTAGAAGCAGAGGTGAAGCAATTGAAGAAAGAGGGTTTAGTGTTCAAAATGTGTGCTATGAAGTATGGTTTGACAGGAATGATGGTTGCCCTATTTTTTTCTATTTTTATTTTTTTGGTCTTTTTGATTCTTAAGTAAAAGTAGTATTTAGTTTATTGTATTAAGTTATTAAGTTCCTATTAAGTTATGTATTAATTGGCTAGGTTAACAAAATGTATGGTTTGAACTTTGATGAATGAAATCTGACATTATTTTGATCATGTTGTAAGATTCTTAAATTGAGCTATACTATGTTGCACAAAAATTGTACATAGCTAATAGTTGCTTCATTTTCCATAAGTGGCTTCAAATGCACACCTAAAATGATAAGTAAATCAAATTTTCACCAAAATATACTAGCTTCATTGATAATCATCGAAATATCCATACTTTCCAAAAGTAAAGCAATAATGTTTTAACATCCGAATATCCGAATATCCATACTTTGAACTACGCCAACTAAAATACTAGATTATCTATTACAAATTTTCTTCTTTTCAAAAAGTAAACTTGCTAGTACACCAACTTAAATAATTGTAACAATGCAGCATCCTCCTATTGTGTCGGGTTAAAAACAGTTGAAGCTTGGCTTGATTGGGTGTCTATGTAAACCCCAACACCAACTGGTACCTAAACAAACACCAACACAAATCATTTTTCAGTTGAATATGTTATGCAAGTGTAAAAAAAACCAACTGTAAATTACATTTATACTTGATTTCCTCTTCTGCCCCTGCCTCTTGCATTGCCTCTGCCACCTGTTTGTCCAGTCCTCCCTCTGCCAGCAGCTTCTCCAGTTCTCCCTCTGCCACCAGCTTGTCCAGTCCTCCCTCTGCCTCTTGCATTGGAGCCTCCTCTTGCACCTACTCCACCCAAGATCATTCGGCCTCCCCTTCCAAGTTGGGTTGGCTAAGCAGTAGTAGAGTGATGATTGGCAAAAGGTTGTGGTTGTGGAGGTGGTTCAGTAGTTGCTGCTTGTTTCTTTGGCCTTCCTCTTGGCTTTTTGGTTGGAGGTTGTTGTTGTGCAACAGAATCTTTCCTAGGACAGCCCCTCTTGTTATGGCCCTTCTCATTACAGTTGGTGCAAGTCATTTGCATACCATGCCTAGTTAGAACACCAGGCTTCTTGGGATCTTCCTATGGATCTCTTATCCTGTTTTTTCTTGGCCTCCCTGGACCAACTTTTATTTTTGGTGGATCTAGATCACACTCAACTCTTGGCCAGAACCTTTCACCCTCACAAGGTGGTATAGAGCCCCCATAAGCTGTCAAATATGCTTCTCTCCTATAAGCTTCATCTACATAATCCTCTGCTTCCTTATTCAAAAAGAATATACATGCAACTGCATGACAACAAGGCACTCCAAGCATATCCCATTTTCTACATGTACATGTCCTAGAATCTAGGTTTACAATGAGCTGATCAAGATAATATCTGACATTAAAAATGTGCTATGTGGAGGGCATCACATCATAATTAGCAGCCTTATCCTTCTCTTTATCAAGCATAGCTTGGATCCTAGGACATATCTTGACACTTAACTTCTCCATTGACTGCCTCTTAGTACATAATCTTTACATAAGTGTCACCCTAATATCCTCCATCATGTAAATCAAATGCTTGGTTCTAGCATTGATTATAAAACCATTAAAAGTCTCAGCCATGTTATTAGTGATGGCATCAGATTTAATCCTAGGACTCATGAATGCTCTACAAAAAATAGGTGGCTTGTAAGCCCTAAAAGCAGCAGCAGCATCTGCATTTTCTTTTTCCAACTCACTCAAAGCATCCTCAAAATCAGCCATGTTGTATGCCTTAGAAATCTTCCAGAAAAGTAGTTTCATCTCATCTCCTTTATATGTTTTGTGCCAATGAGCATAGACATGTCGAGCACAATGTCTATGCTCTGCCTTAGGTAATACCTTAGCAACAGCACTCAGAATGGCCTTCAAAATAGTAGTAAATCCAATTAGAACTTTATGTTTAGTGGATATGCAAACTAAGTAAACCTAACTGATTTAGTTAGCTAGCTAGGTTAGTTTAGATAAGTTTTACTTACAAGCTAACCTAACTGATCTAGTTAGCTAGGTAGGTTAGTTTAGATAAGTTTTACTTACAAGCTAACCTAACTGATCTAGTTAGCTAGCTAGGTTAGTTTAGTTAAGTTTTACTTAGAAGCTAACCTAACTCATTTTATTCAGCTACCTAGGTTAGTTAAGCTAACTTTTACTTAGAAGGTAACCTAAATGAAATAGTTAGCTAGCTAAGTTAGTTTAGATGTGTTAAAAGTTGAAATTAATGTACTTAGTTAGCTAGGTTATTTATGATATGCTAGTTAGTAACATTTAGGTAGTAGATTATGATATGCTAGTTTGCTAGGTTATTTTGCTAGGTTAAAAGTAGAAATTAAACTAACTAATGTACTTGAGCAATTACAATATAAGGTGATAGAGACTGAAATATTACTTGATGCTCATCTGAAACAATTGCATATCCATCTCCATCACCAAGCTCCAAGCATGATTGTAGATGTGTGAAAAACCATTCCCATGATAGTAAATTCTCTCCCTCCACCACTGCCCATGCAATGGGATACATCTGCTCATTAACATCCCTACCAACAGCTGATATAATCTACCCCCCTAAGAAAGTCTTCAAAAAGCTGCATCAACACATATTATTCTCCTGCATCCTTCCTTCCAACCTTGCCTTAGTCCTTCAAAGAAATTAAATAACCTCTGGAATGTGGGAGGGTTTGTTCCTAGACTGCCATCCACTACTAACTCAATAACAGTTTGAGGACTTCCCTTTTTCAAAGCTGCAATATATCTTCCTAGTTTCCTGTAATGATCTTGCATAGACCCATGTAACATCTGATGTGCATGGTACTTTACTTTATATGCAAAATCCTTATGCACAATCACCGTATAAGCCCTCCTCACTGTCTCAATAATCTCCTTGGCTGGCCAACGTGGCCTAGCCTTAAACACTTCCAACATCTCAGCTGCAACCCATTTGGTTTTCAATTGTTTGTTCTTCTTCATATTTCTCTGACACCTATGCTCATTCACCACTTTCTTAACAATGAAACTGGCTTTGCTTGGGTGCCAAGAGGAATACAGATAAAAGGGACACCCTTCCACACACTTCACTCCACACTCTTGCCTTCTGTTTTTGTTACTTAAGACCACACTCACATTCCTACCTTGGAAAATGGCATACCTAGCCATTGCCTGTTTAAAGCTCCCCTTGTTTTTTCCACACAAAGGTGGAGAAGTCTGTACCTTTTCCTACCAACAAAGCTCTCCTCTTTCTTCTTTCTTGTTCACCCTCATCACCACTCACTGGTGGTGTATCAATATCTTCTTCACTGTCATAATAATCAGATTCATTCTCATCATCTTGGGGGACAAATTTTGTAGGTGGTTGTTGTGCACCTAATTTCCCTTCAGCAGCCTCCCTCTGTAATTGCTTAGCAATTACAAGTAACCTAGAAGAGCAGCTTCTAACTCTCTCCCTAGCAACAACATATTCCTCATCACTATTATCTAATTCATCCAAAGTTTCTTCTGTTTCAAGTTGCTCATCCCCACTCCCATCACCAATCAAATCACCCTCCTCATCACTTATGAAGTCCAAACCATCTAAGCCACTACCTTCAGACTCTCCCACAATGTTTTCAGGCTCATAAATTGGATCATCTTCATCATCACTAGACTCACCAATTAATTCTCTCAGTGTTAGTGGACTGTCTGGCCTATTATCCTCCCACTCATAATTTTCAAGAAAATTATCTTCAAAGGGGTTTTCTGTTTGTTTGTGTTTGGATGAAGAAGATCAATCTAGTGTTTTTGAAGAGATGGCAGTTTGTGTTTGAGTGGATATGAGGTGAACTGGTGATTTAGTTTGAGGAGGTTTTGTAGCTGCTTCAGTAGATCTGGGAGGAGAAACAGGTTTTTCAGCAGTTTTTTCTGTGGATAATGGATGAACACCGAAGTGTTTGGAGTTAGAGGTTGTTGTTGTTCTGTGGGAGAAAGAGGTTTTGAAGTAGGGTTGCATTCTGATGCAAAAGCTGCATAGTCCAACACTATAACATCATCTATTCCCTTTGACCTAGATCTAGTTCTGGGGGGAATCTTTGTAACAGGTGGTGGGGCCCTTTTTGGTGTAAGTTTTTGGGGTTTAGATTTTTTAATTGTGTTTCAGGTGGTTGAGAAAGAGTTATTGTTTTACTAGGAGATTTAGAGGGAGATTTATGTGGGAAAGTGGGGGCAGCCTGCTGATGCAACACATACAAGTCCACACTTTTCTCTTTCTTTGCTATATCACAAAGTGCAAGCACACCCTTATCATCTTCTACCTTTATTAACCCATCTACCAAACCCATCCCAGGGAGTAAATAGAAAACTGCCTCAACTGTGCTATAATCACCACATTTCTTAGCCAAATCCATAATTTCCCAATAACATAACTCATCAGGAACAACACCAATTGTCTTTCCTTCCCCCTGCATATATTAACTCCCCTGTACTAGCTTCCTTAAACCTCCCACCATGCCAATACCTTAAGGTAACAGTATCCCAAACACTACTAGCCATTGCCACCTAAAAAATTCAATTTATTTTTCAATATAGGTTCCAACCCAGTTTATATTTATTTAACAAACAAACCAAACACATAACAAAAAAATTGGAATGAAACCCTAAACTAAGTAACTGATTCATCATCAACAACCATAATTCAACCCGGAATTGCAACCATAATTGTTTACAATGAACATCAAACCTATTCAAAGCATCTAATTAACTAAAACGCATAAATCACTCAAACAACACACACATGCATTCAGCCAAGAGTTTCGAATAATAAAATGGAAAAATTCCACAAAATTTTGGTGCGAAAAATGAAATAAAACAAAATACGAACTTACCTCTGCTGCAAAGATTCGAACTTTGAATTGCTTGAGCTTCAATGCCTGACTTGGAGAAGAAGAACAGGAGAGAGAGAGAGAGACTGGTATACGAACAGTCAGGGGAAAAGAAAATGTGGAGGGAATTTTTTTTGCTAGAGTCAATAAGTCAAAGGGAATGGTAAGTTTTAAATGAAAGTTTACAGGTTGTTCAGGTCATAAGTAAAAAAACTTGTTAAAAGCAAATTCATGTACAAGCTTTACTTGCCAATGGAATAAACGAAGGTTGACTTGTTAAAAGCGGTCAACGCAAAGGTTGACTTATTCCTGACAATTTTTCCTATAATTTATAAAATAAATAACCTAACCTTGAAAAGTTTCTTAATTACGTCAAAGCATTATTAATAGTAAAAAATTATAACATTTTAGAATGCTTGAGAAATCATTTTAAGTAGTAAAAAGGACTAAATCAATTTAATTTAGAACAAAGTAACTTTATAAACTACATAGATAAAAGTTAAAAGAAAACACATTTAAAAAAAAAACGAAATACAAAAGGGGAGGGGGAAAATTCTGATTCAAAAGAATCAGGGGGCGTTTGGATTGAGGGTTTAAAGAAAGGGAAAGAGAATGGAAAGACCCGATTCCTTTTGTTGTTATTTGTTTCACCATTTTGTTGATTCCCTTTACCCTCTTTTCTTTTTTGCTAACCCCTAAAGTCTTCTATTCTGATTCCCCAACCCCCCTCCACTTAGAAATGGGGGTAAGGGAAACCCCCATTGACCACCACAATCACCTTGAACTTCAGCCCACCGACCGTCACCACCTTGAACCTCAGCCCCAGCCCGACCATCTTTGATCACCACGGCGCCGCCGAAGACCACCACAACACCGCCGAAAACCACCACAACTTCTCCCATTTTCTTCCCCAAACACCGAAAACCACCTCAACTCCCTGGAACCCAACATCCACCCTCGAAATCCCTTCAAAACCGCCAGATTCCGCTTGAAATCCCTTCAAAAACGCCATATACTCCACCCCAAATCTCCACCATTGTAACACCCCGTAATTTCACTAGAAATTTCGCGCGTTAATTTATATGGTTTACATTGTTATTTATAACTCTAAATATAATTTCATTTATAAAATTATATTCTATTAAATAAATGGTCATATTTGAAGGCGAAAAATATTTCGGTGGATAATGTATTATGAGTATTAATTTTATAATGTAGTTAAATATAAATTTAAGTGTTGTGTGATTAAATTTTGAGCGTTAAATTATATATATATATTCGACGCTAAATTATATTTACTATTATATTTTCATAAAGCTTATATTTACTCCTACATTTTTATCTTGGGAATATTTATATATATATTTTTATATCGTATAATAGAATGTAGTGTTTTTTTGGCATATTTTCAATACTCATGCTCATGCCGGTTGTTTGAAAGGGTAATGTAGTGCTTGTGAATGCGGAGTATAAAATGTGTGTAAGTTTTAGTAGGTGTATATTTATATACGTTAATATTAATAATTTTTATTTATAAAAGTTTTAGTGCATATTTTTGTTATGAGCGTTTATATAAATAATTGTGGATCTTGTTTACGCTACACCATACCTAGTATTATGGGGGTCCAAATTTTAGTCTTTGCATTAAGGGGATTTCTTGGATAGCTTACTCACCTTTGTAACGTTTATGATAATCAAAAGTCATACCCCTTCATTCACCCTCATAAACCACCCTCATCATGGCCATTATGTGCCAAATTAATTCACCCTTATTACTTCCCCTTATGCTGAGTTAGAAACTCAGAAAAATCAACCCCTCCCCATCCCATTCACACGCCATTCACCAAGCAAAAAGGAAAGGAAAAGAAAGAGAGAAAGTCTCCCCGTTTTTCCCCTGCACACTCTCACTAAAATGAACATCTCCGTAGATCTAACCGTTGGATCGTCTTCAAATTTGGACAAAATGTTCTTAACATCTATACCTTCACTTTGACCGGAGGAATTTTTAATCCGAGCTTTATATCACTGTAAATCGTGGACGGAACACCACTGACTGTTTTAGAGGACCCTAAAATCGTTTAAAAAGGGAATACTTTGTTCAATGGAGGAGAAGTCTTCAAGGGAGAAGAAGGTTTTGATGATCCACACGTTTTCTAGGCTACTATATTATGTTTTGCGGCACTCCTCTCGAAGATCGAGGTAACTAGCGTTTTTCTATCACGTTAGGAAATGAGAAGTAACCTTAGGTTGTTAGAATTATCGTTAGAGAATTTAGTATCATGTTAGGATGAACTTAGAAGATTGTATTTGTACTACTCTTATTAAAATTATGTTAGGCTAAGTTTTTACTTGAATTCATATATCTAATGTTTCCTTATTATGCCGTTGTTATTGTGTTGTTGAAATGACTTGATTGTAAATGAATGGAAACTTTAAATTTTGATTTATGTGAATGATTTGGGAATTTGAGGAACTTATGATTTTTGATGCTAAGCAATTCATTTTGTATGGTGACTGGTTGGTTTTGACTTGTGATGATTTTGTATGATGTTCAATGCCTTGAGGTTTTGTCAAACAAACCCGCGAAGCTGTGTGGTCGCGGCCCGTGACCCAATTCGTTGTCCGCGAACATATTGGCCAGCCTGTTTTCAAATGGTCATATCTCACTCGTTTGTTATTGGAATTGAGCTTGTGACCAGTCGTTGGAAAGCTAACGAGCTAAATTTTAATTTCCCATTGGAATTTTCTAAAAATATTATCTGTGCTGAGTGTTAGGTCTGTTTAAAGTTGTTGTTGTGTGCATTCTGTGCATAGTTAGCTTGCAGCATGATTCTGTGTTTCGTAAATGACTTTGGTAGTATTGTGGAGTATCCTAAGGCATGTTTGAAAGTATAATTTTAGTACTTGATACCATTTATTAATTCTTATGCCAAGTTTGAGTTGTCGACGTCGTAATGTTTGGGGGAGAATAACACTGCCCTTAGCATCACTTCGCCAAGAGTTATGTACGGAGAGTATTGTGACTTGATCATAATTTACTTCGTACCCAAACTCAGATGACATTTTGATGTTTTGTATGCCTTTTGTTGTATTTGTAGTATACTTTGATTAGTTTACCGTATCAATTTGGGATTTGTGAACTTCGATGATTTTGAGGATGTGATGATTTTAATGATTTTAATAATTTAAATGATTTTTAATGATTTTGACGGTTTTAATGGTTTTAATGATTTTTGATACCTTTGATGATTTTAATGAATTTGATGGATCTAATCGTTTTGACGAATTTGATGATTTGATGAATTTGACGAATTTGATGAATTTGACGAATTTGACGAATTTGATGAATTTGATGAATTTGATGAATTTGATGATTTGATGATTTGAAGTATATTATTTTGTCTTTGAATTTGAAGTTTGGTTTTTAATTGAGTTGAGTAGCCTAACGGGCGGTGTCCCGAAGGTAACGAACATGCACTCCGAGGGGTCAGGGGACATCACGTTGGGTGTTACCCTGCATTGGAGATACCTAGGACTTGTTGTCGTCCGAGAGGTCGGGAGATACTGCGTGTATTGTCCCGCATCGGGAGTTTGGCCATTCTTAGACACAGACGGTAGGGATCGTAACCCATAGGCCCTTCTAGAGGTTGCGACCTGACATTTCTTGAGGAGGTGGGCTGCGGGTCACTAGCGTTCGCTCTCTCTATGTTAAATTGTTTATTTTCAAATTGTTGGTGTTTTTGTGATCCCTTTGATGTTGGTCTTTCGAAATTCTTTATTTTAAACATCTAAAGCATCCTTCTTAGTACTTTATGCTAAAGTTTGACGTTTGTTGCAATGTGTACTTTGCCTTCTTTTGTTGCTATTTGTGTTGTCTTGTCTTTGACGTTTGTTCTAACTTCATTTAAGTTTACTATTTGTTTCCTAAATTGGGCTGGGAGAACTGCTAGTTACTCCTCACTGATTGTGGAATTTTTGTTAATATATATTGCAGATGACGATGCTGTTTAGAGTTGATACAATATGGATCGGGGTTGTGCGTTTACCCGTGTAAGCAAGAAGGTTGTGCTAGTCATAGTGGACGAGCATTATGAGTCTGAGATTAGGACTAGTTTTCTAGTTGGTCTCAAGTAGTTTACCTTTGTTAGTTTGAATGTTAGATTTAGAGTTGATCTTTTGGATTTTGGTTTTACATTTCGAATTTGGTTAAGTTTCGAGATTATGGATAGTTATGGTTATGGATTTGGCTTGTTTAGTTAGAGATGAGGGTATGATACCTCATTCCTCTTTATATATATATGATTTGGAGTTTCGATTACTATTATGGGACTCGTTGTTTATTTTAGTTTTAATTTCACCCCATAGAGTGACATTCTCGTCTCGGTGGTATTTCCGCTACCATTGATTTGATCGTTGTTACATTTATTTAAGTTAAAGCTTAGTTGGCAAAAGACGGGATGTTACAACCATAAACTTCGTGACTTTGGGAGAGTGGTTTTGGGCAGTTTTCTTGCCCAGACTTGCGCCGTCTGCTTTCAATTTGGTGCGAACGGTTTTGTGCCCAGATGACCATTGTTCTGGCGCGCGGAGAATGGGCGGCGGGGGGTTGGTTGCGACGGAAAGGGAGGGAGAGAGAAGCAGGGAAGGAGCGACGCTGGTTAAGAAGGGTGGCAAGGAGAAACATGGTGGTGCTATGGTGGTGTTAGGGTAAAAGGAAGGAGAGGGCTAGAAGGGAAAAAACTTACCAAACAAGTTTTACAGGTAAGGGTTTGGGTTTCATTTCCCTCTCTAACCCTTTCTTGATTCCATTCCCTTTCCCCTATGCAAACCAAACCCCCCAGTTTAAAAAAGGGAAGCCAAGGGAGGGAAAATAGAGCAGGCGCACACGGGAGAGAAAAAGGGCTGGGCGCTAGGGGTTCAAGGTGGGATTTTGGGGCGGGGGTTCGCGACTGCTTTCCGGCATTCATGTGGTGTCGGCTGGTTGTGGGTTGCACGAAAACAGGCTAACGAGAAGGGGGTAGGGTGGTGCGAATGAGGTGGTTCAGTGGCTTAGGCGAGCTGCAATGGTTTGCGAGGTGTTCCAGTGGGCTGTGGTGCAGCGCGGGTAGAGGAGGGTGGAGCAAGGAGAGGTGTGGTGGTCGGAGGTGGTGTTAATGGTGGGTTTCAATACAAAAAAAGTTTTGTTTCTCTTTGCTTTTCAAAAATGAAATCAGAAATTAAAAGAGAGAGAAAGAGGGAATGAAGCAAACCTGTAGAGTTAGTTTGCTTGAGCTTTGAGGTGGATTTTGGGTAGTATTTATAGGCAAAAGTTTCTGATCTTGGTGGTTCTTAGTCAATGCTCCATGGTTGAGCTAGATATGGAGGTTGAATAGGAAGATTTGCTTTTGACAATGAGCTCCACTTGATCAGAAATTGAACTTGAATTTCAATGATTTTCTGACAAAATTGTTGGTTGTAGTTGGAAGGGAATCCAAGGCTGAAGGAGCCATTTCACACGTTAGCTGGAAGAAGATGGTGATAAGAGCTATAGATGGTGATTGATAAGTTGTGTGATATGGTGAAGATGTTATAGGTGATCGATAATGGCATTGGTTGCAATTTCAGCAAACTTTACTTAGTTTTGTCTTTTTGTGGCTTATGTATATGGACTTTTTGTTTGTATAGATTGGGCTTTGTATGAGTTTCTAATATGGATGGACAATTATGTATCATGTCCACAACTGAATAGAGATTTCAATAATATTGAAAGTAATTAGAAATAATGAACATAAATACATTTCAATAAAATCATTAAATAATTTTTAAAAACTAAATGAAATCATTTTTAATAATCATTATTATCAAATACAATTAAATTATCAGTAATTAAATTTAAATGGAAAATAATATTAAACCTTAATAAATAATAAAATAAAATTTAAAAATTCCGGGTATTATAGTTATATATTTTGAAATTTCAAAAGTTTGAATCATATAAAATTGTAAATGTTCTTTTGATTTACTTTATTATTCATTTGAGTGAACTTAGTGTTCTTTTAATATAAACTGATGTTCATTTTCAAATTTTTAAAAATTTGAAAATTTTCATGTCAAATCAATTGAGTTTTGTTCATTGGAGAACTGATTATTGTTCTTTGTGTGTGAAAATAGTGTTCTTTTAACACAAACTGATGTTCATTGGGTGACGTTTATTGGATGATGTGCAACTGATGTTCATTGGATGACGTTCATTGGATGATGTGCAACTGATGTTCATTGGGTGATGTTCATTGTTCATTGGGTGATGTTCATTTGGTGATGTTCATTGTTCATTGGGTGATGTTCATTGTTCATTAGGTGATGTTCATTGGGTGATGTTCATTGGGTGATGTTCATTGGGTGATGTTCATTGTTCATTGGGTGATGTTCATTGGACATCCGTGCGCATGGTGCTCACATGAGTCCGTGTGTAGCATCGACCAATTTCATTCTCTAGTTTGTGTTGTGTTAACCGACATGGCCCCACTAACTAACTCTAGTTAGTTATTCCACTAGAAAATGAAATTGGTTCCTAAATAGTGAGTAAAAATACTTGAGGTCCCAAATGATGAAAAATTGAAAACTTTAGTCCTCAAAAGTATGCTTAACTCTAGGGTCGACTTATCATAAACTAGCCTTATACCCGTCTAAAAATATCATCTCCATTTCCACCCTATCACCCATAGCCGGAAAAAATGTATCCTCGTCCCCGCCCCAACGGATACGTAAAAATCATTCCGCCCCATCACCCACATGGGTCTCTTCACCCATCTCATACCCACTATATCCGCCATACCCGCCTTTAACATACATCACATGTTTATTAAAATATGTGCTATTTTTTTAAAAAAATATATGTCAAAATAAGAGATGTCTATTCAATATATTTTTTTTAAATAAAAATTAATAAATACTTAGAAGGGGGCGGATACATCCTAAACTCCACACCCGCCCCATCACCCATAACAGGGATAATTTTCATCCCCATCTCTGCCCCATCACCCGCAAAACCTTCCCCCATCCCCGCGAAACTGAGGTGGATGCGGGGCGGGTCTCCACGAACTTCGCGCCCACTGATATTCCTACTTAGATGAACGTAATGCGTGCAAAAAAACCTATTAGTTTTCTTTCCTTCCAAATTCCTCTGATTTTGGGAGGAAAGGAAATAAGGGATTTGACAGTATTATTTTCCTTCCACCTCCTTTCCATTCCACGATTTAATTCATTTTGTGCTTGGGCCTTTCTGTTTTTTTTTGCAATTTGTGTTTGTTGCGCGCAAGATGCTCATCCTACGCGCGTGTGTACGATCGACCAACCAATTGTCTCCTTTCCAATCAAATCGTTCTTATTTATTTTTACCTACATAAAAAAGCATAAGTTTTAATATACATCTGGGTGTACCATGAACTTTGGGTGTACCATGAGCATAGTACACTCAACGGTAGGTGTATGATGCATAATCTCTAAGAAAAATCTTTTCTTTTTTCCTTACTCCGCCTTTCTTTTCTATCCAAATTCCCCCTACCAAACATATAGTTAGTTGTTCTTGTATCTGGTTCAAGGAAATAAAATACAATAACTAGTTTAAAAATAATGCCAATATGAACCGAAATTTTTTCGCAAATTAGATCCTATAGCCTGGAGTAGGATGCACATCCTGCTCCCGGTGTACATTAGATTTTCTTCAATGTACACAAAAACAAATTTCAGACATCTTCATAAATAAAATACGAAATGAACATTATGAGACCAATTTCTTCTCTCTCCTCCATTATTTGACATTTTGAATTGATTTGACCAAAAAAATTCCCGCCAAATGTTTCAATTAAATTTGGCATACTACCTCCGTTTTTTTTAAGTGATACATGTTTGTTTTTACACATTTTGAGGCAAAACTTCTTAAGTGTAATTAAATAATAAAAAGTAAGGGATGGGGCATCTAATTAAATTATTAATCACCACCCACCTACCACCACTGGCCCCACTCTCTCTCTGCCAACCCCACCTGACCCGCCTGATTGCCACCGCAACATCACCGGAAACCACCCTCATCCACCGAAAACACCAAATCAACCACCCCCACCCACCGAAACCAACTTTCCAGCCACCCTCATCCACCAAAAACACCAAATCAACCACCCCCACCCACCGAAACAACCTTTCCAGCCACCCTCATCCACCAAAAACACCAAATCAACCACCCCCACCCACCGAAACCAACTTTCCAGCCACCCTCATCCACCGAAAACACCAAATCAACCACCCCCACCCACCAAAACCAACTTTCCAGCCACCCTCATCCACCGAAAACACCAAATCAACCACCCCCACCCACCGAAACCAACTTTCCAGCCACCCTCATCCACCGAAAACACCAAATCAACCACCCCCACCGACCGAAACCAACTTTCCAGCCACCCTTAGCCACGAAAACCAAATTCTTGGCCACCCTTAGCCATCAAATCCACCTAATCAGCCACCCTTAGCCACGAAAACCAACAACTCGGCCACCCTTAGCCACCAAATCCACCCAATCATCCACCCCAATCAAAAAACCATCTAATCAACCACTGAAACCAACCATCGAGCGAAAGGAGAGAGAAAGGTAGTATGTGCGCAGGAGAGAGGAAGGTGGTCTGTGCGGAGGAGAGAGGAAGCGGTCGACGAGAGAGGAAGATGGCGTGGGCGGAGGAGAGAGGAAGACGGTCGCGGTAGAGGGTATTCGTGTTAGCAGTGGTGGAGACGTGGTGGTAGACGTGGTGTCGAGGGAGAGGAGGGAGAATGGGTGGGTGGTAGAGAAGGTGGTTTTGTGTTCAGGTGAGTTAGAGGGTAGGTGGATATGGTGGTGGTAGGTTGGCTGGGATTTGAGGAGAGAGAGAGGTGGGTAAAATTAAGAGAGTAAGGTTGGGTTTATTAAGATAATAAAGATGATTAAGTTTTTTTAGTAAGGGTAGAATTGTCATTTCATATAACAAAAGTTACCAAATAAAGTAAATCACCAAAGTGTATCACTTAAAAAAAAACATCCATTTTTAGAAGGTGTATCATTTAAAAAAAACGGAGGAAGTATTTTCTATTATATAACGTTAGTGTTCACTATGATTATTAAATATGCTCATTTATTTATTTTAAATGTTCATTGTATAATCATATTCAATTTCAAAAAAGTTTTTGTTCCAATTAACTTTGACATATGTTATTTTACATAACTTTAGTGTTCAATATGACTATTAAATATGCTCATTTATTGATTTTAGATATTCATTGTAAAATCACACTCAATTTCAAAGAAGTTTTTGTTCCAATTAACTTTGACATATATTCTTTTATATAACCTTATTGTTCATTATGGTTATTTAAGATATTCATTTACTAATATCAAATGTCATTGTGAAATCACACTCAATTTCAAAATAGTTTTAGTTCCAAATAACTTTGACATATATTTTTACATAATACTAATGTTCATTTTGGTTATTCAATATGTTCATATATTGATATCAAATGTTCATTGTAAATGAATATTAGATTTATGTAAAAAAAAATATGTCAAAGTAAAATGTAAAATGGAAAATTGAGTTGATTTTAACATTTGAAATCAAGAAATAAACATATATTTAATAACCATAATAAACAAAAAAGTTATATAAATAAACAAATGTCAAAGAATAGGAACAAAAACATTTTTTGACATTGAACGTGATTTTACAATGAACATTTGATATGAATAAATGAATATCTTGAATAACTATAATGAACAATAAAGTTATATATATAACATATGCCAAAGTTAATTGGAACATTTAGAGGGCAAATTAAAAGAACAGATGTCAAAGTTAATTGGAACAAAAACTTTTTTGAAATTGAACGTGATTTTACAATGAACATTTGGTATAAATAAATGAACATTTTGAATGACTAAAATGAACAATAAAGTTATATAAACGAACATATGTCAAGTTACCATGAACAATTTTTGTAAAAAAAATTGAGTTTATTTATAATGTACATATGCTATTTCTGATTAAACATGTTCAATATCGAGAATGAACATTAGTATAAGATTAGTATTTTACTTGTGTACATTAGAATATTTCTGATGTACATCGGAACACCATGCTGACGTATATTATGATGTCAGCATGATGGTGTTACCTTGTGCACAATCTACTAATTGATATTTTGAACACAAAAACCAAAAGCATGTGTTTGACAATAATGTGAATGCAACAATCGCCATCATTTTTCATTGAAAAATCTGTAGTAGGACTGTAGGAGGATGATGCAATCCAGTAAAAAACCTTGTCTGCAAAATCATACGCCACTATAGAACAAGAATAGTTACGATTGCAAACAAAGTCACTAAAGTAGAAGGTTAGACAGAAATTATATAGATAGACCTTTACGAAAACCTTTTTTTTGCCTTCAAATTAGAGGGGAAAATATTTAACATGATCTACAGGCTCAAGCAGTTTCGTCCACCACCAAAGATCCTAAACCCTAAAACACATTCTACGGACATTCACAAGTTGGAGTCGTTGGAAAATAATGAACAAGAGCGGTGATCAACTTGATACCCCAAGTCAAGCAACCACATGAGATCCATACTTTTCATGTACGAACTCTCTTGTTGCTGCAAGACGGACATTTGTACTGCTTGATGTGCTCAGCTCTAGCAGGGGTGATCTTCACACACTTGCCATGGAACCACGTTTCGCAGATGTCGCAGCAGATCCAGAACTCGTCCGATGCATAGGTTTCCCCACACGCCCCACAAAAAGTATCCCCGGGTTCTTCCTCTTCCTCTTCTTCTGCGCCTTCATCCTCTTCCTCCTGTGGAGTAACTTTTGAGTACTTGTTACCCTGCATTTCAAAAAAATGGTGTGAACTATAGTTACAGAATAACAGAAGTGTACATTCAATCCAAGAATAACAGAAGTGTACATTCAATCCAGGAAGCAGAGGTGGATGAACCCAGCTCATCACTATAGATCAAACAATTATGGGGGCTGATTTAGGCACTCCTACTTCTGAGTAATGCATAGGAAACTATGCTCTCACAGAAAGTGCCTAAATAAAAATTCGGAGTACTCCAACAGTTATTGGTATGGACTACAGTTGCAGGCTGCAGCCTTGCAGGCCTTCTTCACAAGGAGGGAACGAAAGGTGAAAAACAGCAAAAAAAAAAAAAAAAAAGAAAAGGAAGAAGGCAATGCAGATCAGCAATTTCTGCTCTGATGAGTGATGACAGCCCAAGACCAACCCATGCAGATTATATTAAGGAATCAACTGTAATGCTCGTATCTGTGACTTTCATGCTTGCTAATGCAAAACTTTGACCATTAACATTTTTTTATTATCCATCAGTAAAAATTATATATATTTGAAAATAATATCAGATCGATCCAAAGTCATTTTACATACAAAGATTTGTTTTAATAGCGCAAAAGTCATAATGTTGCTACTTCAAGAAAACTGAGGTAACATAAATCTATTCTTGACACCATAATATTTTCATTTTGCCTCAGCACTAATTGCTGTGTTTAACTAGCATCACAAGTTTACTGCATGTCTGCATATCTCTATTCTATAAGTGAAGAGGTGGGGGACACCAAAAATCCATATTATTCTTTTTTAAAATTCCTAATTAAATGGAATAAATTTCTCTCTATAACCAACTTTTTTATTTAGAAAAATACATCTTAAACAAATTATCGAAATCCTTTATACTTTCCATTTTATATGCTTTCGCACGCATTGCGTGCATTTAATACTAGTATTAACTAATAGAAGTTACAAGGAACCACTAGCATCATCCCAGTTACCAGTGTGGCCTGCTGGTTGCAGGGCGGCTCTCTGCGGAGCTATAAAGATGAAAAAGAACTGTATTATAACAACGTGGTCAGAGGTAAATTTGACAGATACGTACTAATCCACCTACCAATACAATCACATAGATATGAACAAGAAAGAGTACCCACACAGGTAAAACAGAAAAATACATGACAGAAGCAGAGAAGTGTCTTACCGATTTGGAGATTTGCTTTGGCTTGTTGTTGCTGTGATTTGAAACTGATGGTCTCTCCTTCGCTTGTTTCTTAGCAACCCCCGTCACAACCTCAAATATAGTAGGGAGTTCATTTATCATATTAAATAGACGCCTCCTGCATCATGAATGTCAACTGATATTCAATAAACAGTAGTGTGATATAAAGCTAAAATTCCATATGCCCTACCATCATCAGGAGAACTATCAAAAATGATTGCACAAACCCTTGCACATCATTCAATAATGAGAAACATAGAGAGAGTTCATGATACACTACAGCAGCTACTACACATTTGGTATTCCACACTCCATAAGATAGCGCCATATTTGGCGATGGCAAGTACAGCTCTAATTACAGTAACTCACAAGCTGTATTTGGCAATAAAAGAGTCTTCAGTAAAGCAGACCTCATGGGAACAATCCACAAAGTCAGCAATGCATCACAAATAAGATCCAAAAGTAGTTCATAACTCATTAACCCCCCCCCCCCAACCCCCCAAGGTACAGCTGATGGTAACCTCACGGGAAAATCTGCATGCAAAATGGTAAGGTCTCTGAAATTGCAAGCAACACAAGATACTTTGATGAGGAAAAACAGTCCAAACAGGAAACTCCAAGATGTCAAAATGGCCAAGGTATCTGAATTACAAGCAACACAACATACTTTGATGAGGACTAACCACCCCGAACAGCAAAGGTTCCATTAGCGGGTAAAACTTTGAACAGCACAATTGCACTTCATCTATCAAGAAAACCAACTCTGCAACTATTTGAGTCGCAAGACATCAATCACTGGACAATCCTTTTCTTATATCCAAAAAGCGATGACCACTGATCAGATAGCTCATCTACCTTCAAGAAAATTTAATAACAACAATGAGAGCATTGGAGTTGGCGGAAATGGGAAGTACAAAGGAGCTCCCAACACCAACTAATGGCTCCAATATCAAGCAAACATCTAAGCTAATTACAGAATACTCGCACCATTGACTAGCCATAAAGCATACAAGCAACACGCCTGGATATAATCAAGCATGAACTCCCAATTAACTACCAGCCTCTAAAGTTTGACATGCAAGATCAATAAAGATCAGGATATGAACACATAGAAAATATTAAACGGGGACACAAAGTTAAGTAGGCATGAACACATAGTATTAAATACGGTCGTGCAAATGCTATTCCTTGGAACGTCTAAAGTAGTGGCATTTATACCATAGGCAGCGGCAGGAAAGTGTATATATTTATATAGAGAGAGAGAGGCAGATAGCTAAAATGAACCATAGAACTAACGCCAAAATAGAAAAATATATGAAGCAAATCAAAACAAAGGGCTACCTGTCGGCATTATCAAATCCAAACCTAGCGCCAAAATAGAATGCAACTGAAAGCAACCAGGCATCACTGTGAACAGCAACCAAAGCTAGCCAATCCTTTTCCTGCATCCCATCCCTTGCAAAGTTAATGCCCAAAGCAGGCTCCGGAAGCTCAGGAGGTACCTCCTCAGCAGGAAGATTGACTTCCCACTGCTCACTAGGGAACCCATACAAGCAAAGATTTTCTTTCTCTGTTAAGCAGAAAACAAACATTTAGATTGATCAACTTGATATCTATGGCAACAAAGGGATGCAAAAAGAATATAACGTGAAACAGCAGGCATATAACAGAAAAAACTATGTGGTGGGAGGGGGAGGCTCATACAATCAAAGCATGCTGAATTGGCACTGATATTTAATCTAAAACTTATGGTAGCTAAATAAATCATGCACCAGCCACCAAACATCTTTCCATATCTTGAAATGATTTGATGATAACTACGTAAGTATAAAAGACAATAATGATCTCAAAATAGAATTTCTCAAATCACAGAAGCCCCAATACTAGTGTATACAATGACAAACTTCAGAAAAACAATACTCTTTCCAAAAATCACTTCCATTTGAACAAGGCTTTTTAAGGAAGTATACCAGAATAGCACATAAAAGCAAAACTTATTTACTTAAATATACAAAATTGCTATCATTTTGGAAACTTCGAGATGGAGGGAAAAAGTGGCGTTCATTTTACATAAGCATCTTATCAAATCCTCAAAGATCTTATCATATCACGCAACAGAAAGGCTAAGTTCATTGACTAGAAAGTCTTTTGCCATTTACCATAGTGAACAACAACACAACAAAGTACAAAACACTCAAGTTCTAGGGCAACAAAACCAACAAATTTGCTCAGCGAATAAACCAACCAACAATAATAAAGCATTAAAACAGGCACAAAAAACTTTCCGTATGAAGATGATTCACAAAAGCAGAACAGACTACCAGCAACCAAATTAGACAACAATAACAACAAACAAAATCTCATAAATGAAAAGATTAGCTCAAAGTAGCAGAGAAAACCTATGATATTATTAGTAAGACTCTTCATTTTAGCTTAAACACTCGGTGTATGATCCTCGACACTCCAACATCAGTAGAGATACTGCCAAAATTCATCTAGGCATAATACAAAGGAATTTTTTCGTAAAATGAACGAGTCGGACACTTATCCACGCAATGGGTACCTGAGTTCGAGTAACATCGAACACAATGAATTCAAAATAACACATAAGCTTCCTCTTTTTTTTGTAATTCTCCTTAAGCGGGTATAATTAGTACCAACAATTTCCATCAACTATCAGGCAAAAGCTCAATCTCATTGAAAACCAGAACATTCAATACAGTTCAAACACATGCAAAAAACAGTAACAGCATTATCATCAATTAAAACCCAAAAAAAAAAATCACATATTTTTCACATACATAAACAGAGAGAGATAAACCCTAACCTGGGTCACACTGTTGATAAAAATCTTCAACCTCTGCAACAGAAAAAAAAAACACCATTAATGAGAAAATCAGCATTAAAATCCTAATTTTCAGGGGGGGGAAAAAAGATTATTCCCCAATTATTTTTTTCCCGGCAATTTCGCAAAAAAAAAAAAACTCAAATTTTTTTAAAAAAAAGAAAGTAGAGGGAGAAAGAAAAGACGAACCAGCAGTGAGAGCTTTAATCAAACCAGCACGACGACCCTTAAAATCCCTAAAAACTTCTTCAACAGAACGAGGATTGTACTGAGCTCCAACATCCATTTTAATGGAGGCCCAGAATTTACAGTTTCAGAGAAGTTAATAAATGGGGGAAAGTAGGGGAAGTACGTAGTGAGGTTGAAGAAGAAGCAGGAGGAGTTTAGGAGAGCGAGAGAAAGGGGAAAAACGAGGGGGAGGGGGAAGGGGTTTTGAATAAAGAATTGGGGGCTAAAGCTAATATTATGGGGGAAATTTGCACTTTGATGTGTAGTGAAGTATATTGGATAACTGAGCCATGAGTCCGATACCATCAAGCCAATACTAAAAATGAATTCGGTTCAGTCTAGTTCGGTCTAGTTTTCTCTTCAATTCAGCTTTTATTGATTTCAGGATTTCAATTCGTTGTAGTTTGTTAGGATTTACTCAATCTAATTATGTTCAATCTAATCAGTTTCATTCAATGCAAAAGAACCTGACTTATGGCTTGTTTTCCCCAACTTATTTTCAAGTTCAGTTCAGCTCCAATCAGTTCAGTTCATTTCAGCTCCAATCAGTTCAGTTTAGCTCTAATCAGTTCAATTCAATTCAGTTCAGTTCAGTTCAGCTCCATTCTTTTATAACTATTTTGTTAAATATTATTATTATGTCAGTCTAATTTATTAAACTAATTACTCTTATTATTATTATTATTATTATTATTTATATATCATTATTATTAAGTATTATTATTATATCTATATTTTTTTATATATCTTTACTCATTATTATTACTATTATCATTAGGGAGGAACATGGTATAGGTCAAAAGCATAAACAATCAAATCGCGTCAAAACGGTTTATGATGCAATTTTGCACAGTCTGACCCAATCATTATATTATTAATAAATATTATTATATTATTAAATATTATTATATTATTAAATATAATTATTAAAATAGTAATATTAATTTACTTCTTAGATATTATTGTTATTATATAATCATCATCAAGTATTAATATATTAAAACAAAAACTATAAAATAATTGCTATTAATTATTATTATAATCACTAATCATTATATTATTATTAATAATTTATGATTATTAATACTATTTAATTATAACTATCATTTAAAAATATCCAAAATACTATTATTATTATTCATTATTTATTATTATTACTTATCATTATAATTTTTATTTAATCTTCATATTATTATTGTTTAAATATTATTTATATATTTATTAAATTTAATTCAATTTAATTCAATTCAATTCAATTCAATTCAGTTCAGCTGGATTATGCTGAAGAGAACAGGCCCTTAGCGAGATATTAGAATTTTTGGATTTGCATTTGAAGTTGGAACAAGAAAATAAGGGGAAGTTTTGTCAATGTTTGAAATTCTTGGTGCTTTTAGGTAAGAATATCATTACTGAGACAAGTTATTTTAGTATAGAGACTCGTCTTAGGACTTGTTTCATTCTAATGGAAACAGTTTAATTGAATTAAATTGAATTGCATTAGGCTAAGTAAACTAAACTAAAGTGAATTCTACTTAATTAATAGTATATAATAGATAAACAACAATCAATTAATAATAATAAATTTCTTAATAATTATAGTAACAAATATCTATTAATAATTATAATAAAATATTAAGAATGATAGTTAATAAATAATGATAATAATATTTTTATAATTATTAGTTAAAATTATAAATAATATATAATAGTAATAATAATATTAAATTAAATTAATATCATATTATAAACAATTATTAATGACAGTAATAGTAAATAATAACAATAATAATAACAATTTTTTTATTAATTTTTTTATTTATTATAACTTAATAATAATATCATTATCATTATGAGAATTAATAATAGTATTGTAATAATAATGGATAATGATATAAGTAACGAAGTAATACTTCTATTTAGCAATAATAATAGTTTTACGCAAATGGTCAAATAATGAATGGAACTTAATTGAAAATAAGTTGGGGGAACCGGAATATGTCCTTAGTTAAATGGGGTGGAATATAGTATCTCTAGATGATGGGGGCGTAGATAGAGATGAAAATTTTAACAATAACTGGTGATAGGACGGGTGTGAATATTAGGTTATACCTCTCGTTCTTTCTAGCCTCGTCCCACCCCCTGCCCATTCTGCTTTTCTTTACATTAGATAGCAATAATGTTTTTTCATACAAATATGCATATTAAATAATGAATTTTGGGCGGGCGATAAGGTTGGTTTGAGAGGTAATGAGGAGGATAAAGTGAAAGTGAGGTAGGTGTGGTCGTTTGGCTATTTATGCGGGTGATGGGGAGCGGATGAGGAGAAAAATTATAGGAGGATAATGAGTGGAGGAACCATCATTCACACTCACCACTTTATTGACATCCCTACTTTTACCATAGTAATTTTCATTGAAAACTTTCCCTTTCTATTTTTATTTGTTTGTTAAAGGTAAGAAACTAAAGACACATCATACATTACTCTTACCGGAGGGATGAACATGATTTGAACCTAAAAATAAAGTCATTAGAACCAGAAGTGCCTTTTAAACATGAGATCTCCTTTCCCTATTCTCTTGGCTCCCTGTACATGAGATCTAAATATTTGTAGTAGTCAACTGAATTTGACTTACTCTATTGATGTTAATCTTCAAACACGACAACCCTCTTTAAACGTAGAAGTTGGAAATGAAAGTTTGTTAGTATGATCACTTTTTTTTTGTGTGGAATGACCTAAATGTTGTGACAAACCACCTTTCATAATCTTTTGTTATAAAAGGTTCCGCTTGACATATTCTGGTGGATTGAACATTTTTAGGTGTTAATTTTTCTTTTTCCTATTTTTGAGGCCTAACGCCATCATAAGGTTGCCCAAGTTGACAGTGTTAAAACTTGTAGGTTATTGCCGGTAAATTGTGGAAGAAGGGTTTGAGAGCTTAAATCCCTTCCTATTTTTCAAATTTATGTTAGCATAAAATACGGAAAATTACTTATATGAAAATACAATTGTTGAAAAATCGGTATTAGGATTTTATAATATAATTTTTTTTACGTAAATTCTAAAATGTTAAAGAGCCAAATCCCCCAAGATTGATTTTTTACCATAAAAGTCAAAGTAAGAAGAAAAAAAAAAAAAGAGAGATACTATTAATTTCACAATGTCCTTATATTGCTCAATCATTTCGTATGTCTATTAGCTTTTAGTCATAGGTTATCTGTCATAGACTACATATAGCTTGTCAATCTAACTTCTAGATGTTAATATACTTTCCTTGGATCATATTTAATGTTTAATAAAGAATAAGTTTTTTGGTGAAAATATTGGATAGCTCAGTTTATTAGAGCATCCCCTTGGTTCGAAGAAGTCTTGCGATCAATTCTCATAAGTTCTTTGGTCAACCTATATAGCTCACTTGGTTAGAAATTTTTGTTCTTACTTGGATGAAAATTTGAAACAACAAATTCAGTCAAAATAAAAGTTATACAAGCTGCCAAGCTTTATGTCCAACAAGCAGCTTCAACCATGTTAATTAAGTAAATCACAATTCGTAACAATAATCTGCTTTCTTGCAACCATATTATTTTTCACATTATTCTGAATTCAGAAATCAGATCGAAAAACTACATCTATGCTTAATATTTTCACAGCCTAATACAACTGAATACAGAGCAGAACGTAACTGAGCCAAGGATGACTTCCCTTTTGAGGAGTGATCAGCAATCGAACGGAACTCTCAAATATAGTTTCCCCTGCTACCACCACCTTGCACGGCTTCCCCGAAGCGAGATGAATAGCCAGAGAACCTAAATTCCAGTGGATGGTAGATATCATCACTGGTGGAGGTACTAGTGACATCAGAACCAGAAGTAGTGCAGGTGCCTTCTCCATAATGTCCTTGCTGTTGCTGGTGAAATTCAGATCCTGATGTCTTTCCTGCCAAATGGAGTGAAATTGTGCCTGTAACCTTGTGGTCCTTAGTATTTGAGGCAGCAGGCTTGGATTCTTGGTCTCTTTTCGTGTTGAGAAACCGCCCACCAGATCCCCGAACTCGCTTTAATGCATGTTGATGTCGGGATTCATGAAGATATGGCTACAAAAATTAACAACACGATATTAGGCTTCAACTAATGATCAACTTTTGTCGGGATTCATAACTAGGTCCGCTTTTCTCTACAAGGTTTCAACTATTGATCAACTCGGAATAGTCCTAACTTTGAGTGGTTTTCTCGGCTAGCATGACTCGTAACTGTTAAACATGTTGAAAAAGGGAGGTCCTGTTTATACATGTTTAACAAGTTAGAAGTTATAGTCAGAGTTGGTGGGAACTTCTTTTAATATAAGAGGACATAGTTTGGCACTTGGTATCGATTTTTCCAAAGTAGTTAGGCAGCTCCAAATTCCAATACCACAGTTATCAGTAATCAGCAAATATTCTTCCTAGTTAAATTTTAAACTCCTTGGCAATGAACCATTAGCAAGTAGTAGTATACAGCATTATTAATGCAAAGATGGAAGTCAGTTGTGCCGGCATGCAATTATGCTCTGCCTATAACACAGCATAATCCTTGTGCAGGCACAGCGTGAATCGAGTCCTCCACGGTGGGCACTCGCCAGTAAAAAAAAACTAGTGAGAAAGGCTCTGCTTCTAAAAGCCGGTATAACCTAGGGCGAACTAGAATTTTTCTTGGACAAGTTGTTAAAATCCTCAGAGAAAGAATATCACCAAGAAGAGGGTTAAAAAAAATCTCATTATACATACCATTTAGCATGTTCTACCCTCAACCTAGCATGCTATGCATCAGAAAAATATAAGCAAGTTCAAGTACCTTACGGTTTTTGGCAAGTTTGTTTTGAGCCTCAAGCTTAGCACGATGCTGTCTCCTCCTTAAGATACCATGATACTGCTTAGCATTGACATAGATGGGTTCGTTTGCTGAAAAGTCAAGAGGCAGTGGAATACGAGCGGGCATAATTCCCATCATCTGGGGATAATGGAGTAACGGAACGTGGCTCACAGGTAAGTACCTCATAATAGGATAAAGGAAAGATATATATTTTTGATGGTGAAGCATTCAACAGAGAGATTTATATAAATTTGCTGGTTGGATGAACCCAACTAGAGCATCAACATTTAAAAGCCAGAGGCCGTAGACTCTACAGCGTGGAAACCACGAGGAAATAAAATACAATATATTTTAGCAACTTGGATGTTCAACTATACTAAAGATAGTAATTAGATAACATAGTATCAGATCTTTTAGCAATTTGGATGTTCCACTCTACTAAAGATAGTAAACAGCTAAAAGTAATGCTACCAGATTTTTAAATCCTCTAAAAAGTTCCTATAAACATGACACCAAGTGCTTAATCATAAAATTATAGCCGTAAATCATGAAGAATAAGTAAAAGAAGGAGATGCAAAGTGAGTAGTTTAATAAGAAGTTCAAGTACAGAACAATGTCCATAGGCACCTTAGTAGATGTATGCAAGTCATTTACACTTAATTTAGAGCAAAGGATGAGAAGACGGTTTATTTTAAGGAAATGGAGAGAAAAAAAAAAGCAAACATCTGTACTCTGTAACAACCGTCCATCACAAAGAGAAGATAAAACCCAGCGTTGGCTAAAGCTAAACCCATACAACCACCCAACCTGAAGAGCACGAAAAAAGATCAGTTCATGCAGTGATTTTCAACCCCGGTTGACTAAATGGGTGAAGTTAATGTTGACATTTTCCGACCTTAAAAGGACTTGCTCTAAAGCCTTAACCCATTTAGGCCATTTCTATATAGACGTTTCTACATAAAAAGCACGAACGAAAGGTAAAAGGTGAAAGGTGAAAGTTTACAAAAAGAATATTAGACATTCTAAATATGGTGCATAACATGCTTATCAATTCTTGTCTAAAAATATATTCCACTTAAATTTTAAGACAAATGGACATAGTGGAATAAAATATAAGTAACTCGGCAAATTAATAGGTGGGTAACCCTTTCAATAAATGAATTAGGCTTGGGTTGAAGACTTCAACCCATTATTACTAACCCAAATATACCCAACCCAACAAAACTTGTTAGATTTGTCATAGATCTAAAATCTAATGGACAAAAGGTTGACAGACCTAGACATGACTAATTTGAGCATAACCGCATTATAAGATCACTGTGAACTTAAAGCAGCTTTTCCAAATTATAATACAACAATTAAATTTGTCAATCTTGCCTTTTGTAGTAATTTAGTAACGATCCTAGAATTATTCCAAGGTCTTTCACCACCTTATAGGTGATGAATGATTTAAATAGTTTCTCTTACAACCAATTATTCCCCTAAAGGAATAAAGTGACATTGTGGTACCAACTTTACTATCACTGCCAAATATACAACAAATTGATGACAAATTATTCGTTTTGACTTATAGTAGACAAAAAGGCTTTGAAAGGAGCACATGTTCCTAAATAAGATTAGAGCTAGAATCTAATTAGCTCTGTTAGTTAAACTAGTGGCCATAATGCAGTACACTATTCTAATTTCTAATACAGAAATCAAGTTTGGACCACAGGTCCACATTTACTTTTTCTGCCATCTTCGTTCAGCTAAGGCAAACATATTCACTCCAACTCTGCAAGACATCACAAAATTGCACCACCTAATAAATTATTACTTCCTCCATTCTTTTATAATCACTAATTTCTTTTACTATTATCAGATTTCTCTTTAAACATCTAATCATAATTCATCCTCTCAAAAAAAAATCTATCATAATTCATGCATAAGGATAAAATGTGTGATCTTGTTAGATCTTGGTATATACTTAATTAATATCAAGTTTCTATGTTTTACTTAAGCACAATTAGAATCACTAATGTTTGAAGTTGTGCGTTGGGAGTCGTGAAACTCAGTTTGTAGTGATTATAAGAGAACGGAGGAAGTACATAATAAAAAATTGTTCATTTGAACTTTTACGCAAATAAGATCCTATTCTCATGAGTATAATATGTATCATGCTCTTGAAAGCATAGACATGCCAAAGTAACAGGATATGAAGTCCAGAACAAAAGAGGCTATCACGTCTCCATTCGTGAAAGAATGTACAACTCATAATAAAAGAATACAAGAACATAGTAGTATCTATAAGAGAATATTAATCGCGAGTATGTTGTATGATCATGTTTTTGGGTGTATAATCTAACAATTGGTGGTTTTCTCAGTGATGAAAGTAATCTATATATATATTAAAAAGCGTAAGCAAGCGTTGCTAACCGCCACATGTCACCATCCCTCTTTGAATAGCATTTTATGCAACAACATTCTCATATTAAAAAAATATCGATGTGAAGATTTGAACCCTCAACCTCATGTATGGAATGAAAAGCTCCAACCACTATGCCATCATATTATTATTGATGCTTCTATCAACAATAATGATGATATATGAATGAAAATCAAGAGTTAAGTTGTCTAAATGAGATGACTTATATTTTTCTTAAAATGATATTTTACACGCTAGATTATATTAGTTATGGCTAACTAATAACCTGAGCATCGCCGGGGACCAATACTAGTTGGTATTAGTAAAGAGTGAGGTCTTACCAGAGCTTGAGGCCCATATGCTGACACTACACTGCTGTAGTGTTGGTCAGGGAAAGTGACAGCAAGTTGAGGCTGAAACAGGATAATAGCCCTAAGTATCATTTAGATAGAGGGTAATTTGATGATACCAAGTCATATATTACACTTACAAAGACTTGATTATAATCACTTTGGAGAGGAGGGAAGTTGTAGTTCTGAGTGCCCATTGAGGAAGGGAATTGAATCTCGCCATCTTCATGTTTTGTGTGAGTCGCATTATAACCTGGAGGAAAAAGAAAACATAAGTACCTATCTACAACTGAAATGAAATAACCCACCGAAATCTCGAAATACAATATATTGAGAATAAAAGCAAAAGAAACAGATGAAATAAGCCATATCCTAAATTATATCCAATACTTACACTTAAAACATAGAGAAAACGACAGGAAGAAAGATACTGCTGGGAGTGCAATGCAAAGTGTCACGATGAAGGGTGGAAAACAAAGTGAACAACTAATTGACTTAACAATCCAGACCAATGGTTCTCTCTTTTCCATGCTATACTAGTACTGAGTATTAACTATGTCCTTGAATTTGAAAAGGACGTGCAACAAAGATTGCATAGACAGCAGCAGGTAACTGCATGACCCTATTGCTCTACATTGATGACTAAGCGCATTCACAGGCACAGATGATCACTTGGTCTACCTAAAAGAACAACTTTACATGCACACCTCGCACACTATAAAAACAGTTCTCTGGTTTCATCGTTATCAAAAGAAAAGACACAGTTGAGTGGAAGTTGGATTTCACCTACCAATTAAAAACCATAAGGAGAAGGACTTTACTCAACATTTTCAACACAGAGAAGATGAAGTTTGATGATGCTGTTGACTAAAATAGTAAAATTCTTTAAAATTCTGAAAGATGAAGTGTGATGATGATGTTGAGTAAAAAATTAACTACATAGCCACCACCACCCTATTAAAAACAATCTTTAAAAATCTGAACAAAACTATGCTGAACATCTCATTGCAGAAAGTAGATCCAACACAAGTTATGGATGCTTCAGACTGCTTGGATTTAACTTCTCCATCTCAAAAGTCAAAATCAACCTTGTTAGCTTTTCAGCTATACAGCTCAACTGCCATAACATATAATCATTGCTTGAGTTGCGTATTTAATGATATTGTGCTACCTACAGATGTCAAGTTTAGCGTTCACTTTGGCTTGCTGCACTGGTATCATTTGCCCCTGGCTTTAGTTAAATTTTATTACAAAAACTCCATAGTGTCAGAGAAAACTTCATTCACTGGAAGTCCGTGGCCTCAGCACATCACTTACAGGTATTACAAATTTACAAGTGAGGGAATAACGTATTTCCCATGTTTTTCTGTGGATGGAAATACAGCTAAAGGAAGTAACAACCTTAGAATTTTGGTGGCTCAATACCCTACCATTTCCGTTTATATGTGCCCTGCATGGAGTCCATGCTGAATCCTAAGGATCCAAGTGGCAGGATTAACATAGAAGACATATACATGTAATCCTGATGAGGACTTCATACAAAAGGGACCGTTAGACGATTTCAGTCTGTTGGTAAACAACTCAAGTTATAAAAGGAATCTTCAATCAAAAACATCACCTTCCTTCTACTGACTACAGATCACTAAAATTTAAACTTGCCTTCTGAATATATATCATAATTTGATCTGATGCATAAGTCATAAGACTCATAATCATAACAAACTCACAAACTTAATTAAAAATTAATTGCATATACTGAGCCAAAATAACACGAACTCCATTGTTAGTTTTACAGGTGGTAAGCCCCCTTTTTTGTTTTTTTTGTTAATCATGTTCCCTTTTACATTACCTGATTGTGCAAAACTCATGCTTTGAGTATGAAGGTCATTTTCTCCAAAGCTAGCACTGCTGGTATAAGATTGACCGGTTGATTGAGTTGAGCATGAATCCTGATCTTGAAGTGAAAAATCCAACAACTTCACACCGTGATAGCGCTGAGCAGGAACTCCCATAGCTTAAGTTCTTGGAAAAAATAGATTTTTGACAGCTTAGCGTAATGGATGACCCCCACAACTAACACCTAAGGCAACAATGTGTAGTTGATACAGCAATACCTTGCTTCCTTCTTGGATCCTAGATTTCTTGTTAACTGTAACAGAAACTTTAATGTGTCAATATAAAGGAAAAAAATTCTCCAGGCTATGGATTTCTGATAGCTCAGAACATTTGAACAATTAAGAAAAACATTTGCATCACAAAACTCATAGATGATCTGTCTATCTGCAAGACTGCAACTAAGCGTGCCACATTAATCCAGCATCCAAGCCGATATGAGGATGATGGCAACCCACAGGGCTATAATTACACATAGAGTAACTCGAAATGGACCTCCTCGTAGCAGTAATTTGTAATAACTAGTAAAATACATCAGTGTCTACTCTACCTCGATTTGCATGGTTCCCAGCACTGCATCACATGCATTGTCACAAAGTTATATTCACCACTTTTCTCATTTCCTCCTCTTATATCGAATTTTCTTCTCCACCATTCTCAAACACAGTGTACATGTTTAGGAAGCAACACAGAGAGCCTAGCTCTAACCAGCCAAAAAATTTATAGATTGCTGAAACATGCCTTCACTTACCATATAATCAGACTTCAAGCTTCTGTTCAGTTCCTATGCCAAAAGGCAAAATCCATAACTACCAGCGAAAGAAGTTTTAGCAAAATTCACTTATGCCAAGCCAGATTAAGCTCTACATCAATAGACACTCTATATCTAGACCAAATTGAAGTACCCCAACAAGTATCTTGGGCTTCCCTTTGAAACTGTGACAAGTTTTAAAGCTTTCTCACAGGAATACTCAACACCGTATTAAATCTTAACGCATTTTAGGGAAATAATGGGGCAGCCCGTAAACTACTGGACAAGGAAGCTGAAAGCTACTCCTGCAGAACATTGCAGTGCCGCCCATGAGGACTTAATTCCATGCTTCCTTCTTTCACCCAGTCATTGTAATTTGTCCCCATGTACAGACACCCCCCATCAACCCTTGCTCTATATATTCTCCACAACATTTACGGACTTAAAAAAGAGACCACCAGCCCATCCCACAAATACTCAAATGGCTCCTCTTCCCTCTTTGGATGCTGTCACTGCATAGAGAAACCTTTTCATGCTAGCTGCCTGCAAAGCATCCACTCTTTTACCAACTGGCCTCAGATACTCACAAGTCACACCATCCAAAACATTTGGCCTTGGATCCGCACAGCCCGAAATGGAAAGCTTTTAAAAGATATATGCAGCCCACTAGAAAAGTTACAGAGGGATCTACATGCAATCATATATATAATGCAAGACAAACATGAGCTTATGCTATTAATGCCTGACACAAATAGCAAACAGAATAAGGATGTTTATGCTCATTTCCATATACTGCTACAGTAGCAAAGAGGAGCAAAATAATCAACGAGATACTACCGTGCGCGAACTTTTAGTAACAATACTAGTTAAAGACTAAATCCAAGATGACAAAACTATAAAGATCAACAAAGACAGCACCAGAAACAGAAGGTCAACGGCATGTCTAATGAACCTCAAGACCACACCTGATACTCATTAGTCATGCCTAAAGAAGATTAAAATTCTTTGATCATCCAATACGGGCAACAACAAAGTCTTAATCCCGAAATGATACGAAAGGCAAAAAAAATTCAAAGTACAGGATTTAGAGCATCAAATTTTTAGCAGCAGTTGATAACTAAAATAGAAACACTTTTACACATGGTATACTCAAGAAGTCAAAATCTCAATGGAAAGGTAAACCATTTATAGAACTGAATCCAGAAGCAGTATAAATGAATAAACTTGCTTTTGACACCCACTTAGCAGAAACAACAGGTTACACAAAACAAGATGAACATCCAATTACCACCCCTAATCCCAAATTAACCAAAGAATATATATATATAAGCCAAATCAACAAAAGAATCTAAATTGATATAGAATTATAAAGTACACCCAGAAAATGAAAACAAATATAGTACAAAACCCATAATGCAAAAAAATGAAAAAAGACATAAAATTGAAAGGGGGATTCAAGATGACCTTTAGGGTTTGTTGATGAAAAGAAGAAACATGTAAAAAATCCAGGTGTTAGCTTTCTCTCTCAAATAAATCTCTTTCTGAAAAAATCTTGGCTTTACTGCAAAGACTGAGCCAATAGGGACGTGTTCTTGGCTCCTGCAAATACTATAAACAGAGGTTTCTCCTCAAAAGCCTAAAATGTTAAAATTTCACCATATAGATAGATGTAGTCACCACTCACCACCATCATATTCATCCCACCATAGTCTGCTTTTTCTATGCATTTTTATATTGGAATAACTATAGGATATACTCAAAACTGTATAGAAAATTACAAGTACAGAATATATACTATTCTTTGTAATCCTGAATAATATAATACTATGTATTTCTCCTAATGTTGTTATGTTTTTGTAATAATGTTAGCCAAAAGACAGGAGATTAGTCATCCCCCCAAAAAAAAGGGGGAAAGAAAAGGGAAATGAATGTGTCACTGGAGAGTAGAAAATGAAAGATAGTGCAATTTCAGAAAAAAAAAAGGGTTGTGCTTGACTCTACTAGACTACTATAGTCTATCGTTGGTACCATCAATCTATCGTTGCGGTTGTTATTAGTTGGTGGATCCGTGGATAGTGACTTACTTGTCCGACGACTTATAAGGTAATTTCGGGAGTACACTAAAATTAGAGGTGTTAAACGTGTCGTGTCGTGTCATGTTCGTGTTTGGTTTCGTGTTCATTTCATGTTGTAAATAAAAGTGATCAAAAAGTATGTAAAATATAGGATAATTGAATAATAGCACAAAATGATCTAAATGGGTCGTGTTCGTGTTGGATTCGTGTCGTGTCGGGTCGTGTTCGTGTTGGATTCGTGTCGTGTCGGGTCGTGTTCGTGTTTTCTCTCAGTAAATTTGTATTCGTGTCTTGTCGGTTTCGGTCGTGTTGTCGTGTCGGGTCAGAAATTGACAGCTCTAATTAAAACGTTAAAAATATTTTAGGTGTATGTTCTTTTCATCTAAATTTAGCTAATTTGAATTAAATTAAATTGATTGAAGTTGAACGGAATAGTAATATATGAGACAAAAAGTATTGTCAAGAGCTATATTAAAAATAATTGAGCTTAAGTTAACTCAACTGAACTAAGAGTGAATTTATCTATTAGACTTCCTCCTATATTTCAGACTCTGCCACATTAGATTTCCACTAACTTTATCTACTCTTTAATATTTCAGACTCACATAAGACTCATTCCAGTTTTGATCTTTATCCCTCAGACTGTCTTTCAGACTCCCCAACAAAATTTGATCATATTATATTGACACGTGGCAACACACTATTGGTTCTCTTTTATAAGGTGAGTCTTGGATTTCTAAGACTACCCTTAAGATTCCCTAAGACTTAAAGTATGTTTATAGGGAGTCTTTGATAAGACTCTACAAAGTCTTATCTTAAGACTCCACCTTAAGAATCCCAATAAACATACCCTAAATTGAAAATAGGTTGAAGAGAACAGTGTTGGGTTAGTATAGAGAAATGTATAATTATAATTATTAAAAAGTGTGAGCTCATATTGTAGCCTACCACGTGTCATCCCATGTGAGTATCGAATTTTGTGACCAACTATGTGAAATATCGTAACTCATACCACCAATCTACGGTACAATTAGTTGTCAAAATCTGATATTGATCCTGTTACCTTAATAATATTTACAAAAACAAGAAGTGGATAAATCCCCCTAATCTCAACATTTTAGTACCCTTCTAATTGTATAGTTTGTTGTTTTGTTATACAATTGAAATTTGATTTCATAAAAATAAAAAATGCTTGTAACAATTATTAAATTGATATAGAATAATCCAGCTAAGCGTAAAACAATTAGTTTACCCGGGGTGTTGCTCGGAACAAAAAAACTAGTTGAAATAAAAAATCGTAATTTACCAAAATTATCATTACATTATGAACCATAGAAATGAGCAACAGGACAAACATATTAGGTTTGTGATTCTGGATATGAAATCTGTGATTACTCGCAAATCCGAAACTAGTATTGCTCAAACTGGTTTCGGGCTTGACATATTGGGCTTGATAGTAATGGATTCTGAATTTGGCTGTTAGCTTTTCAAGCCTACTAAAATGAGTAATTTTTTTTTGGTAAGGAGAAGTGGTCCGGACTCCGCTCGGGTCCTATTGGGCCAGACATTTGAGAGTAGGGGGAAGGGTAAGGGAAATCCTTACCCTCAAAGTGCCCCTAGTGGGGATTGAAGCCCCAACCTTGAGGTTGGAATGGTACAATCCTTTCAACTAGACCAAATACTACTTGGTTTACTAAAATGAGTATGGAAATCGGGTACCCCATGTCAAAATTGGTACATATGTATGCAAAAAATATGAAAATAAATCACAAAAGTAAAAAGGTGTTAATCACAAAGATTTTAATATGAAAACGCTATAACAAGTAACAACTAGTATTAAAGAATTTGTCTTGCGGCTCTTGCCATTTTCTCAGTAAACAAAATATTTGAAAAAATAAAACGGATAAGAAGTTTCAATTTTACCTTAACATGTTCCCACTAGGTTCGAATTCGACTGCTTATCTTCAGTGTCCATTAGAGCGATTTGTTCTAGTTTCAATTTACTGGAAATCGGTAGAGAATAGTTTCCCGGCTATTTTGCAAAAATTGACCAAGTACAAAAGAACTCAATCATGCTCACCTCTAACACACCATCCACATATCACATTTACAATTTATGAAGTCTTTACTCGATATAATGATAGCATACTAGTATCGGTATCACAAGTTCAAAACCCTTAAGTTTTTACTATGCGCCTAGAAATAACAATTGGTCAACTTGGCTGAAGTCCAATATGAAACAGATTTAATTTTGGATTTTTTGAAGTGGTTTTGAAGTCGCCTTATATCCACTAGGTCTCTTAAATATACTAGCCCTTTTTGTTAGACCAACAAAACCCGAGCCACGTGAAAATAGACGCGCACTTACGCAGTTACGCTACTCTGTAATTCTACCTTAAAATTGGGATAAATTACGCAAACCCCTAATTATAAGAAATTCTTATTTTGTACTTTTTGTCACCATATTGAAAATAATAAAACGAGTTATGAGTTGTTATTCCCCAATTTGGCTATTAAACTTTGGTTTTATGTGATTTTTACATTTGGTTTATGTAATTTCGAGAATTAGTTTATATTCTCTTATTTCAAATTTGGATTACGTCCTTATAAAATGTCTTGTAAATCCATGTATTCATAGGTGAAACATATTGTTTGGGGGAGAAACTATTGGGTCAAACTATCTGACCTATAGTTTTGATCATACTAGGCCTGACCCAATATATTAAAAGTTTAAAACAAGCCAATCTCGCATGTGTTTTTTTAGAAGGTATTGGTTTTCAGTTATTGAATTTAAGGTGTTAGTAATTGACTTTAGTCTCTTAGCCAAAAAGTAGTATTTCACTTATTTATTCTAGTCTCCAATTAATTATTTTAGGTATCTATTTATTGATTTTAGAGTTTCTCTTCATGAATTTAGGCGTTCAACCAATGGTTCTTAGGGTTTCAGTTTATGAATTTTAGGTTTCAACTAAAAATGAATTTTAGGGCTTTCGTTAATGAATTTAGGCTTTCTCTTATTGATTCTAGCCGTTTAGTTAATAAAAAAATTTATGATTTCGGTTTATGAATTTTAGGTTTTATGTTAATGGATTTATAATTTCAGGTGATAAAATATGCTATTTAGATAATGATTCCACACTGTCAAACAATTTATTTGTTTCGGTTAATTAAATTGTAGGCTTTTTCGTTCAATGATTTCTTTTTCTGCTTCACCTGTGATTGAGCTTTGTTTTGGTGAATTCGAATCTTCAAATTTTGTTTTATTTAATTGAATTGATTATATTTATGTGTTTTTATCACCAGTGAGTTATTCAAAATGGAAGAAAAATTGTATGGATATCAATGATTAATTTGATGGCATGACAGAGAGAAACTATGACTAAGCAGTGAAAATAAAGAATGTATTCTCTCCATACAAAGATGCAAACCGGAAAAGTTAGAAAATGTGTTGGGCTCACTTGGGTGGGCCGCTTTGTTTTGTTTGGGTTAATAGGTGGTCTGACCATATTTTATGATGAGACTTGTTTCACCTGATATCTTCTCTTCTTTGGGAGATACAAGTATGACAATGTCTATTATTAGAACATTAGGCTTTCAACACAATATCACATTATCTAGAAAGAGTTTGAGATATTATCAATTTCTCAATGATAACACTATGATTTTTTACATTTTTCATTCGACAAATTAAAACATATAGAATTGTCCTAAATAACCATATAGTACATATGTTCATCGCCCAATGTGACATTAATGAACTAGAAGTATTTGTCTAGCTATGGTTCTGATAAAAAAATTTGCAAAAATGCCTATGCAATTTAAGAGTATCCATCAATCAGTTTTCATCTCTTGTATAAAAATACCAAAGTTTTAGCTCATTTTCAAAATAAATATCAACTAGTTACAAAATTACATTTAAATACCAACTAGTTCTATTTTTTGTTGGTTTGCATACCAACTAACGAAGGACATCCAAAACTTCCGTTAGTAGGCTTTACCATTAGCCTTCTCCTCCTCTTTTATGTCCCAAGATTTTTACTCAGTTACAATTAAACTAAAGAATCATAGTGTAAAAGTATCACTAAAAAAAGAGTCATATATAATATGGATTTCAAAACTTATAACTTAAGTTTTGATTATCATTCATATATCATCTTTAGTATTGATAAAAGAAGCATAATAGCATGGTGGATGGGACAATTAGAACTTAGAAGTTCTCTCTTTCACACCTGAAGTTGCGAGTTTGAGTCTCTTTTTTAATATATGAGAATGATGTGCATATAATGTTATTGAAAGAGGGATGGTGAACGTGGCGGATCGCAACTCTTAGCAACGCTTTTTAATATATATATGTGTAAACACAAATTTTGTAATCTGCAATAGATCGCTGTGATCTTGGATTGATCAATTTCAATTCCTCTATGCCTGACGATAAATCCTAGGAATTTTCCAGAGGTGACGTCAAACGCACATTTCAAAGGATTCATCTTCAATTGATATCTACGCAACTTTTCGAACACGTTACGTAAGTCAGTTAAATGATCGCCCTTCTTCTTCGACTTGACCACAAGATCATCAACATAACACTCAACTGTTTTGTGCATCATGTCTTCAAATATTTTTTGCATTGCTCGTTGGTAGGTGGCCCTTGCATTCTTCAGGCCAAATGACATCACCTTATAGCAAAATATTCCCTTAGGCGTGCGAAAAGCAGTTGCTTCTTGGTCTTTGGGCGCCATCAAGATTTGGTTATAACCTGTTGTGCAATCCATGAATGTAAAGCTTCATGTTCAGTCGTGGCATCAATTGTTATCTCAGTGACTGGTAATGGAAAGTTGTCTTTGGGACAAGCATCATTGAGATCTCTAAAGTCAATACATATACGTAACTGACCATTTTTCTTTCGTACTGGGACGATATTGGCAATCCACGTAGGATATCTGACTTCACAATGTTGATGTAGTTTTCTACTCTAGAGAGTGTTTGTATTCTCTGGAATAACTCTGGCTTCTAGGTTTTCTCTCCCTTCTGGTTTATTTTCTTGACCTCCTTCAAATGAGACTAGAGAGCTCTACTTATAGAGCTTTCTAGGGTTTAGGTTTTAGTAAGTAGCCACCATGGGCTTCATAGCCATCATGTATCCAAACAACCTATTTATTAGGCCTTAATCCAACCAGTAAATGACTAATAATTAAAACGGCCCAAACTTAATTACAAGTCCGAATTATATATCTATATAGATTATGAAATTACCTCCTAATCACTTAATCCCACCCAAAAATAACAACATATCTTCAAATCTCAAGAACTCATCAATGCAGATCATGCCAAACTGTCCAGAACCCTAAAACTGAAATCCAAAACCCCAAAAATTGAGATTCCATAACTACTAACCCTTATGGGGCGTTAGGTATGTGGGAATGAGAGTTTGAGGATTAGGAGATGGGATTGGGAGTGAGAATTATATAATGTGAATTCATGAAAATAATCCTAAGCCCATGTTTGTTAGAGGATGGGAATAGGTTGGGAATAAAATAAAAAAAATAAAAAAGTTACAAAAACACCCTTACTAACCCTTCCTTCCTTCCTTTTCATTAATGACAAATTGGTCATTTTACCCCTATTTCCAATTCCCATCCATGATACCAACATGAGATTTCTTACAAATGGGATTATAAATCCGAATCCCACCACCAATTCCCATTAAACAAACACCTGCTTAGTGTACCAACTGCTACCATATTTCTTTCTCTCTCTACCGTCCTCCCCACCCACTTCTTCACTGCTACCAAAATTACTCATCTCTTCTCCCCCAAAAATGTCATGGCTTTACTCCCTCTCAAATATAGAGCACCCATTCCTTGCAAAGTAGCAGGAACAATGCGATTAAAATTACTCTCATGGCTCTTCAGTGCAGGTGAAAATAGACCGACTAGAAACAGAGAAGCTTTTATGGGTAACTCCGTAACTTTAAGGCTGTTGAAGAAATCTCCGAGATGGGTAAGCATAATGGTTATGGTTATGATGATGGTGATGAAGAACATAAGTGGGTTGAAAGGTAGATGGAGTAAAAAGAAGTAGATTGGGTTTTGAAAAGTAGTAAATTGGTTGATTTTGAAACAAATAAAGAAGAGGAGAGTGAAAATGAAGATTTCTTCTTCTTGTGGAAGTACTGAACAACAAGGGCTACTGATATTTTTGCGTGGGATTTGTTGATGGAAAGGCTAATGATAGGACCCATAAACAGAATTTTGGAACTCTTCCGTTAGTTGGTATGGAAATAAAAAAAATATAGAAGTCGTTGATATTTAAATTTAATTGCATAAGTAGTTGAGATTTATTTTGAAAATGAGCTAAAACCTTAGTATTTTCTAACAATTTTTTTTTATATAATTTAATTTTCTATAGTTAGAAGTAATTAATAATTAAGAACATAATTTAAATCGTACAATGCCAAATGTAAAAGTTAGAGTCGAGCATTACAAATACCATGCTTGCTTGATGTAGTTTGGTTGGATCTAAGTCTGGATGAGGAAGAGGTGTGGGGACGGGTAAATCACCTTATGATCACAAGGTGAGTGAGTTGCGATCTAGAGAGGGTCTTTGTCCTCAACTCCTCACTGTAAAAAAGAAAAAGAAAAAAATAGCTTACAAACGTAGGAGGTAGTAGATAAGATCATCGTTGTCAGCTTACATCACTATTTCACATTTTTATTTGTATTGATGTTGGTGGGTCTATTAGTCTAATTTTACTATATGTTAAGGTTGTCTGCTGCTTACATCAAAGAATTATTTAACTTTAGAACTATCGATTTTTAATTTGGTATACTACTAATCGGTGATTAAAGGTATCGAGTTGTATTAAATTAAGTTACTACGATCTGTCTCTATTCCATGTTTATCCTCTTTCAAGTCGTAATTTATCCTCTCTCCTTTTATACATAAAGAGCGATTAAATGTAATGATGTAAATACGATTTAAACACGTTTTTTTACCTTAAAAAGTAAATTTTAGATTTTATAAATTCATATATTTTTAGATTGGTTCTAATAAATTTTGATAAGTTCAAATACGTTAAGGTTCCTATAAATTCGAATAAGAAAAAATTACATTTAGAAAAAATAAGTTAAAGAAAACGCATTTCTAATCTCGGGCAGGTTTTGAGTTTCACCACCTAAGACATCATCTACTGATCTATCAAGCATCTAACAGTCGAAGAAGCTTTTGGAGTCGCAGCGGTGTTGTGCATGCTCCCTAGTTCCGGTTGGTGATCCGGTCACCACCTACCAAAGTCAGCTTATTTGAGAAGTTGTGTTTTAGTTCATGTAGAAGCTTCAGCCTCGTTCATTATCGTTTTATATGTTCGATTTTCAATTTTTTGGAAAACCAAAATCAAGAATACGGAAACAAGAAAAAGTAGTTTCAGTTTTTTGTTGTCAGTTTTTAAAATAACCATGAACGCTATCAATATTATGTCCAGTTTTAAGTTTGTAATACTGATTACTATAATAAGACTCAAAAATCATGAAAACCAAAAACCGAAAACAGGCGGTGATACCGAAAGACCCTTCATTTTTGGTTTCTTGTTTTTATTTTCTTTTCTTAGTTTCAATGTACTTTACTTATTGACTTTGGTCAATCCCTTAAATAGGAGGACCTTAGTCTTATCTTTATACCTATTTTTTTTCTAAATAAAAAAAATCATCTTTTATTTCATACTAAAAGATATTTATACAAAAGTTTAGAAAATTTATCTTCAATCAATATATCAAGCTACAGGAAATGTCTTCATCGCAATAGATATTCAATATTTTTTTATACACAAAGTCTTATATGCGACCCGCCTCACCATATTAACTAATGGTGTGGCGGGACTATTTATTAACTTATACATTACTTTTTTCACTCTCCAAACTCACCCAAAACTGTCGGTAACCCCTTCTCTTAATAGTCAGTACCTAAACCCCCGTCCAAAATAATCAGTAACCCCGTCCAAAAATCTAGTAACCCCTTCCCAAAGAGTTAGTAACTTAAAGGGGTTTTCGCAAAAACTGAAAACTTATTATAAATCCTTATTATAAATTTATAACTAACTAAAAAAGGGTAGCCCAAAAGACATAGCCTTAATATGCAACAAATGTTGTCGAACATCCAACCATTAACTAGTATGAATACAAATTGTTCATATCAGTTAATTAGAAACTTCTCTTGGATAAGAGAGATTCACTTTTAATGAAACAACAACAATAATACACCTCTTGTAATAAGTCTTTATTCTAAATTCTGTATCATTAATGCATATTCTTGCTCACACATTACAATGTTATAAGAGTGCATATTTGAATCAAGAAATTTGACCACAACACATCAAACACACCAAAATTTAAACCAAATAGAAGTATAAAGGGTTGAAACTAGCAAATTCTCACCACTTTCTATTTCCTTCCTCCAACTTCTGTTTTTTACTTCTATCATTTGATTTTGTGTACTAGTAATATACTTCACTTAGACTATCTATTGTTATTTCTACTTACGGAAAAACATAGTTATGTAAAATCTGGTTGAATTCCTTAAATATCAAATAATTTTACTTATACACAATTAAGGAAATTAATGCTCAAAGATGTTTATTGGCACACGTGTAAAAGCAAAAAAAAAGAATAAAGTATTTGTTATAACTTCAAGTTGATCTTCTCTGCCCATTTGAAGATATCAGAATAAACACGATCACCTCCTAAATCTTTACCAGTTTGTCCAGCAGCTACCCTCATTACATCTTCTATCAAAGCAAAGTTGCCCATAATATCAACATGGGCCCCACTTTGGGTCCCACGCCCTTCTAAGAGGTTAGCTGGGGGAGCATGATCATACTCCCTTATGTAAGTTCTGAGTCCTGATGGATTAAACTTGGTTTTACCACGCCAACCTTTAGCACACATGAAACCTGAACTTAGAACTGGTACTGTCTCATCTCCATCAACTAAGAATACTCCATCTCTTAAACAACTGTGCTCGTGCTCAACTTTTGCTGTTATATCGATCTCGAATGGTATATTACAGTCTGCGTAAGGGGTAACTCGGTATACGTATGCTCTTTCTGTTGGGATGCCAACGCCGTACAGAGAATAGATTTCCATTTCAGGTGCATTCGGCAATCTGAAAGTTTACAAGGACGTGTAAGTCGACAAAAAACTAGAATCTACTTTGACTAGTTTCCAACTTTCCACAGTTCTGTTTTTAGTTTTCAGAAAAAACTGAAAAACGAGAAATAAAACATGATAACAAACATGCCTTGCTAGCTTCCGGTTTTTGGTTTTAAGATTTCAGAAGTCAAAAATTAGTCATAGTTATAGTAATCATGTTTGTTTCCAAAACTAAGAGCTGGAAACGAAAAACTAAAAATATATATCATATGCCTTTAAAACTGTTTACACAAAAAAGCTGAAAACCGACTTATAAGGTCTATCTTTATAGTTTTCAAAAGAATGAAAAATCAAAACAAAAAATGGTAACGAACATGGAAAAGAATAGATGCAATTATCAGAAGAACATACTTGGTTTCTAATGGGTTAGACCAATATTTATGATGCTGGTATTTGGGGTCGTTAGGATTGTCAGCAATGCCATATGAATACTGAGCATCGCCTCGTGCCATCATCTTTGGAGCAACATAATGAAGCAAGTCTACAATGTCATTAGCTGTATATACTTTATAGTCAGCAATAGCTTTTATACCACTAACTCCCATATCATGATACTCTGTCCACACATCACGGCACGAAGTATTTGCAATGTTACTACCCTTCACAGCACCCTGAGCAACAAGAACAAATGAAACTTTAGACTGCAGAACAGATCAGCAGTATAATACCCGTGATAGTTGCAGCATCTACCCCAGAAAGAAGTTCAGATTGGTCCAGAGATAAGAGCTACCAGGTTTATTTTACAGCCATGATTGAATTTTGCCGAGTTCAGATCAATTCTAATAAGTTCAGATAGAGAACTAAGGCAAAAAGAATGAACACAAGCCCCATGAAATGAATGTCAAATATACTAGTGAATGATCGAAGTTCAGAAAATGCAATTAAAAATTAATACCCTGAAATCAATCTTTTTGATGTCAGCTTGAGATGCATCAGCAACATCTTTACCAAATGATATCATTCTCCCATAATAAACCTTGTTACTTTCAAGATCCTTAGTTACATTTTCATCCTTCTTTCTTTTACCAGGACAATAGCCTTCTTCAGGTGACCAGTCAAGACCTCCCCAAATTGTGTCTCCACCTCTCGGTATCATTGACATTGTAGCATCCCAAGTACGTGTCATCCTCATCACATGCTGCAGTGTCTGGAGATGGAATATATCTTTATTCAACACACCAGGTGCAACAGCCCTACGTACAAAAAATAGAACAGAAAGTGAATTTCGATACAAATTTTTCAGCAGCTTGACTAGACCTCAACCCTCACGGTTTCTGGGTCCAATATCTGCAAGAGGGGGACAGATACTTGGGGGGAGGGAGGTAAGGGAATCCCCACACCCAAGTACCCTCACTTGGCAAGATTCGAACCACAGGCCTAGAGGCCGGAAGTAAGAGTCTTACCAAGTGAGTCAAGCTTTGCTTGTCATAAAAAAGGTGGTTGTAGTAGACCTTGCAACTGCAATGTCCCTGGCTTCGGCTGAAAAAAGTCCAGGAACGGCCTTTGGAACACCAAGAAATGGTCCACCAATGTTCATCACGGCTTTAATGTGCTTGGCACACCAATCTTTACCACCACCACCCCCCATTGGAGCTGGAGCTTCAACCCACTTCATAAAATGAAGGAAGTACAATACTCCCATAGAATGTGGAACAATCACAGCCTTTTTACCACCATTAGTTGCTACCATAACCTCTATCGTACTCTTTATCCGGCTTAGTGTATGATCCCTCGCCTAACATGGAAAATGAGAAAAGTTTATAATTGAAGAACAAGAGAACACAGTATGGTTTAAAGAAAGTGATAAGTTTATCACCCAAAAAGTACCTCAGTATTTTGGAAAGACAGTCTCCAATCATATGAAGCCATATACATGTTTTTCTCCTCGTAACCTATACGTGCCAAATTGGCAATCAAGACAGCCCATACAAAATATCCAGGAGCAAAATAATCTGCAGCCACAAGTCCAGGGACTGGTCTCACCCTTATGCCAGCAGGGTCAAGTCCAGTTTCATTGTTTAGTGACATGTGCTCAACCCAGCACAATGGTCTGTATCACATGGAATAGAAAGACAAAATAAGTGATTTTCATAAGACAAGTAATAAGCTACTTAGATTCTGGTGCTTTATGTCAGACAGGGTTATGTATCCAAGTATCTGACTCCGCTGTTTATGAAATTTTTCAAAGATTTTAGCCAAAATGAAGTATCGTAATGTCAAGAATCTGATACGGGTACTTAGGTGAAATGAAGAGTCCAATTGTCGAGTAACATAGGGTCAGAAGTCACCAGTTACAAAGCATGTTCTACTGGAAGATTCGATCAGGAGACCAATATGAACTCGATAATTTGTAGATAAAGCCAACAACCAACATAAACTGTTATCAAAAGAAAAGTTTTTTTTTTTTTTTGGCAGATAAGGATCTCTATTGAATAAGATGGAATTTATTACAAGATGAGAAATCTCATCAAGAAATCAGTGTAACTCTTTACCAAGAGAAAGTTTTCTATGCTTCAAGTCACAAGTCACAAAAATACCTTAAAATAGCTTAAGGAAAAGAAAAACAATTTAATATGTCACACATTCTGAGTTCTGACATTGGCTTATATATTTAACTAGAGTCTAACATCATCAAGGTAGGTAGATCCAAAACGTTCCTTCAAGTAATGTTTAGTTTGTTTCCCCTCTTTTTTTTATTGAGCAATAAGATATTACTCAAATCATTGTTTAAACAAATAGTATAAGATTAAACAATTATCATTCGTCTTAGGTTATCTACTAACGATTGAGCGAAGAACAAAGCGTTTATTTACCTTGTTTCCCTAACGAACAAAAAGGCAAGGTACAAAAAGTAAGGTTATGATAGCTATCTAGTGTTTTTCTTCTGAAAACATCCATCAGCTGATAGCCTGACACCAAATGGCAAGCATAGTTATGATTGGCAGAATCTAAGTTATATTACATGAAGGTTGAAGCCAAACCATGTGTACAGCTAAGATTGCCAACAACATTAGCCACTAAAAAAAGTCAAGACAACTTCTATGCTCCATTTTCTACAAAAGAAGCATCAAAGCAGAGTGCAGACACTGCACATCTCTAATTTTCAGCCTATATAAACATCATTTTATAAAAGTTCTCGTCATACGTAAGATAATTTGGAGGAAAAGGGGAAAAGTCTAAGCAAGTAAAGATATTCATTTTGCAAATTAGAGGATAAGGAAGTAAGAACCTAGAGCAAATATGCCCTGAATTCAGTACCGGGCTCTTAGTCCATGTGCAGGGCAATTTTTTGTAATGTTCATGGCATGTGATCAGGTACTTTCTTGCCAAATTAGTAAAATCCTAAAGCAAATGTAAGCACCCTTTTGCACTAAAAGTTTTTTATGCAAGTTAATCATTAGATTTGAGGAAAGACTTAACTTATGCTCTTTTTTTTACGATGTACAACCATATGGTAGACACTCATACAATCTCCAGTTACGCGTACTAGTGTACCACCTCAAATGACTTTACGAGCTAAGCTAGATGACATTTATCGAGTTTACAAAAATCATAACATGTAGGAATTGTACAAGTAGACCCTCCTCACAATTCAGTCCAATCTCAACCAACACAAAAACATTAGTGTAATGTGCAACCTATCTATTTAAAACATTAACAAGAAAACAACTAATTTTTTTTCCTGATATCCAGAAAAAAAACAGACAATCAGCAAATTCAAATGCTTAATAATACTATAGTAAATATACCTCTTATAAACTTCACCAAAGGTACCACCCCAAAGTCTCTTCCTAAACAAACCATCAGCACAAGGCTTGCCTTCCCAAAGTTCAAGTCCAGCAGTAACAATCCCCGGCACGAATATCACAGGATGCTCCGCCTTCAACCCTTCCTTCCTTAGCTTCTCCCCTGGCGGGTCCGGCATTGGGCCCGTTATCGCCTCGGTTACATACTGTGGAAGAGAAGATGGCATTACTTGGTATAAAAACAGTAACAACCACCAAATTGAACATATCAATCCTATCAACCAGCAACAGTTATCAATACATGACCATTTCTTCTTCTCCTTCCTCTTCTTCTTATCCTCCTCCCCATTGTCCTGCCCTCTTTCCCGGGCCTCATCGGGCTCGGCTTCGGGCCTGCCAGTCTCAGATGGTTTTCTCCGGCGAAGGGTCTGCATTTTTTGGAAATTCAATTTGTGGGTTTTGTTGGGGGAGGGGAAATATCAGGTGGGTGTCACCGGAAAATGAGTTTTCCGACGAAGTATTGTTACTAAATTGGGATTAATATGCTTCAGATCTTACTGTTTTTTTTTTATGGATAGATGAAGTGAATATAGATTGGGTGATGAATGGATGATAAGAGAGATTGTGAATGGAGGAAAGGGAAATGGTGTCAGGTTGTGGGAGATTTCAGATGTGGGACCTACAGCAGTAAAAACTAGAATGAAGAAACAGTCTTTAAATTAATTAAATCTAAAAAATCAATACTATCTGGTAACTGGTGAGAGAGACAAAGAGAGAAAGAGACATGTATAATATAAGTAGATGTTTCTTGAATTGATTAGAGATGTGTGAGGTTTGGCTATTAACAGTTATAAATCTGGCATAAGTTTACAAGCTAATTACAGTTATAAATCTAGCAGAGGGAATAGAAGGTGAAATGTGCCAATTATTGAAAGCAGACAGTACCAGATGCCAAATGTCGTGGTCAGGATTTAACGAACGAGTCGAATTTAGAACATTGTATTCCCGAGGGTGGTGAGCAATCATAACTTCATCTGTTTCACGCCTCACCACACTAGCGGTTAGCTGCTGAAGTAGTTAACCATTTCTTTTCTTGCGATATTTGCCGGTTAATATTGGGGCGTTTGGCAATTAGAGTTTTGGAATAAAAAGAGAATTTTGGATCATTTTAAGAGTTTTTGACCTATCTAATAGAGGTGTTTGGTAAAGAGAGTTTCAATAGATTGTTTCGGAGGTGAAAACTTTCAAAATGAAAAAGCTCCTATTTAGAGCTTTTTCTTTAGAGAATTATGTAATAGTAAATTACTTTTTAGTCCATAACTATAATACTAGTAATATACTTCCTCAGTTTTTTATTAGTTGACCTGTTTCTTTTATCACGTTTGCCAACACGTGATTTCAATCACTTTTATCTTAGAAAATTGATTAGTAAAAATTATAAAAATATGATATTTTGAAAATATATAATGAGACGAATCTAACAAGACCCCACATGACTATATTTTCTCTTACGTATAAATCACAAAAGATAGTCAAAGTAGATTATGTGAATAGTGTCAAAAGTCAAAACGTGTCAACTAAAAAAAACGGAGGAAGTATTAATTAACATGTCCATAAATATCATTGTTGATATCATGTTATATCTTATAGAGCTTTCCCCCTACTTTTAAGCAAAAATGCTCGTCAAATTGTGTTCTTAGGAGTTATTTTATACTAACTCCTCTATCTAGTTGTGGTTTGCTTATTTTATGTTGCATTACAGGTTTTAGGGAGTTTTTTTCCCTATCTTCTGCTGTTTTGGGAAAAATATCATCAAAACGCCCATCAGGTGGTTTAGCCCGCTATCACCGGGGCGAAATTATTTAATGACCCCAGTTGTTGTTTGTTGTGTTCTGCTACAATCCTGAGATGACGTAAGATTCGCCCGATCTGGCGGTTTTTCCCGAACCCATCGGGCTATCAAGCCATGATTTGAAGAAAGGTGTTTCGCCTGACACCATCCGGCGGTTTTGCCCGATCGGGCGACGACTAATTTGTTTTAATGGCGCGTGTTTTATCGTCTGTTTTTAATCCTTTTTAGACTTAGTATATATACAACACTTAGTTTATTTCTAGAGACATCTTATTTTCATTGTGATTTCATTAAGCCCTAGTCTTAGAACTCTAGTTTTATTCTCCATTGTTGAAGTTTGGATCTTTGATTTAGTTTTCAATATAGTTCGTAGTTCAGACTCAATTACGGTCATTCTTTACTTTCGTTTTGTTCTTCTTTATTCGTGTTTAGATTGTGTGTGATTGATTATTGCTTTCATTGTCAATTATGAATCTTTACATAGAATTGATCTCGTTCTTCGTAAGTATGGTGGACCGAACTATTACCCTAGACTTTTAATTCATAGATAAAACTTCAATTTGATCCTATTTCCTTTAGTTTAATTAGTAGTTCAGTCTTTCTTTCCTGATTTCATTGGAAGCAGTTGTTTAGGTGAATATTAACTCTGAAAACCTGTCTTCCTGTGGATTCGACCCGTTCTTGCAAGGCTCTGCTAACAACAGACATCGAGCACTTGCGGAATTACATTTAAAACCCATCAATTGTACACAAACAAAAGGTAATCAGCTTTTAGCAATGAGCTAAACTTTACGAAACACATTTATGTGAAAACTTAGTCAAATCCGCTGAACAAAAAGGTAAAACTCTAAACTCTAACTCTAATCTCTATCCGCTAAAATCTAAACTTTATTTGCCAAACAGGGTCATTAGCGGTTTGCGATAGTTGGTAGTGAAAAGTTAGTACATGTTAAGTGTTTTTTTTTAAAGACAAGTTGAGTGTTTATGTTAACCTTTTTGACTAAGTGTTGTTAGGTGAAAATTGAAAATTGATTGGTAATATAACTTGTTTGTAGTTAGATGTTAGCTTTTTGTAAATGTAAACAACAGATAGAGATCTATATTAAACTATATAAATGGATAAATGGTGATATACCTTTTTTTTAAGGTAAAATTAATTCATTAATAAAAGAGTCATACGACATCTACAATAGAAATTAGAACTAATAAATACTTTCTCCGTTCCAAGTGTATTGCAACCTTTACCTTATTTGGCAATTTCATATTGATTGCAACCTTTCTATTTTAATCACCAAAAAGATCACATGTGCAACCTTTCTCTCTCTTCATTACTTATTAATCACATGATGCAAGTGGGGAAGATGACCCACTTTTTTGCTCTTCTTAATATTAGACACATAAACCTATTGTGTCGCCTATTAATTACTAGCCGACACGAAAAGTAATGTACAATTTTTCTTTTCTTCTTAATGGACCTATTGTGTCGACTATTTAAAAACAGGCGATTCTAAAAACTATTGTATCGCACGTTTCAAATAGGCGACTCTAAAGGGGCGACTCCATAGGGTGTTTTTGTAGTAGTGAATAAACTTGGAATGAAGGTAGTATAAAACAATTTCAATCAAGTAAAATTTTAATTGGACAAAACCACGATCGTTGTAGATGGCATCTGACACCGATGAATACCCCTTTTACATCGATGTTTCATACAGCCTTTAACGGTGGGGTCTTCCGATTCGTTGTAGTCTTGAAATTGAACTGAACTTGATACAATTGTTTGAGAAGTAGAACAGACCTCTGTCGCGACACCGCACAAATCTTCATCTACAAATCAATTTCTGCAAAAGTAAAGAACGTCAGCACAACTCTCGCAAGGAGAGAGATAAAACCCAATATATTGGTAGATAAAATCCAATAATTGGGTAGAAGAACTCTCAAATTGAGAGAGAATAGATTTTTATTCACCATGAAATTAGAAAATTAGTAGAAAGTAAGGAGAATAGGGGCTTACCATCAACCAAAAGGTTGACGGTAGCCCCTAAATCAACAAAAGTTTTTTAGGATTTTGAAGAAAGAAGAGAGAGAGAAGAGAGAAAAGAGGCGGCTAGTGGTAGTGGAAATGGTGATATGTAATGTAATACAATTTAAAGCAATTTTTGGATATTGTCGTCATTACACTACATATTTTACTTTTAGTAGGGTATTAAAAGAAAAATTGATAATAAATCTGTAACACCCCGACAATTCTCTCTTTATAGTACATATATTTTCCCAACTAAAATAGAGAATTATCAAGCCATTATCGCCCGTGTGAAAACGTATCGACTTACTCAGAGTATTGCAACGGAAAAAACATTAAATATACTTTAATAAAGGCTTAAATAATATAATTGTCAAACTAATCTTCAAACCTCGAAAGTAATTCAAAACCAATTAAAACACTTAAAAATAAATAATCCATAAAACATCTTAATTAAAATAACGTAAAGGTAGGAGACAATAAAATAATAAAACAATCTCCTAACAACGCTCCCAAGTCCCAAATGAATGTTGAGATGATGTATCATGCCTTCAAACCTGTAGACAACTACTCAATTGAAGACTGCTCGCCAATAAAGGGTCATCACAGGATCAATAGGCACAGCCATGATCGACACACAGAAAAACACGTAATCAGCAAGGCTGTGTACATAAATAAATAAAATAAAACACGAAACCTAAACATGATACTAATGAACAACCAAACATGATCAATAAAATACTACAGACCCCAACTTTTGAATTAAGACTTGACTACAGGACATATAACATGATAAATACTTAATAAATTGAATAGACAATGGATCGAGTTGTCCAACCAAAAACCAGTTTTCAAAATGAAAGACCGAGTTACGGGCGCGACTCCGTAACCCCTTGACCAACGATATCGAGGAACCTTTAGAAATAAAAATAGGGTTCGATGATCAAACCGATCCCAAGAAAAGCCATGGGCTACCACCATGTACTCCAACTCATACTAGTCCAGAACTTCAGACGTGCACTATTTTAAAGCTATTGATATTCACTTCCACTTTAACGATTAGTAAATTATTCGATGTTGTACTCTAAACAGACAACCAACACATAACATGAATACAATAAATATTCCTCTTTTATCTTAGGATTAAATAAGTGATCAAACAATTCCAATTGACCAAGAATTAATCCTCCAAATTTATTTGTTGACTTAAATCAACAATCGAAAGTCCAATGACAATAATTATACATACCCTACAAAGCCTCGGTCTTTGCAAAGTAGTAAAATAACCATAACCAATAATAATCCAACTTACTCACACAAAGTCCTCAGCCTTTGAGAGCAATAAAATATCCAATAAGGGAAACAATATTAAAATCACAATCCAACAATAAAATAATATTAATCCCTCATGTGAATTAATAAATAAAGTTCCCTTCCCAAACATGCTCTAATCAAACATCCATTCAATCATGTAATAAAACATAAAAGCAATTAACATGCTCAACAACACGTAATTCCAATTCAATATCCACGTATGAACCATAAAAGGGTTCCCTAAATATGATAGGATAAATTGTGAATAACCACCTGTCAGATACACCAATTTCAAAATAACCACCCCAAATTATTTTGCATTTAAATAACCACCTCTACTTATGTTCACGTTTTGAAATACCACCTCTTAACGGAAAATCTTAACACCGTTAGTTTTAGGGCTCAACTTTTTTAACTCCCTCCAAAAGTTCACTAATTATCTTACTAATCTATAATTTGACTGGTCAAATCATGATTAACATTTTAAAAATCTTTTTTTATTCAATTTTACAATTTTTTAAACTATATATTTTTGATATATGACACGGTAATGGACACAAATTTCGAGACAATATTTAATCGCGTTTTTAATACTCAAGACGACGTTTTTTCGAAAAACGGACACCACCGTACGCCCTTTATGGGCACGAATTTTGAGATTCCCTACGAAACGAGTACCTACAAGCCGGCTTTTTGGGCACGTTCTTCGATACGCTTTTTTCGGACGGAATAGAAAGTTTTTTCGAAAAACGGACACCGAATCATGATTAACATTTTAAAAATATTTTTTTTATTCAATTATACAATTTTTAAAACTATATATATTTGATATATGACACGGTAATGGACGCAAATTTCGAGACAATATTTAATCGCGTTTTAATACTCGGGACGACGTTTTTTCGAAAAACGGACACCACCGTACGCCCTTTATGGGCACGAATTTTAAGATTTCCTACGAAACGAGTACCTACAAGCCGGGTTTTCGGGCACGTACTCGAGACAATTTTTTGGATGGAACACGGTTTTTCGAAAAAGGACACCGCCGTACCTACAAGTCGGTGTCCGTTTTTCGAAAAAACTTTGTATTCTGTCCGAAAAAGGCGTCTCGAAGTACTTGTCCGAAAAGCCGGCTTGTAGGTACTCGTTTCGTAGGGAATCTCAAAATTCGTGTCCTACGGTGGTGTCCGTTTTTCGAAAAAATGTCGTCTTGAGTATTAAAAACGCGATTAAATATTGTCTCGAAATTTGTGTCCATTACCGTGTCATATATCAAAAATATATAGTTTAAAAAATTGTAAATTGAATAAAAAAAAGATTTTAAAAATGTTAATCATGATTTGACCAGTCAAATTATAGATTAGTAAGGTAATTAGTGAAATTTTGGAAGTAGTTAGGATAATTTAGTAAGAATTTGGGCATCACACTTAACGGCGTTAGAAAATTCCGTTAACAGGTGGGTATTTGAAAAAGTTAAGGAAATGAGAGGTGGTTATTTAAACACAAACAAAAATGGGGTGGTTATTTTGAAATAGGTGTATCGTGCAGGTGGTTATTCACAATTTTTCCTATATGATACTATAAATAATCCTAATCCTTAGGACATGATACGAGTCTAAAACATAAGGACGTGTACGTACCTTGTGTAGACAAAGTGACAGGCCACTTTAGAATTCTAGAAGTAGCCTAAAGTAAATTCTCGGCCTATCAAAATAATAATACAACAATGAATTAATATACTAATTAATTCACAACAATATAACTTATTTTAAAACGCTTCAAAACTCATTTTAAAATACTTTAAATGTATTAAAGTTCCAACCTTTAACGACCTTTAATATAATACTCATAAATCTATACTTTAAAACCTCAAAAATCATTAATTTAATACTCAAAACTCACTTTAAACAAATAATAATAAATCTGAAATTATAATTTATATTCCTAAGGAATAAAAATCAGATTTTTAATAATTCGAATAATAAAGTTTTCAACTTTAATTATAAAACATATAAAAATCATAAAACTATAACTTTAACATTAAACTATAATTTAAACATTAAAGTAGAGGATAAGGATTAAGAATTAACCGAAGAAAAACCATGAAACCGGAAAAACAACAAAGGGGAAACACGCGGGTGGCGTGTGGGACAGCAGCACGGCGGCGAGTGTGGTGCGGCGCTGCTCGTTGCCACGACTGGGCTCGACAGACGAGCGAAGGGATGCAGCTTGCGGTGTTGCTGCCGCGGCAGCAAGGCGAGAGGGAAGGGGTGAGTGACGGTGGTCCGACCGATGGCACGAAACACGAGAGAGGGGAGAGGAGAGTGGGGCGAACGAGTGAGGAGAGAAAAGTGAGAGAGAAAATAAGAGTGTGCAAAATTGGGGTTTTGGTGGGTATTTATAGGTTTTGCCTAAAACATATGGCACTTAGGTTAGGCTTAGGTTTGAGCACAAGTTGATCATGAAACTTAAACAAATTGGTTGGGCTCCTCAACCCAACATTTAAAATTATTTTAAACACGACCCAAAGCCTTTAAATAAAATATTCAATACTTAAATGCAACAAAATAAATTTTAATGGTTATGTAAAACGTTTAAACAATCATTTGACTTTCAAAATCGTCAATACTTAAATAATTAAATAAATTAAGTATGAAAATGATTATAAATATACTTTAGATAAATTTATAAAATTCATAAAATTACGGGGGATTACAATATCTATCAACTATGTCCGATCCTCTATAAAAGGGCTTAACTATTGATTATTTCTAGTAGATCCCGACTTTTATGTTTGTTTGAATTAATAGGTCCCGGTTACATGGTAACTTGTTGTAGCCGTTAGCGGAAACACGTGACATGCACGTGATTATGTCTAATATTCTATTAGTTCTTCCTTTTTTCCAGTTTTTTTATTATATTTTTTTTATATCTTTTTTATTTCCTCCCTTTTTCTCTTTGATTTTGCTTTTGGCTTTGAGAGCACATACTCCTCTTCCCTGTTTTTGTTCCCACCACCGGATCACCCTATCTTCTTTTCAATTCTTCCCACCACCCATTGTTAGCCCTACCACCAGGAAAAACAAGCCCAATCGCAAAAACCACCCCTAGCCTCCTGTTTCCGGAACAGAAATATTTGTATTTGTATGAGAGTATTTTGGAAATTGTCTTAGCCGCTTGCCCGCAATAGGGATCCGAGAGCCTGCAAAACAAATAAGATAGACTACACCGGGGATGGTTCCGGGATCGCCCCTTCGACGCTCAAGTCAGATTACTTTTCTGTAGAGAGAAAGTACGAAAAAGGAGGTTTAATGTAATCAGAAAAGGTTACCTGAAATTTATGATGCTAATATGGTATTTATAGGGTACTTTGATGACAGAACCGTAATTATTAAGATAATCAAGGGTAATTCCGTAATAAGGAGTATTACGGGCCTTTTTAAGAATAATGGGCTTAACTTAGTGTTAATGAGGGTAATTTAGCCATTTAAACCCTAACTGGGCTAAGGTCTGAATTAGCCCAAACATTTAGCCCCACGCGTGATGCGTGATCAAAATCGTATGATGATTGGGTATCGCGCGGAATATATGTGTTGAGAATAATTCCGTTGAATGTAGAACGACTAGTGTATGATGACGTAGCTACGTATGAATTATGCTGACTTGTCGATACGTAGAACGACCCATCGATACGGCTGATGACATGTTGCAACGTCCGATGGCAGGCCGTTTTGTACGTTGCACGTTGCTTTTTTACGATGGCTTGATGGCGACCAATCAATGTTGACTGCTGACGTATAGCTGCTATGGAGTAGCTACTGCAGCCCTGCAAGCAGAGGGGGTGAGGGATGCAGGCTGACGTGTTGCTGCTGAAGGCCTAATATGCTGAAGATGCTGAAGACCTGCTGCCGTATAGCTGCTACCTATGTTTTGACTGCTGGGCAATAACCATAGCTGACTGACGGGGTGCTTTGTGACAGGCTGAGGGGGAGTAGATGTATTGTAGGCTGAGGGCTGCTACTGTTGACTGTGATGAGGGATAACAAAGCTGAGGGGTTGCTTATATGTGATGGGTAATGCATGGGTTGCTTCAAGGCTGATGGGTTGCTTTAAGGCTGACGGTTGAGGGCTTGCTTGTTGCTGAGGGTTTGCTTGGTTCTGAGGGCTTGATTGTTTGCTGAGGGCTTGATTGTTTGCTGAGGGGTAGATCAAGGCTGAGAGAGGTGTCTTTGATAGCTACGGATAGCCAACGCTGACGGGTATGCACGCATGGCTTTGTGTTTTTTTGTTGTTAAAACTTTGACGGACTATAACTTTGCGCTCGGGTATCCGAATTGAGTAAACTTTTTTTTTAAAGTTGGTTATTTTTTCGAGGCCTATGTCGTCGCAAATACTCGTAGGGGATTTGGTCAAGTATTTTCTCCAAAAAAGGCCTCTAACAGGGAGATTTTGGCCCATTTATGTTTTTTCATCTGCATTTCGCCTGCTTCATGACTTACCGATGATGCTATGATATATTTGCTTCCTTTGCTTATAAATAATTCATACCTCCATCCTCTTCATTCATCCCATTCACTCCACTCACTCCATTTTCCGTCTCTTCGAGCAATTCTCTCACTAGGAATTCTTAAGTAACTTGTTGTTCATACCAAGGGCCTTGTTGTTCATACCAAAGGTCTTCTTATTCATACCAAGCGCCTTGCTGTTCATACCAAGGGTCTTCTTATTCATACCAAGGGCCTTCTTGTTCATACCAAGGGCCTTTCTTTGAGGGCTTTGTTCACGGGCGTGTTGAGGGCTTAGCTTTTCGCTTTCTTTATCTACGAGTGAGAGCTTTGTTCTATGTCAAGCAACGGGGGTTCATCAACCAAGGGCTTATTATCGTCGTTGATCACTCGGGGTTTCTTCTATTTATCAACTATCTTACCCGACCGAGGGCTTTCTTTTGAGGTACGCCTTGTAGCCCCTCATAAATTTAATGAATTATTAGAATAAACTTGGATAATCTTGCGCAGTATTGTTGTTGTTGTGCTATGGAAAATAAATGGACAACTACTCAAGATTATCTTAACACTTTACCCTTTTTTCCTTTGTATGACCCATGGGAGGAAATTTGGTCTGAGGGGGAGTTAGTTGTAGCAGTAGCTAATAAATCGGTAGACCCATTAATACCAACGGGAATACCTTTGCATGTACTACCCCCCATCCATGAGCCTGAACTTGATATTATTAAAATTGTTGAGCATGTTCCCTTTCCATGGGAAGTTTCTATTGCATATGGTCCAACAATTAGAAGTTATTTGGACAGATTCTTATCCGAGGGGTTGTGAGGATGGCCGATAGTGATGATGATGCAGCTTCGAGTTCTTCAGAGGTAATATATGAGAGTATGAGGGCTTTGACTGTAACTCAAGAATGTGAGAGGGATGGTCCACCTGATTTCCATTCAGACGTCCCCTTGGGCATCGGTTACACTCAAGAATGTAAGAGGGATGGACCATCTGATTTTCATTTAAGCGTCCCCTTGGCCAAAAGTCTCCTGCAAGGGACTACACATTTGAGCGCCAAGTATAGCATCCGAGACCCTTTTCTTATAGTGCGCCCTACTAGCGATACCTCTGTAGATAGACCTCCCCCTGGTTGTACTGCTGTGTATATAACGAGCTTGAAAAATAGTTTAAGATTCCCTTTGCACCCATTTGTAAAAAAGTTACTAGTAGCGTATAACTTGTGTATAACTCAATTAGTTCTCAATTATTGGTTGACTATCAACTCATACATAGTTGTTTGTAGTATGTTAGAAGTCCCTTGTACTTTGACGGCGTTTAGAAATCTTCATAGGATTCAGTTAATCCTGGGGAATCGCCATAGGAGTGGGTGGTATTCTTTTCACAACCGAGATGAATACTTAACCGTCAGGGGGAAGCCTGTAACGCAGAGGGACTTTCGTTATGAATTCCTCTTCATTTACCAAGGGGAGCGTTGGGGGATTTTTAGTAGATCATAGGGGGCTTCCTGTTGATAGTCTCAACTACAACGTTCCATCAATGGGTCTCGAGGATGCCCCAGCAGCTGTTTGGCTCCATTCAATAAAGAAGGAAGCATCGAATGGTAAGAATCCTGTGAAGCAACCCACTCAATGGATCCCGATGAACAATCGCTTCAGGGATGAGCATTTCCTGAGTGTCGTGGGACTTAGCAACATGTATGATAGGGGTAGGAAACATAGATCTCTTCTAATTTCCTCCATTGTTTATGTTATTATGTTACAACTAATATCCAATATATGTGCAGGAACTGCTTACTACCGCCTATCATCGGAGCTTCGAGAGACCATGGACTCTAACACACTTCGAGCGGCCAAGCTGAAGAAAGAAATGGAGAAGGGGAAGGTGGAAGTTCCTCCACCCCCACCGGTAAGCTTCGTTGTTGATCTTCGCAAATTCCATTACTTAAATTTTGAACTAACGTGTCCTCTTTTTTGCAGAATCCACTCAAAATGAAAAAGAAGAAAACGACGATCTTGCCTTCATCTCCCTCACATTCTGAAGGCGCGATGGTTCCGACCCCTCAACCATAAGGGTCTCCTACTTACACACCCCACGGTGAGCCTGAGGGTCGTAAGCGCCCTCGGAGTGGTTCTCGTTCTGAGATTGGAGGCTCTAGTGCTCAAGGGGATGTACATTCAGTCACCTCTACTCCTTTCCTACAGCTTTCTTGGGAAGATAGAATCCCCCGGATTAGTGAGGTCGTGGCTTGCACAGCCCACAAGACGCAGTCTTCGTCCCGCGGGAAGGGGTGAACGCCATTGACAACATGTACGACCATTGGATGCAGGTATGTCCGCCAACCCATCTTTTTTTCTTGCATTACTTCATTGGGCTTTCCTAAAAAATATTTTATTTTGTAGGCTTCTGTTTGCATGAGTGTTCTTGCTGAGCGGTTTCGCAATGGGGAGCTGGATGATTCCACCGCCTTCCGCAAGGAGCTTTCAGAACTCCGGAAAACAACTTTCGATTTGAAACAGGAAGTACGGAAGTATGAATGTAAGATAGATAGGCTGAAGAAATGCTACAAAGATGATATGGAGGAAAAGGGGGCTGAGATGTCTTCATGGAAGGAGAAGCTGAAGACCTTGAAGAAAGAAAAAGAGGACTACAAGGAGAAGTGGATTGCAGTGAAGAAGCAGTTACACTTGACTGAGGGGCAACTTAGCCAGAGTGCTTGGATGTTGAATGAGGCTCATGCTGAGGCCGTGGAAGCTTGGAGGAAGTCTCCCGACTATGTTCATCATTGCAGCCAGATTGGAGCTGACTCCTTTGATATCGGCGTCAATGAGGCGGTGGGTAAAATGAAGGATGCATTTGAGGCATCTCAACCTGGGGCTTCATGGGACGATGTGAAGAGCAAGTACGATGAGATGGTGAGGCAAGATGACGAGTTAGCCCTGGCCTCGATGTAGAATACCTTTGGCGATGTGACCATTGACGGGGATGGAGCATAGGCTGATTTGCCACCATCTATCTTATTTGTTTACATGTTGAACTTCATGTTATTGAAATTTAGTTGGTTGTAATGAAAGTGCCTTTGGTTTTGCACTCACTTTCAGAACCTGCTATTTGTGGTAGTAATAGCTTATTGAATTGCCTATATATCTCATTGCAATGTTATCTTTTCTTCCCTTGCTCGAATGACGAACCACTTTGATTCTATCATCTAGGGGCTACAAACCGAGCCCCATGTGATTTATGTGTTGACGAGGGGCTAAGAAAGAGCCCGGTCACTGACCAAATGCTTTCTCTCAGTTAAGGAGATGTATATTGTCAGGGGCTAAAAATGAGCCCCAAGCGATAGATTGGAACTTATCTCCGGGGGGGTGTATCCGCGAGCTTTCTTTTATACGTAGGAAAGTCTGGAAACTTATTGTCGAGGGGTGTCCGAGAGCATTCCTTTATACTTGGAAAAGTCTGGAACCTTATTGTTGAGGGGGTGTCCGAGAGCATTCCTTTATACTTAGGAAAGTCTGGAACCTTATTGTTGAGGGGGTGTTCGAGAGCATTCCTTTATACTTAGGATCCTTTATACTTAGGAGAGTCTGGAACCTTATTGCTGAGGGGGAGGACTCGAACTGTCTGATGGACCATGTACGTCTTCCGGCTATGAAGGATCTCTTTCTCTGGTTAGGAGGAGTGTTTCGTTAATTATCATGTAGATGAAAAACATGAGTAAAAAAGTATGAACACATTCGACTGGAGGCTAACTACGTCCGGGGGACATTTCATTCATTCATAACTTAAAATTAAAATGATGTGCTAAATTAACATGAACATTGTTCTATCATCTTATATCTTATTGCCCCTAGGACATCATTGTAAATTAAAGACTAGACATAAAACCTTTTGAGGTTGTCTGCGTTATAAGGTCTTGCGCGTTCTTTTCCTTCAGGAGTTTGTAGGCGGAAGGTTCCTGGGCGAATTACCTCCTTGATTTTGTGAGGTCCCTCCCAATTTAGACTTAGCTACCCCAAAGCAGCGGGCATTCCAACAGCTTCACATTTTCTGAGGACCCAATCATCTAGAGTTAAAGGCCTTGCTTTGACACGACTGTTGTAGTATCGAGAGACTCTTTGCTTGTAAGCCATGGATCGGAGCAGGGCATCCCCTCTGCTCTCTGGGAGCAAATCAAGATTGATAGATTTCAACTCATCATTTTTCTCTGAATTATAGAAAGTTACTCGGGGAGATGGGATCCCAACTTCGACTGGAAGGACGGCATCACTTCCATAGACCAAGGCAAAATGGGTCTGTCCAGTGGCCTCTTTCTCAGTTGTACGAACAGACCAGAGGACACCTGGAAGGTCATCAACCCACGCACCTGATTTTCCATCCAGCATTGTTTTTAGCGCATTAAGTATCACCTTGTTAGCTGCCTCCGCCTGTCCATTTGTTTGAGGCCTACAAACAGCTGAAAACCTTGTTTTGATTCCAAAACATTCACAATAAGCCTTTGTTTGACAACTACTGAACTGCCGATCATTGTCTGATATGAGCATCCGAGGGACCCCAAAATGTGTTATGATATTTTTTCCAGATGAACTGTTGAACTTGCTTATCAGTGATGGATGCTAAGGGTTCAGCCTCCACCCATTTGGTGAAGTAGTCAACCACCACAATTAAGAACTTCCTTTGGCCTGAGGCCGTGGGAAATGGTCCAAGGATTTTCATTCCCCATCTATCAAATGGCAAGAGGGATTGGATTCCGGTGAGGGCGTTCGCTGGTAAATGATGGAGGCTTGAGTGTTTCTTGCACTTCTCACAACTTTTCACTAGTTTTATTGTATCATTTCTTACGGTCGGCCACTAAAAATCGGCTCTAAGTGCTTTCCCAGCAATCGTCCGTCCTCCTTGATGGCTCCCGCAAGCTCCTTCATGAATTTCTCTCAACACATAGTCTCCCTCTTATGGTGTGATACACTTGAGCAAAGGGTGCGTGAAAGATTTTTTGTACAACATCCCGTCATACAAGATGAACCACTCAGCTCTTTTCTTTATCTTTTCTGATAGTCAGCAACATCAGTGGAGAGTTCTCCTTTCTTGCATGATATGATTAGATCCATCCAAGTATCCCCTTGGTCGAGCATCATAGCACTTTGCTCATGGATACTTGGTCTCTCCAGTACCTCCCACATTATGTTCCGAGGCATGGTTCCTTCAGCCGAACTAGCCAGCTTGGCTAAAGCATCCGCTTGTTAGTTCTCAGACCAAGGGATGTGCTTGATGTTGAACTCTTGAAATTTCTCAACTAATTTCTTAGCTTTATCAAAGTATGCCTTCATGATGTCTTCTTTCACTTTAAATTCTTCTGATATTTGGCCCACAATCAGTTGAGAGTCAGATTGGACATGGATAGATTTAACGTCGATTGAGAGGCACAAGTGAAGTCCCAGTATGAGTGCCTCATATTCAGATTCGTTGTTTGAGGCATGAAAAGAGAATCTGATGGCGTACTCAAATCTTTCTCCTTCTGGGGAGGTGATATCACTCCAGCCCCACTACCCACTCTACTAGAGGAGCCATCCACAAATAGAGACCAAGGAGAAATTGTGTTTGAGGGGGGTGGTCTATGAGAGCACTCAGCAACAAAATCCGCCAGGGCTTGCCCCTTGATAGCTCTTCGCGGCTCAAACTCTAGACCAAAATCTGATAGTTTGTCTGACCAATCCGTCATTCTTGTAGAGTGATTTTTTCTTTCTAATACCTTCCGTATTGGTAGAGTTGTAAGAACCCTGATAGGGTGTGACTGAAAATAGGGCCTAAGTTTCCTACTAGCCATCACCAATGCATAAACCACCTTTTCAATGGGGGTGTATCTTGATTCAGCCCCTCTCAGTGGATGACTTACAAAGTAAACAGGTTGTTGGCCTTGGTCCCTCTCAGCTACAAGGACCGCGCTAAGGGCATGATCTGAAACAGCCAGGTAGACATGAAGAGTTTCTCCCGATAAGGGACTAGCCAATTTGGGAATTGTTAAGAGGAGCTCTTTCAGCCGTTGGAAGGCTATTTCTGTCTCTTCATCCCACATGAATTTAGGCCTTTTCAGAGCCTTGAAAAATGACAGACTGCGATAGGAATCGTCCAAGGGCCGCCAAGCAGCCTGTTAACCTTTGAACTTCTTTCACGTTGCGAGGGGACTTCATATCCAAGATAGCTTGTATTTTGTCCGGATTAGCGTCAATACCCCTCTGATCAACTAGAAATCCCAATCATTTTCCTCCTTGCACTGCAAAGACACACTTACTTGGGTTAAGTTTCATTCCATATTTTTGAAGGGTTTCCAATGTTTCCCTTAGATCAGCTATATGATCAGGAGCCTCTTTGCTTTTCACTATCATATTATCCACATATACCTCAATGTTGTGGCCTATTTGCTTCTGAAAGATCTTATTGACTGGGCGTTGATAGGTAGCTCCAGCATTTTTCAAGCCGAATGGCATTACCTTCAGCAATATACCCCTTGGCTAGTGATGAAGCACTACAAGAGAAAGCCTCATCAACGACGGGTTTTCCGGTCGCAAATGAGCCATTTCTCGTCGTAAAAGGCCTTTTACGACGAGAAATGCGACGGTCGTCACCCGTCGCTATAGGCTTTGTCGCAAAAGGTATTCCCCTAATTAACGACCGGTTTATACAACCCGTCGTAATAGATTTTTTACGACGAGAATTATTTCCCGTCGCAAATGATAACTATCTACGACGAGATTTACGGTCGTAATTTATGTTATCAGATTTTAAATAGTTCTTTTTAAGACCAGTAAATTATGTTTTTGCATGTATTGGTAGGCCTAACGACAACTTGCTTTCTGGTCGCAATTCTTTGTTGGAAATCTTTTGGTACACTACTTATCATATTTCTCGTCGCAATTAATTTACTAAATTTTTACGTAGCTCATTTATGACCAAATTTTAATTGCAATTTTTTTCGCGAAACTTATGTTACATTCACGGCCATTTTTCTAGCTTTATACACTGTAGTAGACATCAATTACAACCGTCTTTTGCACTGTACACCATAAAGTAACTCAAAGCCTCGTAATAAACATGATTAGATAAAATTTCATATTCAAAATTTGAGTATGCTTCAAATCACTACTAAAAGAAACACATGCCTGTCGAAAGTTTTCTAAGCTAAAACAAAATTGAATAATATTAAAGTCATTCTACATTTTTGATACTAAAGTCATAACCCAAACCGTTAGCACCCTCTCACTCGAGCTCAATCCTTCACATAAGGGTCTCTTTGGCATTGCCCTTGCTACTACTAGTTTAGCCAAATGATCCATTCCCTCTACTAGCTTGTACCTATAAATACAAAAGAGCAATTAGATACTCAAGAGAAGAGCATTTCCGGAAGCCAAATGCATGCACAGGTTTCTCAACAAAAATAAAAGAAGACAACCCAAAATATTAAGTCAAATACCACACAATCTGAAATACTATTAAGAAAGTTTCCTAAACAAACAAGAGTTCCAAAAGGAAATAAAATTTACATATAGATGAATAAAACAAAACTTACCCTGGGAATCAACCCAAATCCTCCTGCTTACTAAGTATGCAATTAGTCCAGGAATTCTACAGAGTAAAAGAACGTCAAAGATTCAATATAACAACAATCACTTGCCATTGCTTCATTCTATACGAATGCAGTGCATCCATAGAAGACATCGTCTCCAGCAAGTAGGCCTAGAAACAATAAGCATATTAGTGAAACACCAACCTTACATATTCGGAAACAACACTATCGAGTGTAAGAATAATATGTTCTCACCAAAAAAGAAAAAGGGAGCAAAAAATTGAGGTAATTATCACAGCAATGAGCAAACAACAAAAAAGAAAAAAAAAATGACAAAAACTTATAAAATGAAACAGCTAAAAACCATCATAACTACAAAGAGATAAGGCTTTACAATACTAAATAAAAGATGAACCAAGAATCCTAAGATGACGAGCCACAAAGTTCTAAACACACATGCATATTGAAGCAAAGTATTTCAAGTGGACATTCTGCAGTAGTTATGATCATCAAGCATAATATTCCAAAAGTAAAGACACAAACACAACTAATTACAACTTTGCGGGGGAAGAGGGATCACCTAACCGACTAGATCAAAATCAAACCAAATGAAAGACATGCCCACAAAGAGTCAAGACTCATGTAATTACATGCCATTTTCGTTGATCGAAGCACAATTATTATAAGATAAGAAGCTACAAGAATAATCAAAGCAGCACTCTAAGTATATATTATAGCTCAGTACCAGTTCATGTTCCAGTGGAGTGGGCAGTTTGAGATTAGCAATAATTCTGGGCAATGCACACGAAAGACAACCAGCTAGTATTTGAGAGCACTGAGGGCAGCAATGCAGCATTGAGTAGACGTGTAGAAAGATTTACCAAGTAAACTGTCATCTTTCCGAAACCAAAACGATAGGTCCAAATGAACCCTGCTTCCGGGGCTGTTGGGAGCACTATGGTCTTAGCTATGAGGAATGCTAAGACTCTCTCAAGGCATGGAGACAACGTCTGATAATAACCCTACGTGAGTGATTCCATTCAGAACATCTATTCACCAGTTATCAAGTAACTCATAGATTCGCAAGCTAAGTGAAACATGAGTCGTGATAGAAAAATTAGCAGAAGGATGAAACCAGTGGCTTAGCTAGGCCATGAGATTATATTTGAAAAAGTTCCAAAAGAGCAAAGATCCAATATTAAGAAAAAGATGGTAGGGTACAGTCAGCTAATCACTTGGATACACCATTATAATCAAAGCCATTACTCAAATATTATTATATTAGCACCAAAATTTCAATGCAAGCATTTATTAATAAATTTGACCAATTATACAACACCAATTATTGAAAGATTCTATAATAAAGAGAAATATGGAGAGTAAGTTTGGGAGGGGACTTAAATAATGAAAATTTCATTGTGTAATTGGCTTTATTTTTCATTCAGATCTTCAAATTAGAAAGGGAACAAGGATTTAGCAGACACCAAGAGGAGTAGGAGCACAATTGAAACAAAAATAGAATTAGCAACAGACAAAGGTGAGAAGTAGAATTCTAACTGTTGGGAGACAATCTTATATGGTCTTGAACCAGCCATGTTTGATGGGTAGACTGCCCATGCAGCCCTATTACTTTGTTAAGCTTTTCTTGGTGTTCAATTGCTTTCGAAACATTACAACGATTACACCTAAGCATTATAGATTTTAAAATTAAGTGCATCATTAATATGAAACCAAACTGCATTGTTGAGACACAGAGTTATCAAGCACTCAATTAATCTAAGGACCATAGATTTCATAGCAACAGTATGCAAATTTACCTTGCACCAACATATTGAAGTATGTTACTGCGCAGATATATTTACCTCACCCAAGTAGAGAAATTGAAACTAATTCAACAACCTAAATCTGCGTCAATCAGACACTGGAAATCAGTAGAACATTTCATATGGAAATCTACTTAATCATATCAAAAGCAAAGGTAATACATAAAATACGATCTTACGAAATTCAAAGATCATTCATTCAACATCCATTAGAATATGTTAACAAAATCCAAATGTAATTTAATGAAAGCAAACAAAGAAAGGACGAAATAGAGGAAGCCTTCGACATGAGCGAAACTCTAGCCGCAAAGAGGATTTCCAGTGTATGTGTAGCAAATACAGCGAAGCAGTTGAAGTAGCTATGGAGTCAAGAGGAGAGTGATCAGACACAAGGTGAGTGAAAGGATCAAATTCCATATCAATGGACAAAAACAGAACAATTGAGAACCAAAAAGTTATTCCAATTAAGCTCAAGCATATATCAACCTGTAAATTCTAACAATGAGATTTCCAATTTCAATCAATATCACAAAATCAACAACAATCACAACATCAATTGAAAAGAAACCCTACCAAATCAGAACTCATCATAAGCTCCAGCTTCAGAATCGAGAAAATTGCCATAAGGATTTTGATCTCCACAACTCGGAACCCTAAGTACACCATACAAACAACCAGCAATGCAACCGCCGCAATCACGCCAATGTGCGCATTCTCACCTACATCAAGGTGATTTTCATTGCTAGTAGGCACTAATTAATCATCTTATTTCACTTTTTCTAATTGCCCCTCCAGAAGAACAAATCTTCTGATCATTACAGAAGAGAGAACCCAAAAGACTTATGTTTTCTTTTATGTACTCACTATTTAGAGGTATTGTGATTACTATTATATAAATCCCACAACCACATCAAAAAAATTACTACCAGTAGAGGAACTTCTTGACAGACCATCGAAGCCTTTGCTCCTCCCAAGTTATAATTTTTTTATTCAAAATAAATTAAATTGGTAACTTAGCCCCTTCAAATAAAACTCCTGATTCCGCCCCTATTCAGTAAATAGCTCTCTCTAGATCCAGAAATGAGATCAAAAGGAGGAAATTACACCCAGAAAAATAACCAATTGAAAACAAATTTAAACCAAAAAAGAAAGATATACCTCTATACTCGAAGATTGGCAAAACAACTATTTTTACCAAATGTCCAAGAAATTAGATAGGCGCTTAAGTAAACAAATAAATAGGGAGACATTAAAGAGGTTGATACCTGTTTTGGGTAGGGAGAGAAAGGGATGATCGGATGTGGAGGTGGCAACGCCTTTCTCGATCTAGGTTGCTTCGTTTCATCGTCGCCTCGACGGAGGAATTGAGCACACCAAACGCTAAAACCAAGTAGTAGTTATGAACTCAATCAGATTTTGCCTCATATGAGAGATTAAATTGCTAACCCCTAAATGTGGTTGACTCAGTTGCTAAGTGATTCTATTTTTCTAAAGGTTTGTCGTAAATGAATAGCGGGAAGCTGAAAATTTTCAATTATTTTAAAGCCCTCCAAAATGATTTTCTATTCGGGAGAATATCCCGCTTGTGTGTGCACGAAATTGATTTTTGCGACGAGATTGTGAATATCTACGACGAGATATTGCGCTCATGGTAAGAAGTTAATGTTATTGACAACGGGAGTTAAAACTCGTCGTAATACATTACCATTTTCGACGAGAAATGCGTACGGTCGTTAAGATCGATCGTAAATAAAACCTTTTCTTGTAGTGAAGGCTGTATGCACTTGGTCTTCTTCCGACAAAGGGATCTGATGGTATCCTGCATTTGCATCCATAAAGCTTAATAGAGCATGCCCAACATTTGAGTCCACCAGCCTATCGATCTTGGGTAGGAGGTAGTCATCCTTCGAACATACTTTATTCAAGTCCGTGAAGTCGACACACATATGCCAAGATCCGTTAGGCTTTTTTACAAGCACAACGTTTGAGATCCATTCAGTGTATTGACACTCTTTAATGAGGCCGGCTTCAAGTAGCTTCTTGACTTCAGCCGATGCCGCTTGATTCCTCTCGAGTCCAGCATGCCTCAACTTCTGCTTGATCGGCCAAAATCCTTCCTTGATGTTCAACTCATAGGTCACGACCGAGGGGTCTATTCCTGGCATCTCTTCAGCTGAGTACGCAAATACATCTTGATACTCCCTCAGCACATGAATGATGGACTCTCTCAGGACTTAGATTTTTTCCGACTCTTACAGTTGGAGTAGGGTCATCTCCGAGGGGGACCTTATCATCTTCCTCTACCGGCTCTGGACGTCCATATTGCTTTGGATTCTCTGACATGTAGATGTTTAACACTGACGAAGGGGGTTCATCCACCTCCATCTCTTTTCTTTTCAATTTCCCGTCATCCTTTGGTGAGGAGCCACTGCCAAGGTTCTTTAGACTACTAACGTAACACTCTCTTGCTGAGCGTTGATCACCATAAAACTTCCCAACTAAACCATCATCAGTTTCAAATTGCAAGAGAAGCTGATAGGTTGAGATGGCAGCTTTAACTTGATTTATAAGAGGTCGGCCAAATATGAGGTTGTATGACAGAGAGATGTCAACTACCAAAAAGTTTACGGGAAGGCTCCTTCCCTTTTCTTTTCACCCAATCGAACTGGCAGCTTCATTGTACCAACAAGATAGACGGATTGTCCTCCGAACCCAACTAATGGTTGGTTGATGGGTAAAAGGTCTTCCTCCTTGTATTGAAGTTGTTTCAAGCAATCTCATGTTATGATGTCAGCTGAACTTCCACTATCGATCAAAACTCTCTTGACTAGAGAATTGGCCACCTTCACTTAAACCACCAAAGGGTCGTCGTGGGGTACTTGAACATTCCTGCCACTCTCATCACCAAAAACCATTTGAGGGCCTTTTGATCTTGCTGAGGGAGTTTCGACCTCAAGGACTTGATGTCGGAGGGTTTGAAGGTGGTTCTTGCGCGCATGGCCGGTTAGGCCTCCGGAGGCAAACCCGCCTGTTATGACGTGAATGCATCCGATGGTGCGGCTCTGAGCTTCATTCTCCTTTTGCTTTCCTTCTCACCTATCTAAGGGGTACTTCAAATAACGATTAAGCTTTCCTTCATCCGCCAGCATATCAAGAGCTCTTTTTAACTCCCTACAATCTCCAGTAGTGTGACCACACTCCCGATGGAACTCGCACCAGAGGCTTTTATCTCGCCTGTCGGCGTCCTTATGGGGTTCATCTTTGGGAGCATGTCTTTGTTTTTGATGTCCAGGTAAATCTTGCGTCTATCGACTCTGTATCGAGAGTCATCCCTCTCACCTTCTACCTTTCTATTTCTTTTGTTTCTATCTTGATTTCCGTCATCATTCCTTCTCTTCTTTCCTCGATCGGTTGAAGGGTTGCAGATGTCGGAGGCTTGAATAAACCTCTCAGCCCTCCGCATTGCCTCGGAGAATGTTGAAACCTTATCCTTAGCTAAAGACCATTTGAACTTCCCTGTTTAAGTCTGGCTAGGAGGGCAGTGAAAGCAACGTTCTCTTCAAGGTCTGGGATGAGGAGGGATTCAGAATTGAACCTTTGAATGTACTCTTTCAAACTCTCATCATCCGCATGTTTGATGGACATAAGGTGGATATTCGTTTTCCTCTGTCTTTTTCCAGCAATGAAGTGTTGAAGAAATAAGCTCGAGAGCTTTGAGATTTGAGTTATGGTTCCTGGTTGAAGGTTACTGAACCAAGTTTTAGCAATACCTTTCAAGGTGGTGGGGAAGAATCTACACCAAGTGGCTTCGCACCCCGTTTGCACACTCATTTGCGCCTTGTAGGCCGCGAGGTGGTCTTAAGGGTCTGTCTTTCCATCATAAGGGTCAATAGTAGGAATTTTGTCTTTAGGAAAGACGGGAGTCTCCATGATCTCTTGACTGAAGGGGGTCAATGATGTAAGGTTTCCCAACCTTGCCAGCCTACGCGGAGGGGAATCTTGATGTCTTGGCTGAGGGGTATCCCTAGGAGTCCTTCTTTCATTCCCTCTTCCACTTTGATTGGGTATGTTAGCTTGTCTTCTATGAGAGGTTGTCGAGTTTTCTGTTGTATCGTGGTTTCTAGTTGATCCATGACGAGAGAGTTGATTTGGGCCTCTAGTTCTAGATTGAGCTTCAGTTTCTTCTCGTTGACGGGGTCCTTTACGATGAGAGTTGTCACGCCTGAAGTTGAGGATATCTCGAGCATCGAGAGTACCCTGTCTTAACCTTCTCTCAATGATAACTTCTCTGGCATCTCCTAGTTGAGCTGATCGAGGGGGTGGTGATGGTTATGGTTGAGGGGGGTTCCTGGTTAAGGATCCCTTCTACCTGTGAGCCGTCTCCCTTGGATGAGAGGGGTCTCTTGTCCTTCGAGAAGGCCCTTCACCTCCATCCCTCATGTTGAGAATGAGAGCCCTCAAACTACGATCCAAGTTATCATTGATCCTGCTAGCCAATTGCTCCAGATCTCGATGTCTGACCGGCTGAGGGCCATCCACTTCTTCGTGGGGAGTATCCCCATTAGGGTGGAAAATCTCCTCGAGCACATGATCATGATGAGAGGATAGAACATGTTCTCTCCTAATGGTATCCGTTGACCGCGGGCGTCTTGTTCTAGCCATAGCTTTTTGTTGATTATCCCCACAGACGGCACCAACTGTTTTCGGAACAGAAATATTTGTATTTGTATGAGAGTATTTTGGGAATTTTCTTAGCCGCTTGCCCGCAATAGGGATCCAAGAGCCTGCAAAACAAATACGATAGACTGCACCGGGGGTGGTTCCGGGATCGCCCCTCCGACGCTCAAGTTAGATTACTTTTCTAAAAGTACGAAAAAGGAGGTTTAGAGTAATCAGAAAAAGTTACCTGAAATTATGGTGCTAATCAGATATTTATAGGGTACTTTGATGACAGAACCGTAATTATTAAGATAATCAAGAGTAATTCCGTAATAAGGAGTATTACGGGTCTTTTTAAGAATAATGGGCTTAGCTTAGTGTTAATGAGGGTAATTTAGCCATTTAAACCCTAATTGGGCTAAGACCTAAATTAGCCCAAAAAACACCACCTCAGCCGAGAGAACCAGCACCACTATCCTTGAAACCCATCCCAACCCAGCTAAAACCCCACCTCAGCCCAGAATACCACCACCACCCTTCTTAAAACCCCAACCCATGAATCTCCTCCTCCAATGGAGCAAGACCCATCTCTTGCTGAGAAAGAAAAGCTTTCGAACTTGAAAGCATTATATCACAGACTCCTTACTAAAACTGTTGAAAAGCGTCAAGAAATAAGCGCCATTTATGAGGCAAGAAATCTTTAGAGTCTGAGTTGGGTTCACTTCAGGCTGAGTTGGCCCGTTTGAAGGATGCTCAAACAGGTGTTTAGGTGGCGAAGGAGGTGATAGGTGTGTTCTTGGAATGAGAAATGGTGAAAGAAATGGAGTTACCGAGGAAGGAGAAAGAAGAAATGGAAAGAATTTGAGGGTGTTGTTAAGGAGAGAAATGAGATGGAGAAAGTTAAGATTGATGGTGATTTTGAAATTAGGGGGGGTGGAGAAATTGGAGATAAATCTTAGGAGTGAGATTAGGAAGGAGAAGGAGTTGGTGAAACATGTGATTTGATTCAAGAGCGGAGTGAGTTGAATAAAGAGTTGGGTTTTGAAATGAGGAAGTGAGTGAATTGAGGAGGAAGGTTGTCGAGGCGGAAGCGAAGGAGAGGAGTGTAAGGGAGGTGTTGGGAGGGTTGAAGACGAAATACGAGGTTGCGGCGAGGGAGTTGGAGGAGCAGGAGATGGACGTTGACGGTGGTGGAAACTAGAGGTGTGTTGACGGTGGGTGAGGAGTGAGGAGAGGTCGGCGGTATATTTTAAAAAAAGAGCACAAAAAGGAATTAAAAAGAAAAAAAAAGAAAAAAGAAAAAAATAAAATATTCATGTGCAAGTCATGTGATGACCTTGTGACATGTTGTAGCGAGTTAACAGGTCACCGGACCCTATAAAATCAAACTCGTGTAATAGTTGGTACTTATCAATAATAATCAATAGTTGAGTTGGTTAATAGAAGACTGATCATAGTTAGTACTTTCAATATCAAATTCTCTTTTGTAATATTTACGTTAGATCTTTTTGAAATGAATCCTTTTGAACCTAAAAAAGCTACCTAAATAAGCTATATATCAAACATTCAATTGATTTTTCATATGATCACACCTTTAATTTCACCGAATTAGGCCTTTGTTACGTTTGGTCGTGAGCTTATTTATTAAGATTGGTAATAAGCTAATTGAGCAGAATAAGTGATAGGCTAAAGTCGTATCACCTAATCAAAGATAATTCCTAAAGTCCTCTAACAACAATAGTCAAGGGAAGTAGGGTCGAATCCACAGGGAGACAGAGTTTCTATGTTAATATTCAATCAAATAACTACTTCGGATGAAATCAGATAGGAAAGACTAAACTACTAATTAAATTAAGAGAATGAGAATTAAACTGAAGGTTTATCTATGAATTAAAAGTCTAGGGCGATAGTTCGGTCCACCATGCTTATAAGGTTATACCATTCAAGAGGTTCAAACAACTAACATCACCTAGGTTTAGAATCGAACGATTAGAGCAGGTGTTAAGCTTATGGTCAGGTCTCCACGCTCATGATTCAACATATGCAGTATGGTCACAGACATAATCAAAATAAGTAATGTGTTCTAAGCATCTAAAAGTAAGACTGATCTATACCAACGATTATTAGCTAGACATAACTCATGAAATTGGCCACTAACATAAATTATGGATTCACGAACAAATCACATTACAATCGCTCTAATCAAAACTTAGAAACTAGAGCGATTCAATTAGCAATCGTGGCATAAACATGGTTTTCCTCCCGAAAACCCTAGTAAAGGAAAATACTCAAGGAGTGTCCTTAATCAAGGAGTTTCATGAAGGTGGACTTGCTGGACACTTTGGGATCGAAAAGACATTAATGCTTGTGAGTGAGTACTTCTTTTGGCCTAGATTGGCAAGAGATGTAGAGTTCTTGATCAAGAGGTGCTTGATTTGTCAAAAAGCTAAGGGTCACTTGCTACCTCAAGGGTTGTTTATGCCCCTTCCTATTCCTCAAGCACCATAGGAGGATGTAAGATTGGATTTTATCACTGGATTACCTAGAACCCAACGCTAAAAAGATTCAATCATGGTGGTGGTTGATAGGTTTTCTAAGATGGCACACTTTGTGGCGTGCCATAATACTAATGATGTTGTTTCTTGTGCTAACTTGTATTTCAGGGACATTGTTAGATTGCATGGAGGTCCAAAATCAATGGTGAGCGATCCAGATTCCAAGTTCTTAAGTCACTTTTGGTTTACACTATGGAAGAAGATGGGGACAAACCTCAAATTCAGTACCTCTAGCCACCCTCAAACGGATGGCCAAACAGAGGTCACCAATAGAACCCTAGGAACCCTAATTCGAGCCCTAGCCACAAAAATCCCTAAACAATGGGAGGATATGTTACCTCATGCTGAGTTTGCATATAATCGAGTTCCTAGCAAGACTACTGGCCTTAGTCCATTCTTTGTGGTCTATGGTCAAAACTCTTGCATCCCTATTGACTTAGCCCCTTTCTCTACCACCACAAAATACAGCCATGAAGCCGAAACTAGAGTGAAGGAGATCCAAAAACTCCATGAATATGTGAGAGAGAAGATTGAAAAAGCCAATGAGAAAACAAAAGAGAGGATAGACAAGAAAAAGAGAGATGTTCAATTCAAAGAGGGTGACATGGTTTGGATTCATCTTAGGAAGGAACGTTTCCCTTCTAAAAGAAAGTTTAAACTAATTCCAAGAGCCGATGGTCCTTTCAGAGTTCTTGAGAAGGTTAACAACAATGCATACAAGATCGAATTGCCGGGAGATTATGGAGTTTCAGCTACCTTCAATGTTGCTAATTTGACTCCATTCTATGATGATGAAGAAGAGTTACCAAGTTTGAGGTCAAACTCCTCCAAAGAAGGAGAGGATGATGGAGGTCCATCTAGTTCCATTGATCCTAAGACTAAGAACATGGTTGCTTCCACTTTAAGGGATCTTCTGAATTCCCTTAAGTCCATTGAGTCCTTTGAAAATGTCCTTAGCTTAGTTAATTAATTTTACCTAAGTTATTATCTTTATTGCTTTATTAGGAGTCTTAGAATAACCATATGTACTCTTGGTTAATTTAATATCATATTAGATTAACTAGGATAGTATTAGTTGAGTTGTAATTTTATTTCTTTTCATTAGAAATTCCAATTAGGGTTGTATGATACTTTGGACGTGTGAGGCTGATACTCAAGCAAAGAGAGGCGCCTACAATCAAGGAAGATCGACTACAAAGAAGGAAACAATCAAGAAGATCGACTAAGGAGCAAGGAATGAATTAACCTAGACATTTCCTAAAATCTAGACGTGCAAACAAGGAAGGAGTATGGAAAAACTGATCTTTTCCCTATTAAGATCAAGATAGACGCCTATTTCAAATCATCTTTGATTTAGTCTCCTACTTTCAAGGGATAAATGAGGGAATCAAGGAGAAGATAAGAGAAGGTGGAATTTCGGCCAAGCTACACATTCAAGATAGATTTTCGACCTTAGTTAGGATAGATTTTCATTACTTAACCTCGTAGGTTAAGAGTAGCATTTTATTTTTATTATTTACTTTAATTTTCGTAAATTAGGATCAAGGACATGTATTTAAAGGACTACAAGCTTAATGAAATGGACACTTGACTTTGAATCCGAAAACCTTGAGTTTTTATTTGCTTTGATTAGTTCTCTAGTTAATCTAAGTGCCTTTGCTAGCTTAATTCTTTAGCTTGAATTAAGTGGTGTTCTTAGGAACCTTAACTTAACTTAGTGGTGAATCTATATCTGAGTTAAAATAAGATAAGCTAAAAACTATCATACTTATATTTCGACTATTCCATAGTCAGAATATAACAACATCCTACTCAAAAAAATAAGCAAAAAACGGAAACCCATAATATATACTACCTCCACTTTTTAACACTCGCATCATTAAGAGTTTTTACGCTTTCCCATGCACAATTTAAACGTTAAATATCTACAAAAAATTAAACAAAATGAATATTAATAATCAACACATCGAGGCAAATCTAACTAGACCCCACTTGACTATAATTTTAATTACATATAAGTCACAACTTTAATTATAAGAGACAGAAGTGAAATAGTGTCACAATGAGAAATGATGCGAGTATTAAAAAGCAGAGGAAGTATATAAAATAAAATTTTAAAATATGATTATGGGCCAAAAACCCTTAGAAGCCCATCTTTTGAAGTCATAGAAACCTGATCCCACAAGTTTGCATGCTCTCGCACACACAATTTCACAACACCTTGTTCAATCTTCGAGCAGCCTCCGCTGTCTCCTCTCCTCTCTTATGCAGCCAGACGCCCACCGTCAGCTTTCAGTTGACCACCGTCAGACTGCTCGCAGTACTTCTCCACAGGCTTCAAATCAGTGTTAGTTTCCATGTTTGCTTAACTACTTTGCTTTGCCTCGTTTTTCTTTTCTTTTTCTAATTTTTGAATCAAAAATTCATAATGGTTGTTAGCCTCGTTATTAGAATTTATTTGAGCTTATCTAAAAGCCAAAGTGAAACATGAAAGGGTATCTAGGTTTTATATAGTAATTAGCATATCGTTGTTGGCTTATTCCTCTCACTGATTAGACTAGCTAATTGTAGTTGTTTTAAATTACACGCGGATCCAGAATTTAAAAGATGGGGTTACTATTTTGAAATAAATCAACCATTCGGCAAAAGAAATTTAAATATAACAAAAATCAATATAAACATAAAATTAAACTTTTAAATTACAAATAGTTCAAAAGAGTGCGATTACAATTACATGATCTCAAGTGCAATTTTACAATTGCATCCTACGAGTTTTCATGTTTTGGAAACGACTTATTGCATCATCATCACGAATTTGCAAGAAATAGTCTCTTGCAATAAATGTAACTAAATTCCAATCCTAACAATTATATAATTATTATTTAATTATATATTTATATAAGGAAAAATTGTGAATAACCACCTGCACGATACACCTATTTCAAAATAACCACCCCATTTTGGTTTGTGTTTAAATAACCACCTCTCATTTCCTTAACTTTTTCAAATACCCACCTGTTAACGGAATTTTCTAACGCCGTTAAGTGTGATGCCCAAATTCTTACTAAATTATCCTAACTACTTCCAAAATTTCACTAATTACCTTACTAATCTATAATTTGACTGGTCAAATTATGATTAACATTTTTAAAATCTTTTTTTTATTTAATTTACAATTTTTTAAACTATATATTTTTGATATATGACACGGTAATGGACACAAATTTCGAGACAATATTTAATCGCGTTTTTAATACTCAAGACTACGTTTTTTCGAAAAACGGACACCACCGTATGCCCTCTATGGACACGAATTTTGAGATTCCCTACGAAACGAGTACCTACAAGCCGGCTTTTCGGACACGTACTTCGAGACGCCTTTTTCGGACAGAATACAAAGTTTTTTCGAAAAACGGACACCGACTTGTAGGTACGGCGGTGTCCGTTTTTCGAAAAAACGTGTTCCATCCAAAAAAATTGTCCCGAGTACGTGCCCGAAAACCCGGCTTGTAGGTACTCGTTTCGTAGGAAATCTCAAAATTCGTGCCTATAAAGGGCGTACGGTGGTGTCCGTTTTTCGAAAAAAACGTCGTCCCGAGTATTAAAACGCGATTAAAAATTGTCTCGAAATTTGTGTCCATTACCGTGTCATATATCAAAAATATATAGTTTTAAAAATTGTATAATTGAATAAAAAATATTTTTAAAATGTTAATCATGATTCGGTGTCCGTTTTTCGAAAAAACTTTATATTCCATCCGAAAAAAGAGTCTCGAAGAACGTGCCCGAAAAGCCGGCTTGTAGGTACTCGTTTCGTAGGGAATCTCAAAATTCGTGCCCATAAAGGGTGTACGGTGGTGTCCGTTTTTCGAAAAAACGTCGTCTTGAGTATTAAAAACGCGATTAAATATTATCTCGAAATTTGTGTCCATTACCGTGTCATATATCAAAAATATATAGTTTAAAAAATTGTAAAATTGAATAAAAAAAGATTTTTAAAATGTTAATCATGATTTGACCAGTCAAATTATAGATTAGTAAGATAATTAGTGAACTTTTGGAGGGAGTTAAAAAAGTTGAGCCCTAAAACTAACGGTGTTAAGATTTTCCGTTAAGAGGTGGGTATTTCAAAACGTGAACATAAGTAGAGGTGGTTATTTAAATGCAAAACAATTTGGGGTGGTTATTTTGAAATTGGTGTATCTGACAGGTGGTTATTCATAATTTATCCTTTATATAACATCTCCAAATCGAATTCTATCATTGTACCAAAATGAGCAACAAACTAACTACCTCTTGAATCTTGAAACATTTAAATTAATTCTTATTTGACATTGATCCTTTCGTTCTGAATCCGCCAATCTTTAGTTCGTTGAGCAATTTCATTAAGTTTTTGTTGAAGATTCTGGTTTTGGTAGCTGCGAAAGAAAAACAACCGAAATTTGGAATTATGAAAGCCAGATTTAGTCTTTCTTCATTTCTCAAGCTCAAAGTAGTTACAGAACATCGGGCATGCTCAAAGCTGTTAAAATTGAGATTCTACTTTGAAGCGTAAAGCGGTCTTACAATCGGATCTCAAAATCGAATCGTAAAATGTATGATTTAAATATTGATCATTTTATAAGTTTAAAATGACTAATAATTGGAAAAATATTGTTTACCCATGAATTAAACGATATTAACCATATATGTCTATTAATAGTTTCGGTAGCATGAATAAACTTGATTTAGATATATGAGATTTTCGCTAGTACACAAAAATGCATAGAATCGCAACTCGAATCACAAGACCATATTTGAATCATAAAATCGTAAGATTCTACGTTTGAATCGGAATTTTAACAACTATGCACGTGCCCAAAAAAATTTACATTGGGTTGTGCAACTTGCTCCCTATGCGGATCTTCAGACAGTTAAAAAATGATACTTTTCTCTATAAAGGAAGCCAACTGTTACGAAAAAAGATAACATTATTAATATTCTCCATTCTAAATATAATTATATGCGATTGCAACGACATTATCTTCACCTTAATTTTCTTCTTAGGTTTCCGGGTTGATCAATTCTAATCAAATTTGTTAAGCAAGGTTCAATCAATCGTGAATATAAAGTGAAATCACAAGTGATCAAATCTAATCACATTTAGTTATTTTAGTGGGGATAAGTTCAAGTAGTGAGAAGACACCCTCCCTATATTAAATTCCTCCAAATTTAATCGTCAAATACGTAGGACCTGTTCTTTTCGGCATAAAACAGTTGAACTGAATTAAATTGAACTGAACTGAATTGAACTGAACTGAACTGAATTGAAATGAATTGAACTGAACTGAATTGAAATGAATAGTGATGTGTGAGAGTAAAAGTACTGAATTGAACTGAAAATAAGTTGGGGAGAACAGACGCGTATTGAAAACGCCAAAATGAATCAATTAGAACAAAAATGGGTTGCCTAGACTATACGCATAGGAATGTAGTCTCTATTGTTTTTAGAGTTTTTATTTTTGAAGAATTAACCCTCAACATATTAACGGTTCTTTCTGTTCTTCTTTTTTACAAAAATGGGTTGCCTAGACTATACGCATAGGAATGTAGGACAAGAGGGGTCATTTAACATAACATACTCTCTATTGTTTTTAGAGTTTTTATTTTTGAAGAATTAACCCTCAACATATTAACTGTTCTTTCAATTCTTCTTTTTTAATAATGATTTTCTTCTCACTCCCAATAAATATTATATTTAAAAAAAAAAGTGGTATATTTATCGATTAAGGTAATATAATTAATAAATAAAGTACTCCCTCCATTCTCATTTGATGTTTTCATTTTCCTTTTCGGGATTTTTTTAAAAGTTCTTTCCACTTTGAATCTTTTTCATTTACGAATATTTGTTTCTCCATCTTAACCTTCAACAACTACACACTTTTTTAAAATTTTTGTCTTACACATGGGGCCTGTTCTCTTCGGCATAATTCAGCTGAATTGAACTAAACTGATTGGAGCTGAGCTGAATTGAACTGAACTGAACTGATTGGATCTGAACTGAACTGAACTGAACTGAACTGAACTGAACTGAATTGAATTAAATAAATATATAAATAATATTTAAACAATAATAATATGAATATTAAAATAAAAATTATAATGATAAGTAATAATAATGAATAATAATAATATAGTATTTTGGATATTTTTAAATGATAGTTATATTAATAATCATAAATTATTATTATTAATAATAATGATTAATGATTATAATGATAATTAATAACAATTATTTTATAGTCTTTGTATTAATATATTAATACTTGATGATGATTATATAATAACAATAATATCTAAGAAGTAAATTAATATTACTATTTTAATAATTAGATTTAATAATATTTAGTAATAAAATAATGGTTGGGTTGGACCGTGCAAAATTGCATCATAAACCGTTTTGACGTGATTTGATTGGTTTATGTTTTTGACCTAAACCAAGTTCCTCGCCCTAATGATAATAGTAATAAACTAATAATAATGAATAAAGCTATAATAAACAAAATAATATATAGATATAATAATGATAATACTTAAGAATAATGATATAAAATAAATAATAATAATAATAATAAGAGTAATTAGTAAAATAAATTGGACCAACATAATAAAATATTTAACATAATGGTTATAAAAGAATGGAGCTGAACTGAACTGAATTGAATTGAATTGAACTGAACCAAACTGAACTGAACTGATTGGAGCTGAACTCAACTGAACTGAACTGAAAATAAGATGGGGAGAACAGGCCCATGGCCTACTTTAGAATCACTTGTTTCTCAATCATCTACTTTTCTTTCTCTCTTACCTTTTCAAAAACAAAAAGGTATAAAAGTACAATTTATACTTCCTCCGCTTTTTTTACTTGCATCGTTTTTCATTTTTGGAAGTTGCAAATTACTTGCATCATTTCCTTTTAGGGAAATACTTTCTTTCTATCTCTCTCCAATCACATGGGTCCCCTTTTTTCCCCTCTATCTACCTTTCTCATCTCCTTAATTCTTGTGCACGTGCTCAATGATGCAAGTATAAAAAAAGGAGGAAGTATAATATAAATTAAAAAGATTCTAATTCATCTCAATTTGCATTGGTTTTCCCCCAATTTCCAATGAGAACATCAGGTGAGAACGAAAGAGTAATATATTTATGTTAAACTTAAGATATTACATTTTATAAATAGAGTAGTATATTCAAGAATTTAATAAAACAAAAAAAAGTAATTACTTGTAGTATATTTTTAGAATAAAGTAGTACTCTTTCTGTCTCATATTACTTGATACACTTCCCATATTCGTCCATCCCATATTACTTGATACACTTTTAAAACTAGCATGGTCCTACGCTAAAAATATACTTTATCCGTTTCTAAATAAGTGACATACTTTCCTAATATGGAAATGTCACAATAAGTAACACCAAGCTCAAAATAGGATATATTTTAAATGATAAAATTACATGATTACCCTTACTCAAACAATATACTTCATATCAATTGATTATTTAGTTAAAGTATCAATTCTCTTTTTAATTGTGGTCCTCAACTTTCTCTCAAACCTCCTTGGTTTCCCCTCACTTTTTTTACGTTCCACTTATTTAGAAAAAGAGGAAGTATATTTTATTATGGGATGAGTCGACATTCGTCCTATTGCATTCTCTTTCTTTAACTTTTTATTTTACTTTTGCAATACATCTCTGGCCCACAATTGTCTCACATTGTACTTTATGGACTTAAATAATACGAGTAACTAACTACTCAAAATAAAATAAACAAGTCAAATAATACTTCTAAAACTCTATGTCGATCAAATTGTATTGAGTAATATGAGATAGAGGGAGTAGCTCATAGTATCTGGTGTTAAATTATACTCCATCCGTTTCTCAATAATTGTTACGCTTTCCTTTTTAATACGTTTCACAAAAATTGTTACACTTTACTTTCACCGTTTTGGGATATATGGCCCCACCAATTTTTTATTCTTTATACTCTCCTAATGTTAATTTTTTATTTTTTATTCTCTCTTCTAAAATTACTTTTTCCTATCATTGTCATGCTTTTATAACCACTTTCTTGATTCTTGTGTTTTTGAAAGTGTAACGATTTTAAGGAAACGGAGGGAGTAATGCATTAATGCGTAGTCTATCAACCCCTAGCATATCTCTCAGATAGGAAGTGTCCATTACAGAGAGCTTGCTATCTTCAAAGATTGGCATCTCACCACACGCATTTTCATAGTTCCACATCAGATTCGACACTCCCGCACTTGAATCTTCGATATTCCTAAGATTTGAAGGTTAGTTGAGGACTAATTTCACTACTAAGTATTAAGATTTGAAATTTGTAGCATTTTATCTGCTGAAGAATTCTTAATCTATTTTGTTGATACATTGAATTTTTATTGTTTTTTTTATTCATTGATAAGCAACAGTAGCAGTTTGTAAGCGACTGTAGCCTTGTAGGCTTCAAATCTCGATTTAGCTCAAGCCGGTCCCTCACTAAAACCCTTCTGGTTAGGGTTTTGTGCGATTTGGTAATTGGTGGTGATATCTTTTGGCGAATTGAGAAGATGATGATTTGGATGGTGTTTTAGTGGGCGTACGCGTATGAAGGAATGTGCTTGGGGTCGCCATTGTTGTAGAGGGGGGAGGGAGAGAGAGAGCGGAAGGAGAGAAAGAGGGGAACTATTACCTTCAAATGGGGGCAATAGTTACCTAGAGGGGTAGTGGGTAATTATTACCCCCATAATAAGGGTAATAGTTCCCCTCTTTCTTCTATTTTCCTCCTACCACCACCGCATTATCCTCTCTACCACCACAACTCTATCCCATATCACCACTTTAAATACCTTAGTTTTCCTATGTTTGACTTTTATTACCCTTTAATACATTACCCCCATCCCAAACATGCCCTTAATGCAATATTAATCCATAAAAATAAGCTATGGATCCATAGCATCACTAGATAATTTTGCAACGGATACATGGGATCTGTAGCCAACATTATTACGAAATTCAGCATACCCGTAGAGAACTTAAGCTACTACGAATCCTGATCTGTCGGTAATTGCATATACTATGATCACAATTTCCTTGCTGAAGTTACGTTCAGGTGATTTGTTAAATTTATTAATGGCACTTCTTATATGTTCTCTTTGTTACACAGGTGAAAGAATTCTGATCATCCTCCGCAAGTGCGTTCCTCTGCTTCTCCCTGCACCATATTTGATTAAAGTTTCCTTGAACCTCTATAGCAAACAGGTAAACCCCCCCCTCTCTCCTTCATTCTCATTCCCTCTCGAATCCAATGGATATATTTGATTCTTGTCTCGATCCCCAACAAATCGAACCACCAAAAACCCAAATCTCAAGCAACAACAACTTCATCGATGAAGATATATTCAGTTCTTCCATAAACTTGGAAGAATCCCACATTAACGAAGGTTATAAAGATGGGTATAAAGCTGGTCTTACCTTGGGCAAGCAAGAGGGCTCTGAAGTGGGTTTAAAACATGGGTTTGAGTGTGGTGAAGAGCTTGGGTTTTACCGTGGTCTTATTGATGTTTGGACCTCTGTGATTCGAATTGAACCCAGTTTCTTCTCTGCTCGGGTCCAAAAGAGTATAAATCAAATTCAAGAGTTGCTTGAGAAGTATCCATTTATGGATCATGAAGATGAGAGCAAAGATGACATTTTAAAAGAGCTTAGGTTGAAGTTTAAGGCTATTTCTGCTACTTTAGGAGTTAAATTGGAATACAAAGGATACCCAAAAATGTCTGATGCTCATGACTATTGAGTTTTCTACGTAAGCAAGGTATACTTAGGTCACTCAAGTTGCATTAAGTTGTTATGATTTTCTTTTAATGGCTACCCTTGTATTGCTAGAGCAAGACCATGTAATTTTAGGGGTTTAGTAAGGCTGGAGTGGTGGGTTTATATGAGTAAACAACAGGACTACTTTTGCATTGATTGGTAGAACGGTGCTTATCTTGAAAGGCTAAAAGTTTCTATGAATCACACTCACTTGGAAATACATGGAGCAGTACCACTGTGTCTGGTTTGATGCTACCGAGAGTGGTTTTAGAATGTTCAAGTTATTTATACACGAATTATGATGGTTGGAGATTGTAATAATAATTTTTGCATTATCCCATCGGAATTGGGTTTGATAAACTCGAAGCTTAGTTTAATTGTTTGTTTTTAAGGTAGAAATCTTAAAAGTTTTTGCTGGGATGAATTTTGAGGAGCTTTGTAATCATGGATCCATAGGGGATTCCCTAAATCAATATCTTACTTTCTTAAAACACTCTTACCTAAAATTTGAGATTAAAATTCTGATTGATCATCAAAAATACAAATTTAGATTATTTTTGGCTTTGGGATTATGATTACTAAGTGAAGCTGGTTCATTATACATTATAGCCATTTGGGTTCACGTTGTTGTCGATGTCATTATGCGTATTACTATATGCACGGCGGTGCCTGCATGATATGATATTTGCTGGTTGCTGATAAATATATATTAGACGTGCAGAGTTTGTGGTCTGTATAAGCGTGTCTTCTAGATTTTTAATGGTATTTACATAACCTTGGCATATATCTTTCCTGTAGATTGGGAAGATTAGTTGGAAAATATAAAATGCTAAAAATGGCACTTGCTTGTTGCAAGTTATACATCTCAGAAAGCCGCAACAAAGCTGCTCTTGAGTCTATCGAACGAGCTGCCAAGCTTTTCCGTGAAGCTAAAATTATCAATAAGTTTGAAGATGAAGCTTATAACAGAGTTGGTTATACTCTTGTCTCTAAGCTACCTCAAAGTTTGACTTTGGATATCTGCCCTCCAAAAGATGCTCCTTTTGCAATGGTTGCATCTGCTTGCAAAGCAATTGACTTTAATGTGCATAGTGGAAGCCATCCTCGTCTTGGAGTTGTTGATCATATCTGTCTTCACCCATTGGCCAATACTTCTTTGGAGCAAACGGCTATTATTGCAAGGTCCTTGGCCAAAGATATTGGCACCAAACTTAAAGGTGTGTATACTTTATATAGCACTTTAAACCTGGAAGTAAAAGTATGAGGATTCACTGCATTGATTGAGTAGAAAATGGAAATGATTCAGTTTTTGAAGCTGTGGCTGTCATACTTCTTTGAATTTAATCCTGTTTGGGTGTTGATGCTGGTTTTTTTTGGTGTCATCTTGATGCTTCATGATGATCCTACGGATGAAGATAAGCAGCTTAGAGTACACACAGGCCGAATGTACACCTACAAATGCAAAGAGGATAACTTTTTTATCTACTGGATTGAACACATAACTAGTGGCTGCTACCTAATGACACTAGTAGATTTGGGCTTGATCACACATCAATTTGGTTTTTTGTTCCATGGTTTTCTGGAATCTTATACCTTTCTTATGCACCTAGTATGTAAATTCTGCAGTTCCTGTCTTTCTGTATGGAGCAGCGCATGAGAAAGGACGGACTCTTGATTCAATTAGAAGAGAGCTTGGCTACTTTATGCCAAATACTGAAGGAAATATATGGGCTGGTGGGTCAAATTCAGAGCATTTACCGTTACATCCAGACGAAGGGCCATGTCAAGTCGACCCATCTAAGGGCGTTATTGTAATTGGAAGTACAAAATGGGTGGACAACTACAATGTCCCAATATTTTCGACAAATATTTCAGCTGTTCGTAGAATTGCCAAAGTCATTAGCGAAAGAGGAGGCGGACTTCCATCAGTGCAAGCTATGGCGCTTACTCATGGAGACGGAACCATTGAGGTCGCTTGTAATTTACTGGAACCGAGCAAGGTTGGAGGGGATCAAGTTCAGGTTGAGGTCGAACGCGTTGCACGGGAAGAAGGTGTGGTGGCTGGAAAGGGTTACTTCACTGATTTATCACAAGAAAAAGTTATTAGCACATTTTTGGGGACTGGAGATTCATCTGCTGACCATCACTCAAATGATCTGTGATTCTCATGTTAAATCATTGTTTAATGGTCAATGATAATACGAGTCTCATGTTTATATTGTTGTCTCAGACTCCAATATCTCATTATAACATCATATTTACAGATTATAATTTTGTTTCTAAACCCAAACCTTGTTCTGCTTAGAACTGCAAGGTGTTTTTCACGTGAATCCATAATATGCAATGAAAGCTTTGCTATTATACAAAAGGGAAAAAGACTTGGAAGGCATATGATCTTAACTGTTAGTGTTAAGTAGATGAATATGACCTTTAAATACTTGATTTATCATCCGTGACAACTCAGGGCGTACTCCCAAGTCCCAATGCCTAAACCCAACCTAGGAAAGGCACTCCTTAGTGTTTGAATCTTTGGCACTTCACAAAGGAATTCTCCATGTTCAGCCAAAATGTCGAGAAACTGATCGTCCAGGGTGACAACCTACCATAATTAATGCAGTAAAAATTATCCCCATGCGAAATAGCAAACATTATTGATGATGTCCAAACTTTACTTCCCAAATTTGAAGACTGCAGCATTCAACATATCTTTCGCGAAGCCAACCAGACGACAGATTGTAGCATCAATGTTCGTCACCTCATCAACAAACCTTTTCAGATTTTCCCTTGTAACCACTCCACCTTATTTTCCATCCTATGTACTATTCCCTTCGAGCGGAGGGTCTCATAATACTTTATCCTTCTTTTCCTTACCTATCAAAAAATAAAGATATTAGGAAATCTCATGAGATAAGGGAAGTATATCATATATACAAAAGTATATCCTAGAAGAATATTTGACTATATTTTTTTTATCACACCCCACAGGCAGTACGCTACGAGTGGATCAAAAGTCCAAAAAAATTGTTGTGGTTGGCCTTTAGTGAAAACATTTGTAAACTGATACCAAGTCGGAACATGAAGAACCCGAACATGACCAACTCAATCTTTTTCTACAACAAAATGGATATTCATTACAACATGTTTTGTGTGTTGGTGCTGGACACGGTTGCTCGAAAGATAAATTTTACTTACAATATCACAATACACAATGGTTGCCTGACAAAGTGACCTTACAGCTCGGGTGGAAGATTACAAAGCTAGCATGCCTTCGCAACAATGCTGATGCCTTAGTACTATGCCTCAGCACTAGATCGAGAGAATATAACATGATGCTTAGCAGACTAGGTAATGATATTATTTGCAAGAAAACAACAATATTCTGAAGTCGAACGACGAGTGTCATTCCTAAAGTGCTCAGGCGCGTAGGAGCAAAAGGATATAAAAGGGTAACTTTATGTAGTTTAAAAATTGTGATGGTATTGTAAAGTATGGATAGTTCTATATTGGAAAAGGGATAACCCTCGCGCGTTAGCTAGGTCATCTGGTTTCTAAAGGGGATTATCATGATTATTAAGGAGGTCGCTTTGGTTTTTAATTTTCTATTTTGAAGAGCAACGTACTTTTTTACATTTATGAAGCCATGCGATCAATCCGACATGAGGGAATTGATTTTTCCATGGAGGAAAAACTACCTTTCGACGAAATAAAAATTATCAATACTTTTATTGTGCAACTGATTTCCGTAGAAAGATAGAAATTTCTCTGTGGAAGAATCATCTCATGAATTATGATGCACATTAAATTTCTATTTGCTTGGTGCACGCAAGACATTTTGAAAATTCAATTATTAGGGAAGTAATTTATTATATTAATATAAATAAGTATGTAATATTTTTGTTTCAAGGAAGTGCAATGTATAGTTTATTTGCAGTAAGAACATCCAGCTAAATCTGCCATTTAAAATCTTTCGCACGTGAATATGTGATAGAATATCTTATTGTTTATGGTCTTTAATTGTCTTTTGTTTGACTGGATAAATCTCTTTGTCCAACTACATAGCCTGTAAGAGTTATGCGAAGTATGTTGAAATTTGCAGTCTGACGTACATAAACAAACAGCAATTATATGTGATTGTGTGCAACTTGGAAAATATTTTCTTTTTAAAAAAATATAAAAAAAGTTTAGGAAATTATTCTCTCAATAGTGTGTCCTAAACTATTTAAAAAATAGAGGATATATAATTGTTGATCTACAAAGACATCAAAAGAGCGATATTTTGTTGTAAGTAGTTGATGCCCTTGCTTGGATAGATAATCTGCAGCTGTATTAGTTTCTCGAATAACATGGGTAATAGAAGTGGTCTTGAATTGTGAGAGGAATTCATTCATATCATCGATGAGCGTCTGGACGCACCAAGAGACGTTGAACAAGCTTTTTAGTATGTTATCTCCTTCATTCAATCATTCGATCTGAAATTCTCATTTGTAAGGCTTGGAGGAGTCTATTACGGAGAGTTGTTGCAAACAACGAGTGACGAAGAGTGTCCTAAGTTGTAGGCCATTGCTTTTATAATGTGACCATGGGAATCCTGTAGAACAATGTCGGCCGTTGATGAAGATGTTGTAGAAGATCCGCCAAAGTTGAGTTTGATAAAGTTTGTGGGTGTGGGCTTCCGTCAGACGTGCATGAGATGAGTGGTTTTTCCAGGTTTAGGGGCGTAGGCGTAAAAGTATATCTAGACGTTTTCGGCAAAATTAGTTATATTGGTAGTAAGTATCACTGTTTGCTCAAAAAAGAAAGTTAGAGCAAAACCTGCAATCTGTTAAAAGTTAGTTGTCAAAGTATTTTTTTTAAACATTAATGTTCGATTATACTAGTTGTTTGATTTGAAAATTGACTAAATGAGTCTTCTTCTATTTTCTATTCCAAAAGTTACCTTAACCTTCTAAATTTATTTTAATCTTTTTAAAACATCATTTCAACCACTAAAAGCCACCTCAACCATTGCTTCATCAAACACTATTTACCTCAAACTGTTTTCAATCATGCCGTTTGTCTATTTATATTATGAAATGCAAATCAACCTTTAAAATGAAAGGAAAGAAAGAGAATGTTGTAGCCTTTGAAACCTACAAAAGTGTAAAGGAGTACTAAAGAAAAGAAAAAGAAATTAGAAATAAAAACTAAAAGAAACGGATTACAATTATCAAGTTTATGCCTTTTTGCTTCATCAAGTCTATGTTTTTTTGTTTCTTACGTGCAAGATGTTTGAAATTGGCATCATAATATCATAACATTACAACTTCAACAAGTACATCAGACAGTCTTTTTACTTTCCTCAGCTATGTTCCCTGAATTTCATACTAAGGCATGTTTAATGATAATGATTAGCCTAGTTCCAAAATTTTACAACTTCGCATGTAAATCCACATTCATATGAGATCTTGTTAACACTTATGGCTTAATTTTCTTATATCAACTCTTCAAATATTTGTTATTATATACTCCCTCCGTCCCACAATTATCTTCCCACTTCTTGAATATATGTGAGGTATAAAATAATGAAGTGGGAAGAACATTGTGGGACGGAGGAAGTACCATCCTAAGTACCGAATACATTTCTCAAAATCTTAGTGAAGCGCTTTATAGTTCACCTTAAAACAATAATAAATTAGGTTTAGTATAGTAAAAATAAGTTCAGGTTGAATAATTTAATTCAGCCAAACTAAGTATTGTTCAATTTTAATAAGTCAAGTTTATTAAAAATAAAGTGAATTAAATAGGGTCCACCTAATCACACACCAACAATTGTTATTAATCTTTAAATGTTTATTAGATTTTCACTTTTAACTGATTATTTTCTATTTAATATATATAGTTTCTGTATCACGAAAGAGAAACTAGATGAGTAAATAATTAGATCGGAGGGACTAGCTATTAAACATGAAGAAAGAACTTTAATTTCATGTTATGAGTATATTATAAAGCTAACTTTGATTTGCTTAATTGCACCCAAAAGAAGTTTGATTTGCTTACCCAAAAGCCAAAAGGCAGTACAAGTAACAGTAATCCTTCGTCCTTAAGGACCCCAAAGGGCCCAAAAACTAAGACAACTTTTTAAGTTTCTGCACTTTAATTCGATCAATTTAAGAGCATTTTAACTTATAAAAGCTTAAAGTTTATAATTGGAAAGTACAAATTGATGCTTCCATGCTAGACAAAGGTAGTTGCTTTAACTAGGAATTTTGCAAATTCCATACTTAGCTTCTAAGGAGACAATAAAACTAATAAAATCAAAGGATTGTTGATTTTGGCTAGGTATATATTTTGTTGTCTTGTTGGTGTATAAGAAGTTACGAAGGCTGGATAAAAATCAATATCAAGATCTCTTGAAATCGAGAATGATACTCTAAGTAACTGAGCTATTCCTCACTCTCATTTTGGCTATGTATGTGGATGTAAACATTCAACTTATTTTCTTTGTTTAGTTCAGGATTGAAATTTCACCGTCTACTTAAGTGTGTTACGATACTTCTTCCACACAATGGCTTTTCATGTTTTCGCTTCTCACAAGGACTATTCTTCAAAACCTTTTGTTTTGATAGTGTGCGGATGATATTTTTGCTTAACAAAATGGAGAAAGTGATGGGAAATTCAATTCAACCAAATCTCAAGTTGAATCCAAAAGTAAGGTTTTGAGCCTTTTTTCTCACTTTTACTTCATAGATTTTCCAGGTTAGTGAAGTTCGAGTTCGCAAACATGACTTAATTTGCATCATCGTCATTTCTAATTCCAATAACATAAAAACAATTTGAACTCACCAATGATGAATTAAAGTTTTTTCTATCAAACAGACAGAGTCTATGTAACATTTTGCTTAAAACTGGTAACTAGTGCTTTTACTTTAAATTTTTGATAAAATCAAAAACCATCAAAGATTCCATAACTAATGGATACCTCCCCTTTATCTTGCCACTGGGACCAAAAGCATAGATTATTATTCCCTCCGTTTGTTTTTAATTGTTACACTTTCCTTCTTTGAACGTTTCTTTTTAATTGTTACACTTTCACTTTTACTAATTTTGGTAAACTTCACATCTTCATATTCCAATTTCCAACACTTTTGGGACCCATATGTCATCATCTTTTCCCATTAAATACCCAATCATCCTACACTTTTTACTTTTACAATATTATCTCTCCTACTTTATCTATTCCCCAAACAACTTTATCAATTCCCCAAACAATCATTGCATAGATTTCATCAATTTTTTTGGTTATCCCCAAAAGCAAAGTATAACAATTAAAAACAAATAGAAGGAGTACATCCAAATACAAAGACTTAAACTCTTAAAGTGAGACAAAGATATTGAGTTTCTTTTTTGTGTATATGTGTGCTCACATACACTACTATCAAAATTCACAGTTGGAACAACTTTTCACCTGGATTTAGGGCAGGGAAGTGGAACTAATGCTTCTAGTGACTGTGACCTTAATCATTTGCACATCGTGCAACCACATCTGATCAACTTTTGCTCCTCAAGAATATCATAAAGCCCTAAAGTTGTTCTTCTTCATCACTTTGTTTTTTTTTCCTTTGTTCCTTTTGCCTTTTATTTTGGTTTGGATTAATTTGGCGGATTCCTTGATATCATCTTTGTTATCTTTTAATATGTTGTTTTTCAATCTTCAAGCATGAAGTTGGCATGCAAGCTCTCATTATGGCAGATTACATTACCTCATATTTAAAATTTAAAAAACTAAGGTTCGACCTCAATCTCCAAATAAACTTTAAAACAAGATAATTGGATTGGCCTATATTAAATTCGAACTCGTCACATAAAACTGACTTAACAAACGCATTTAATGAATACGTATAAATCTAGAGAAGGTATTAGGTCAGACGCATCTGACCATAACATTTGGTCAGACGACTTTCAGTTGGTTTCACTTTTTTCAGTTGGTTTCGATTTTTTTTCAGTTGATTTCAACTTTTTTTTCCAGTTGATCTTTTTTCTTTCAATTGGTTGTCTTTTAACTTCAATTAGTTATCTTATTGTTTCATTTACGTGTTTTATTCTAACTGAAAACAAAACTTAACTAAATGAAATAAAATACGTTCTAAATGAAAGCAAATTAGTTTTCAGTTACTTATATTATCCTTTCACTTAGTTTTCTTATTCTTTCATTTAACAACTAACTAAAATGAAAAAAACCTAACTGAAAACAAAACTTAAGTAAATGAAAAAATAATTTCGAAGTCTATGTGAAAGTTGTTTATTAAAGATCATTACTAAATAATTTTAAACACACAATAATCTTACTGGACGAGGTCTTAGCCAATGGTTAAGACTGAAGGTCTATGAATATATGATAGGTTACAAGTTCAAATCCCCATCCCATATAAATACATGTTGTCGAACTGAATTTCTCTTCCACAAAAAATATTACTCTAGTATTTAATAAATACTGGCTTATAAACCTGTCAAACGAGTCGGTGGATCATATAAGGATACAAATATTATCGGCTTTCAGTCAAAAATTACTTGTTCAAGTCCTAGAGTGCTTGGGTTGGCCTAACGAATTAAGGAATTTGAATTTGCTAGCTCTTTGTTTTCCAAATTTTTTGGATCATATATCAATATATGTAACAAAATATTCACAATTTATGTCGATAATGAGTCAGTTATAATGAATCTAGTCATATATAGCTAAATCCAACTATTCTACTAATAGTTAATGTACTTTTTGTTACAAAGAGTCTATTCTCTTCGTCTAATTCTAGCTGAACTGAACTGAACTTATTGGAGCTGAACTGAACTGAACTTATTGGAGCTGAACTGAACTGAACTTATTGGAGCTGAACTGAACTGAACTTATTGGAGCTAAACTGAACTGAACCGAAATGAATTTATTGAAACTGAACTGAACTGAATTGAATTTATTGAAGCTGAACTGAATTGAACTGAACTGAATTGAAACAAATATATAAATAATAATTAATCAATAACAATTATGAATATTAAATAATGATTATACCTCTAAGTAATAATAATTGATAATTTAGAATTAGAATAATAATTAATGAATAATGATAATGTTATTTTTGATGTTATAAAATGATAGTTATAAATAAATAAATAATAGTAACAATGATAAATTAATTTTAAAAAATAATAATTACTGATAATAATAATAATTAATGATGAGTAATTCCTATTATTAGTATTAATATATTAATACTTGATGATGATTTTATAATAAAAATAATGTCTAAACAGTAAACTAATATTAGTATTATAATAATAATTAGCAATTATAATACTAATTAGCTTAAAACATAGGTTAATTTGCTTCTAACCAAACCACAATTTGTGGTGGGTTGGTCTATAATATTTATAAATCAAACTCCACCACAAACCGCAAAAGTATTTTTAATATTCAACGTATGACGATGTTGTACCTTATATAGTACTCCAATATTATTAGCAACTTTGTAATAGTGAATATTTAGTCGGTAAAATAAAGCAACAACTGCAAATTAGAATACTCGTATTGAGATGAAACATGGTTAAACCGCACACCAAACCAAATTATGCTCAGCCATAAGAATAGTAGTAATAATAATGAGTAAAGATATAATAATAAATAATATATAAAAATAATAATAATAACAACAATAATAATAAGTAAAATAGATTAGACCAATAATAATAAAATTATATTAAACAAAAAGGTTAAATAACAAATGAATCTGACCTGAACTGAACTGAACTGATTGGAGCTTAAGTGAACTTATTGGAGCTAAATTGAACTAAACTAAACTGAACTTATTAGAGCTGAATTGAACCAAACTGAGCTGAACTGAACTAAAGTTAACTTATTAGAGCTGAACTGAACTGAACTTAACTTATTAGAGTTGAAATGAAATGAACTGATTAGAGCTGAACTGAACTGAAATAAGCTAAACAGAACAGGCTCAAAGTTCTCATAACTCCATACCATTGCTTGACAGGCTTAAGCCGTATCACCTAATCAAAGATAAATCCTAAATTCCTCTAACAACAATAATCAAGGGAAGTAGGGTCGAATACACAGAGAGACAGAGTTTCTAAGTTATATTCAGCTAAACAACTACTTCAGACAAGATCACAAAGAATCAGCTGAATTACTATTTAGACTAAAGAAAACAATATAAAAGAAAGATTTAAACTATGAATTAAAGGTCTAGGATACTAGTTCGGTACACCATACTTATGCCAATCAAAAGGGTCGAATAACTATCAATACCTAGATCTAGAGTCGAGAGATTAGAGCACGTGTTAAGCTAGGTTAAGTCCTAACGCTCATATTCAACATATGCCACATGTTCACTAACATAATCAAAATTACTGGTGTGTACTAGGGTCTCTAAAAGTAAGACGGATCTGTGCAAACAATTATTAACCACAAGCAATCAATGAAACTGCGCAATAACATTAATTACTTATCAATAACAAATCACACCATAATCGATCTAATCAAAATCTAGAAACTAATAGCAATTCAAATATGAATTATGGTATAAACATGGCTTTCCTCCCAAAAACCCTAGAAATAGACTACTCAGACATAATTAAATCAACAATAACAATCTAATAAGAAACCCTAACAATTGCATCATGGATGAATGAATAATTAAACTAAGCAATCAAGAAATAATTGAGAGATTAAAAGAGAAGAACAATACTGAATGACGGAAAGCAATAACTTTAATTGAAAATAATCCGAGGTTTGATCTCCTCCAAAGCTAATTTAAAGTGTTTACTCTAAGAAAGCAATTAAAACTAAACTAATGAAAGCTGAAAATAAAAATGTCTCACAAAATAAAAGAAGCTAACTGTTTATACTAAACTTTAAACTAGATAGGAGAAGGGTTACCATTTAGACCCAAAAAGGCCTAAAACGAAGCCTTCGGGTAGAGGGCCCGATCGGGCGTAAAAACCGGCGAAATTGGGTCAACTTGCGAAGGTCGTATCTCCTAAAGCAGAAGTCCGATTGGGGCGTGTGACCTATCATTGGAAATCTCTTGAAGTCTAGAATCCAACTCAATTGGAATTTATTGATTATCAATTTTCTATCAAGAGTAGTTATGATGAAAATAGTGAACGTGTGTCAGTTTTGACACTTTTTCACTAACTCTTTGCTTTATTCCAACTCAAAATTGTCCCAGACGGATGCATTGTGATCCTTGTACAAGCTACCTTGATCTTCAATGATTAATAGGCTAGATCCTTGATAATTGCATGATCAATTTGTATCAAAATAACCTGAAAATCATCGAAACACACAAACAGGGAGTAGTAGAGCGCAACTTATGTAATTCATGTCATTATGCACCAAAATGCTCTAAAAAGAGTTCTAAATGCAATCTATATGCATCTAAAAACTATATATAAATGTGATACATCATTGCTACATATAAAATGATTTTCGGATCGATCGAACGAAATACGAGTTTTTTAGAGTACAAAATCAAGTAGGGTAAAAAAAAACTTGTTCAAAACCCATTATTTTTCTAGTTGGTTTTAAATCAACTTCTGAATCAAGTCATTGTTTCACAAATTTATTTAAATAGGTATGTATTAATAGGGTTAGTTTGCGGGAATTTTTTTCCAATTTAGGGATATGAAAAACTTTAGCACATGGCAAATTGGCAATCCCTCATCATTCATCAAAAGCTGGCATAACTCCTACGAGCAAGTTGCAAATGTTGCATATTGTAAAACTTAGCGTATTATCATTTTCATAGTAGCCTAATTGACAACACAGGGGACCGCGCGCCCTTAATTAGAAACAACACAGGGGACCGCGCGCTAGTCATCGGACATAAAGCATGGATATATCATGAAATATGATTTGTGACACTTACTCTTGTAAGTCTTAAAAGGTGTTATCATTAATTGAGGTGTGACAACACCGTAAGACTTGAGAGTTAAGATGTCAAGTCTTCGATCTTTTCTCGTGGTTCTCTTGAGTCATTAGGCTTGTTTGACAATAATTGTTAACGTAATTTTTAGAGGTTTAATTAAGGGTCTGTTCGACAAAAGTAGTTGTTAGTTGACACAATAGTTATTAGCAATAGTACTAATTGTACGTGTTAGTTGTTAGAGATTAGCTTTTAAAGTAGCTTTAAAACAATTAGTGTTTGGTAGAATTAGTTGTATGACTAGCAAATTGTCTCAACAAAAACTATATTCTACAATCAAAAGGCAACCTCTACACTAAAAGCTACTTTTTGTAGTTTTTTCCTTCTAAAATTGTACCTCAACTACTAAATCTACTGCCAAACCTCTAGAAGCTTTATTTATAATGAAAAATGGCGTTCGGTGAAATTGAGTTTCAAGTAGCATTTAGTGGTTAAAGTATTGATTTAAAACGTTTCTTTTAGGAGAGAGGAAGCCCTGAAAAGTACCTATTGAATTTGCCATGTTAAATACTTTTTTTTGGCAGCGACCATGTTAAGTACTTAAACTACAATTACAAGCTCGAACTCAGTTTGTTGATATATACAGGAACCAAGTTCCAGTTGAAATTTACTTCAAAAAAAAAAAAACAAGTTCCAGTTGAAATTAGACCGAATCAATTCCTGAACTGTACATGTCCATGACTTGTTACGCTCACTACATATATATCATCATATGTGATTCAGTGATTGTCTTAGCTTTTGTTGTACCCTGAAGAAATAGTATATGCCTTTAATATTGATGTAGGTAGGCTTAGCCGCTTAGGTAGGGAGAATTGATTATATAGTACTACTTATAGAATTGCATTTTATGTATTGCATCATGTATGAATTTAAGGACCACAAACAAGAGTGGTCGATTAGGTTTGGGAGAAAAATTACAAGATTCCAGAATTTGAGGCAAAAACTTGTGCATGCCATCAAATTCTAAAGAGGCCTGTACATACTAGTTACAAGACTTAGAACTAAGCATAGCTTGTACCTTCACTCACCCTCGCATACTTGGGTCATATTTACAATATTTTTCTTGTCTGACGTTTTGGGACGTCTGCAGTGGCAGATTCGGGATTTGGAAGGTGGGGTACGGTTACAAAATAAATTAATCATTCGGTAAAAAAGAAAATTAAATAAACAATTAAATATTGCAAAAACCAACATAAACATAAAATTGAACCTTGCAAAAACCAACGTCTGGCTGCGTGAAGAGAGGAGAGGTGAGGTCTGAGCCTGAGGTGAGTGGCGTAAAATTGAAAGAGAGAGAGAGTCTCCAAGTCCTTATTGGGTCAAGTTTGTTTTGTTCCAAAAAATGGGTTTTAAGGTATTTTTTGCCCATATTCATATTTAAAAGTGCTATTTATACATATACTATGGGTTGGACCTTCCTTTTTTTTGCTTGTTTTTCATTTTTCAGAGTCGGGGTATGCATATACCCCAAAGTACCCCTTGGACATGCCCATGGACTTCTGTTAGCTTTTACCATATGTATACACATTACAACGTAGTATTAATTACTTTCTCTATTCTTTTAGTTGTATTCAAATGTCTTGACACGGACAGCGCACAATTTTAAATGCTAATATATATAATCGTACGAATGTAAAAATTCTGAAAAATTGATATTTGAATAATATATATCGAGATGAATCTAACAAGACCTGACTTGGCTATGTATTTTTAAACATATAAAGAATGAAAAGAGGGCAACGAAGAGAACATAAATAGTATCAAAAGTCAATATCATACTATTAAGAAAATAGAGTTAGTATTAATGTATTATATATAATTGGTCTCAAAAGCTACTGGTAAGATTATATTGTTGGAAATGGTCTTAACTTTTGTATTAAAATGATTAGAACCTTGAGGAATATTTTCACCCCATTTTGACCGACGAGTGATACACATACATTGAGTGTATGTGGGGTAAACATACACTACCAATGTGAAGCTGCCACATCACTGTTACCAAAAAAAAGAAGAGGGGAAAATGGGGGGGAAACGTTTTGGAGGGTTGGCGCCCAAGCTACACTCTTGGCGGGACAATATTGTTGGCGCCCAAGCTACATTAATTGCTTCTCACTCTTATATTCACCTCAGTTTCTATTATCTGTTGGCTCCCAAGAAGCTTGTTCATTGCTTTTCACTCCTTATTATCTAAACGGCCGGAGAAGACAACCAGAAACTGGAATCTATTGATACCGTCATGTTTTCCTGCGAAGTTTTGGATTTTTTTAATTTTTTTTGTTTTGTTAATAAAATACTCTAAACATGGAAAGCCTTATGAGTAATTAATTTACATACTCGAATTTTACTTCAGTACTAGTTTAATTTGCAGGTTTGAATTTTTTTTAATGTTGTAAATTTTTGTTGTAATTTGCATCTCTGTAAAAGGAATAAACTTAATTTTTTTTAATTGTCTCTTGAAATTTTTGGCTCTGTAGATATAGCAGCTTATGTAAAAAAAAAAATTGTGCTAACACACTACATACTCGAATTTCTATTCAGCTCCATAGTTTGTTTGTACTTCATTTTCAGTCCCCCTGGTTCATTTGTAAAGAAGGCACTCAAACTGTAATACAGGTTCTGATAATAAATTAAATTAATATGGTTACTAAATAATTTATCAACTTTTAAAACCCTTTCAACCTGTTTCGATACTTATACAATATAAATAAGATAGTTAAGGGCAATATATTATATCGAAATGGAATATACTAGATCGATCAACAAAGAATTCAATAATAATCATTAATATGTTAAATAAAAACAAAATATGTACATATATTAGAAATCAATTATCATTATAAGTTTTGAACATATGAATTTGGAATCATTTTAGGTTTGTTAGTTTTTTTGGTAACAAGAGCGATTTTAATTGCATCCTAATCCTATAATATAGTTTTCAGATTTCGCTTCTAATTAGCATATGTACCAAAGGAACGCCTTTTATACCACGGTTGAATATCCTGTCCACTTGGTTACACCTGCATGCCCTGAAAGCGTCTCTCTTGCTCTGAGGCCTCGAGTTCGAATTTCACGTTTGCCTGCTGTGTTTGCTTATTACTTTAAACATGTCTCCCCCACAACCTTTTTGTTTTTTTTTTCCTTTTTTTAGTAGCACTTTGCATTAAATTAGTAAGCAAAACCTCAACCCAGAAAGTATGTTTTCATTTTGATTTTTTTTGTTCTGTTACTGTGATAAATCAAATAGTGATTGTATTGTCATTATAACTAGTCCAATGTCCATATTCAGTTTCTAATCAATCATAGATTTTAATTTTAGAAAATGATGAAGATTATGGAAGATTAAGAACACAGTCTCAGTTCACTTATTCGTTTCTCAGTTGTTACTACACTACCCTCTAGGCATATGATGTATGATATGAGATTCTAGTATTCTACAATCTACATAGCTAATGTTTTGACTTTTGAGTTAACTTCACTGTGAATAATATAGTTTCCTTGTTAATTTCGAACACCATTTTTATCTGAGGAAGCAAGCTATGAAATTGCAGCAAATAATCCATTACTTTATTGAGTTTCTCAGGAGTCTTGCAATATGTCTGTTAGGAGAAAATTCATCTTTTAAGTAGTGTTTATTTAATTTTTCTCTCTTCCGATTCATGATATGGAGACACTTCCAATATTTTTAAGTAATGTTTGCAGTGTTAGTTTCTTATAGCTTTTGATAAATTGTTTCAATTATTTTCAAGTTATTTTATTTTTAGGCTTTTTATTATCTTATTCACTTTGTGATTGTCTATCTAAACTTATCCAACCTATTATACCTTTTTTGAATTAGTTTTACTTGTCAATTTATACTTTGTACTAGCTAAAAATAGGAGAAATGACTTGGTCTTGTTGGGGTCATATATGCATTGTAAAAGTTAGCTGATGAAATCGTCACATACATCGATAAAAAGTTTTGGATATATAATTCGAACTTTTTTGATTCAAACCTTTGATATCTTATGGTATAAACTTGTTATCTAATATGAATTCTTAATAATCAAATACAACATTTAAAACGAAGGCTATTAGCTCAAACGGAAGAGCAATGTAATGATGTACATGGTGTGGGTTCAAATCCCACATAGCCTTTTATGATTCTTGCAAGTTGTCACTGTAATTCATTATCTAAGATTATAAATTCATTCTATTGCAATGTAATAGATTCATTATTTAGGATGTATCCGTGGGGTGTGGGGGAATGATTGCTTAAATATTTAAGCTAAAATCAATAAATGAAAAGATAAACACAATAACTGAAAATTTAAACTCATTAACTGAAAAGCTAAGCTTAGTAAATGAAGAGGTAAAATTACTAACTTAAAGTCTAAGATCTTTAACTGAAAAGCTAAGTTTACTAACTGAAGAGGTAAAAGACATACAACAAATTCAGAGAGGTGATACACATACACTCAGTGTATGTGGTCCCAACATACACTTCCAATAGGAAGTTGCCACATCATAGTTAGCCAAAAAAAAAGAGGGAAAATTGGGAGGAAAAACTTTTCATTAATGGCGCCAATATGCATGGTTTGGGAGGGAAGAATTGCGCCACATTTTTTGGGCAGAGGATGATTTTGGTTTGGCGCCATTCCTTTGCTTCTTTTACCTTCTTCCATTTTTAATATTAATGGCTGAGCAGCCATTAACGTTGGAGCTCTAAGATTTATTTTTTTTGTTTTTCTTTTATTTTGTTAATGAAATGCACCAATTTGATTCAACATAATTTTCTTTGAATGACCCAGATAAGAAGTTTTTTTAAATGACCCATTATTATGTTGTCTTTGAGTTTTCATAAGGAGTTTCTTTCTTTTTTTTGTGAAGGAAAATTTATGACACAGACCTTCTTAATTTTGTATTGATGGGGGAAAATTTATGAAACATAATTTCCTTGCATTTGTATTTGTTAATTTTGAAGAATGTAAGATTCTGGTTTGTGTTCAGCAAGCTTTCCAGTTCTGGAATTCCATTATATGATAATGGTTATTGAAAGTATAGCAGATTATATGAACAAGATAATGAAACAGTATCCAAAAACGGCTATAAGTTTACAATTAATTTAATAACGGGAAATATTTTAATAGTAATACAAACCTAAATAAAGTACTACTACAAATTAATAAAAAATAAATAAATACAAAATACATTATACATTAGCAAGATCATTGTAGGTATTTAATATGTTAATAATCAATTATAGGTTAAATAAATTAATATGTTAGCAATCAATATATATAAGTTTATGTTAGTAATCAATTATAGGTTTATGGTAGTCAAAATTTATAAGTTTATGTTAGTAATCAAGTATAGGTTAAACAAAATTTATGTTAGTAATAAAAACAAATTAATATGTTAAATAAATATGAATTATATATAAATTATAAGTAATCAAATATCATTATAAGTTTTTAGCACATGAGTTTGGAAACATTGTAGGTTTGTTAGGTTTTTTGGTAACAGTTTCGAGTTAATAGTAAACTAAACCTATACTATAGTTTTCAGATGGCGCTCTTCATTAGGATATATACCAAAGGAACGCCCATCATACCACGGTTGAATACCCCGTCCACTTGGTTACACCTTCATGCCCTGAAAGCGCCTCTCTTGCTTTGAGGTCTCAAGTTCGAATCTCACGCTGGCTTGCTTTGCTTATTACTCTACACATGCGTTCCCCCCTCCCCCAACCCTTTTGTTTTTTTCCTTCTTTTTTCCTGAATTTTATTTTTAATAGCACTTTACTTAAGAGATACCATTTTTTTCCTAATTAATATTTTATTAACCATCAATGTATTAGATCGATGTATACGCTAATCAATATATAAGATAGTTAAGATCATCGATAGATTATATCAATCTATAAGATAGTTAAGGGCAATATATAATATCGACCACGAATATAATAGATCGATCATCAAAGAAATCAATATCAATCATTAATATGTTAAATAAATACAAATTACATAAATATATAAGTAATCAAATATCATTATAAGTTTTTAGCATATGAGGTTGGAAACATTGTAAGTTTGTTAGTTTTTTGGTAACAGGTTCCACTTAAATAGAAGCCTGAATGTATACTATAGTTTTCAGATGGCGCAGACAATTAGCATATGTACCAAAGGAACGCCCTTCATTCCACGGTTGAATACCCCGTCCACTTGGTTACACCTGCATGCCCTGAAAGCGCCTCTATTGCTCTGAGGTCTCGAGTTCGAATCCCATGCTTGTTCGATTTGCTTATTACTTTACACATGCCTTCCCCTCCTCCCCAACCCTTTTGTTTTTTTTTCCTTTCATTAATGGTTTATATGAATTTCCTTATTAATATCACTTTATTTAAGAGATAACATTTGTATTTTTTCATGATTAATATTTTACTAACCATCAACTATTTGTTGATTATTATGAAATTATTGAAGAAAAAGTTATTGAGGACATAATTACTAACTAAATTATTGAGGACATTCTTCGGAGGACTTTAAATTACTTAATAAACAAAACCCATATTTGTAAAACCTATTTCACATTCTATCAAGGAGCTTTATTTGTTGTCATTGTAATTAATCAAGTTTTCATATTCTGTTACTAATCAATTCTTTAGAAACTCGGGAACGTGTTTCTAATAAAGGAATTGAGGCTAAATATCCAACAGTATTCAGATACATTATTAAGATAGAAAGGAATAATTACTTTCACATATTATATATACATTGGTGTTATTCATAAATTTTTAATTATTAGTTGTACTTAATAATATTATTACCATCATTATAAATATTTAATTAGTATTTGTATGCATGTTATTATTATCATTTCATATGACTAATTAGTGTTTATCCATATTATTTGTAGTTTTTTTTAATACTGATAGTAAATGTTATTCATGTCATTAAGATGTTATTAATGATGATAATTACTATTGATAATACTAATAGCCTTGAAAAAAATGTATAATGTATTTTTAATAGTTATTGAAATGCATTATTAACTTTTTTATTGTTAAGTGCAATAAAGTTTAAGTTAGGAGAGGAAAAAAAACAATTGTTATGTCTGAAGTAAAGTAATAATACAAATTAATAATAAATAAATATAAACCAAATAAAATATAAATTAGCAAGATCAATCTATAAGATAGTTAAGAGCAATATATTATATCAACCATATATGTATATTAGATCAACCAACAAAGTAATCAATATCAACGATTAATATGTTAAATAAGTACAAATTATATACATATATGACTATATGAGTAATCCATTATCATTATAACATATGACAAGTAAACCAGGATATTAAAATTAGTATAATACGACAACTTACTTTTTATATTATAATAAGTTAGTTATGGCCAATGTATTTGATCAATGTACACTACTACAACTTAGTATAACTAAGACGATAGTTTAGATCAATGTACTTTTATCAATCAACAATATATTAGACTGGTGAATAAGATATATAAAAATATCAGTAGTTAAGGCTTATGCATTAGAACAATCCTCAATATATTAGATCAATGTATACGCTAATTAAGGTTAGCATATTAGATCAATCATCGGTAGGTTAGATCAATATATAAGATAGTTAAGAAGATCATCGGTAGATTATATCAATCTATAAGATAGTTAAGGGCAATATATTATATCGACCACGAATATAATAGATCGATCAACAAAGAAATCAATATCAATCATTAATATGTTAAATAAATACAAATTACATAAATTTATAAGTAATCAAATATCATTATAAGTTTTTAGCATATGAGTTTGGAAACATTGTAAGTTTGTTAGTTTTTTGGTAACAGGTTCCACTTAAATAGAAGCCTGGTGGTATACTATAGTTTTCAGATGGCGCAGACAATTAGCATATGTACCAAAGGAACGCCCTTCATACCACGGTTGAATACCCCGTCCACTTGGTTACACCTGCATGCCCTGAAAGCGCCTCTATTGCTCTGAGGTCTCGAGTTCGAATCCCACGCTTCTTCGATTTGCTTATTACTCTACACATGACTTCCCCTCCTCCCCAACCCTTTTGTTTTTTTCTTTTCCTTAATGATTTATATGAATTTTCTTTTTAATATCACTTTATTTAAGAGATAACATTTGTTTTTTTTTCATGATTACTTTCTAAATTATTGAGGACATTCTTTCGAGGACTTGTAATTAATAAACAAAACCCATATTTGTAAAACCAATTTTACATTACTAATGATGATACTAGTAGTTTTGAAAAAAAATGTATACCTAATTTTTAATAGTTATTAAAATGCATTATTAATTTTTTTTCTTCAACAAATAGTAGGTGGTTAATAAAATATAGGTTAATAACCAACAAATATTGTTAAGGAATAAATTACTACTAAAAATCAAGTTTTCAAACCTAAGAACGGTTTGGAGTCCATTATATGATAATTAAATTTGAGAGTAAAACAAATTATATACATATATTATTAATCAATTATCATTATAAGTTTATAACATATGAATTTGGAACGAATGTAGGTTTACTAGTTTTTTAGTAACTGTTATGGATTAAATGGTAAAAGGTACCTACATTATAGTTTTCAGATGCTATAAAAGTACTTACTGTTATAGGTGGTGACATAAAAGTTCATACCATAATCAATAATATGTTGAATAAGTACAAATTATATAAATATATAAGTAATCAGATATCATTAAAAAGTTTTTAGCATATGAGTTTGGAAACATTGTAGGTTTGTTAGTTTTTTGGTAACAGGTTCCACTTAAATAGAAGTCTGAACGTATACTATAGTTTTCAGATGGCGCAGACAATTAGCATATGTACTAAAGGAACGCCCTTCATATCACGGTTGAATACCCCGTCCTCTTGGTTACACCTGCATGCCCTGAAAGCACCTCTCTTGCTCTGAGGTCTCGAGTTCGAATCCCACTTGAGACATGTGTAGAGTAATAAGCAAAGCAAGCAAGTGGGATTCGAACTCGAGACCTCAGAGCAAGAGAGGCGCTTTCAGGGCATGCAGGTGTAACCAAGTGGACGGGGTATTCAACCGTGATATGAAGGGCGTTCCTTTAGTACATATGCTAATTGTCTGCGCCATCTGAAAACTATAGTATACGTTCAGACTTCTATTTAAGTGGAACCTGTTACCAAAAAACTAACAAACCTACAATGTTTCCAAACTCATATGCTAAAAACTTATAATGATATTTGATTACTTATATATTTATATAATTTGTACTTATTCAACATATTATTGATTATGGTATGAACTTTTATGTCACCACCTATAACAGTAAGTACTTTTATAGCATCTGAAAACTATAATGTAGGTACCTTTTACCATTTAATCCATAACAGTTACTAAAAAACTAGTAAACCTACATTCGTTCCAAATTCATATGTTATAAACTTATAATGATAATTGATTAATAATATATGTATATAATTTGTTTTACTCTCAAATTTAATTATCATATAATGGACTCCAAACCGTTCTTAGGTTTGAAAACTTGATTTTTAGTAGTAATTTATTCCTTAACAATATTTGTTGGTTATTAACCTATATTTTATTAACCACCTACTATTTGTTGAAGAAAAAAATTAATAATGCATTTTAATAACTATTAAAAATTAGGTATACATTTTTTTCAAAACTACTAGTATCATCATTAGTAATGTAAAATTGGTTTTACAAATATGGGTTTTGTTTATTAATTACAAGTCCTCGAAAGAATGTCCTCAATAATTTAGAAAGTAATCATGAAAAAAAACAAATGTTATCTCTTAAATAAAGTGATATTAAAAAGAAAATTCATATAAATCATTAAGGAAAAGAAAAAAAACAAAAGGGTTGGGGAGGAGGGGAAGTCATGTGTAGAGTAATAAGCAAATCGAAGAAGCGTGAGATTCGAACTCGAGACCTCAGAGCAATAGAGGCGCTTTCAGGGCATGCAGGTGTAACCAAGTGGACGGGGTATTCAACCGTGGTATGAAGGGCGTTCCTTTGGTACATATGCTAATTGTCTGCGCCATCTGAAAACTATAGTATACCACCAGGCTTCTATTTAAGTGGAACCTGTTACCAAAAAACTAACAAACTTACAATGTTTCCAAACTCATATGCTAAAAACTTATAATGATATTTGATTACTTATAAATTTATGTAATTTGTATTTATTTAACATATTAATGATTGATATTGATTTCTTTGTTGATCGATCTATTATATTCGTGGTCGATATAATATATTGCCCTTAACTATCTTATAGATTGATATAATCTACCGATGATCTTCTTAACTATCTTATATATTGATCTAACCTACCGATGATTGATCTAATATGCTAACCTTAATTAGCGTATACATTGATCTAATATATTGAGGATTGTTCTAATGCATAAGCCTTAACTACTGATATTTTTATATATCTTATTCACCAGTCTAATATATTGTTGATTGATAAAAGTACATTGATCTAAACTATCGTCTTAGTTATACTAAGTTGTAGTAGTGTACATTGATCAAATACATTGGCCATAACTAACTTATTATAATATAAAAAGTAAGTTGTCGTATTATACTAATTTTAATATCCTGGTTTACTTGTCATATGTTATAATGATAATGGATTACTCATATAGTCATATATGTATATAATTTGTACTTATTTAACATATTAATCGTTGATATTGATTACTTTGTTGGTTGATCTAATATACATATATGGTTGATATAATATATTGCTCTTAACTATCTTATAGATTGATCTTGCTAATTTATATTTTATTTGGTTTATATTTATTTATTATTAATTTGTATTATTACTTTACTTCAGACATAACAATTGTTTTTTTTCCTCTCCTAACTTAAACTTTATTGCACTTAACAATAAAAAAGTTAATAATGCATTTCAATAACTATTAAAAATACATTATACATTTTTTTCAAGGCTATTAGTATTATCAATAGTAATTATCATCATTAATAACATCTTAATGACATGAATAACATTTACTATCAGTATTAAAAAAAAAACTACAAATAATATGGATAAACACTAATTAGTCATATGAAATGATAATAATAACATGCATACAAATACTAATTAAATATTTATAATGATGGTAATAATATTATTAAGTACAACTAATAATTAAAAATTTATGAATAACACCAATGTATATATAATATGTGAAAGTAATTATTCCTTTCTATCTTAATAATGTATCCGAATACTGTTGGATATTTAGCCTCAATTCCTTTATTAGAAACACGTTCCCGAGTTTCTAAAGAATTGATTAGTAACAGAATATGAAAACTTGATTAATTACAATGACAACAAATAAAGCTCCTCGATAGAATGTGAAATAGGTTTTACAAATATGGGTTTTGTTTATTAAGTAATTTAAAGTCCTTCGAAGAATGTCCTCAATAATTTAGTTAGTAATTATGTCCTCAATAACTTTTTCTTCAATAATTTCATAATAATCAACAAATAGTGGATGGTTAGTAAAATATTAATCATGAAAAAAATACAAATGTTATCTCTTAAATAAAGTGATATTAAAAAGGAAATTCATATAAACCATTAATGAAAGGAAAAAAACAAAAGGGTTGGGGGGAGGGAAGGCATGTGTAAAGTAATAAGCAAATCGAACAAGCATGGGATTCGAACTCGAGACCTCAGAGCAATAGAGGCGCTTTCAGGGCATGCAGGTGTAACCAAGTGGACGGGGTATTCAACCGTGGAATGAAGGGCGTTCCTTTGGTACATATGCTAATTGTCTGCGCCATCTGAAAACTATAGTATACCACCAGGCTTCTATTTAAGTGGAACCTGTTACCAAAAAACTAACAAACTTACAATGTTTCCAAACTCATATGCTAAAAACTTATAATGATATTTGATTACTTATATATTTATGTAATTTGTATTTATTTAACATATTAATGATTGATATTGATTTCTTTGTTGATCGATCTATTATATTCGTGGTCGATATAATATATTGCCCTTAACTATCTTATAGATTGATATAATCTACCGATGATCTTAACTATCTTATATATTGATTAGCGTATACATCGATCTAATACATTGATGGTTAATAAAATATTAATTAGGAAAAAAATGGTATCTCTTAAGTAAAGTGCTATTAAAAATAAAATTCAGGAAAAAAGAAGGAAAAAAACAAAAGGGTTGGGGGAGGGGGGAACGCATGTGTAGAGTAATAAGCAAAGCAAGCCAGCGTGAGATTCGAACTCGAGACCTCAAAGCAAGAGAGGCGCTTTCAGGGCATGAAGGTGTAACCAAGTGGACAGGGTATTCAACCGTGGTATGATGGGCGTTCCTTTGGTATATATCCTAATGAAGAGCGCCATCTGAAAACTATAGTATAGGTTAAGTTTACTATTAACTCGAAACTGTTACCAAAAAACCTAACAAACCTACAATGTTTCCAAACTCATGTGCTAAAAACTTAAAATGATATTTGATTACTTATAATTTATATATAATTCGTATTTATTTAACATATTAATTTGTTTTTATTACTAACATAAATTTTGTTTAACCTATACTTGATTACTAACATAAACTTATAAATTTTGACTACCATAAACCTATAATTGATTACTAACATAAACTTATATATATTGATTGCTAACATATTAATTTATTTAACCTATAATTGATTATTAACATATTAAATACCTACAATGATCTTGCTAATGTATAATGTATTTTGTATTTATTTATTTTTTATTAATTTGTAGTAGTACTTTATTTAGGTTTGTATTACTATTAAAATATTTTCCGTTATTAAATTAATTGTAAACTTATAGCCGTTTTTGGATACTGTTTCATTATCTTGTTCATATAATCTGCTATACTTTCAATGACCATTATCATATAATGGAATTCCAGAACTGGAAAGCTTGCTGAACACAAACCAGAATCTTACATTCTTCAACATTAACAAATACAAATGCAAGGAAATTATGTTTCATAAATTTTCCCCCATCAATACAAAATTAAGAAGGTCTGTGTCATAAATTTTCCTTCACAAAAAAAAGAAAGAAACTCCTTATGAAAACTCAAAGACAACATAATAATGGGAATGTACATTGGAAGCATTTAAATGTACATCACTTCAAATTCAAAAATCACTTTAAATTCAAAAACTGATTTTTGAACTGATGTACATTTAAATGCTTCTAATATACATTCCCGCCTTTTGTCAAAATTTTGAATTTGAAATTTTTTGAATGAAGATGATGAGTACAAGTGATTTTTGAAAAAAATAAGTTGGTTTTATAATGTACATTTGATATCCGTAAATGAACATATTAAGTTTATGAATGAACAATAACATCAAATAAATGAACATCTTAAATAATGGAGACAGTTGTTTTTTGAATTTGAACTGATGTACATTTAAATGCTCCTAATGTACATTCAAGAGTACCATGCGCATGGTACACTCGAGTGTAGGATCTAATTTGCGGTAATTATATGCTATCTTATCTTGTAGAATTTGTACGTTGAAATCATAGTTGTTAGAATCTCGATTCAAATAGTAGAATCGTACGATTCTACGATTCAACTGTAGTTATCCGATTTTATCTACGATTCTAGTAATTACTTATAACTAACGAGGACTCTAAAATTATAAATCAAACTAAATCATGGAAACAAAGGTATTAATCAATATATATTGTCATTTATTGTCTATTTATAGTATAAACATCTATTTTCTCTAATTAGTATCTTTGTAAACCTATAATATGAGCATGTTCTAATGGAGGTTGACTATAATATCTTGACTACGCGTGTTTGTAGACTCATACGATTCTACGATCCGATTTTACGATTCGATCCTAAAAGCCCCTTTCGATCCAATATGAAATCTCGATTCTGATAATATCGGTTGAAGTACCAATTTTATAATTATTATGAAATTAAATGCATTTATAGTTAAAATTACACATTAGAAAACGAGCAAAAAAAATTACAAAATGCAAATATAGGGAGGGACTCGAGGACTGGACTACTAGGATTTTAAGTAATTGGGGACCCCCTTTGTCCATTTTGTTGGGCGCATAGCGCATTGCATATGATAATAAATTAATTAGCTTCACAAATCACACTCACCGCATAGCATGCAATGCATCATCCTTCCATGTGATGGACGTGAGTCATGAGTATCTTAGGAGGAGTAGGTATTACAATTTGATAAGGTGGTATCTTGACAACGATTGACATTAGTACTTTAACCAGTCTGAATTTGATCAGAATCTATGCCTTTTTGGAGTACATGTTTCAGTTTGTTTTTATGGAGGTAGGAAATAAAATGTACATGGTATTGTTATTATGGTGTTGAATCATATTGAATGAATTAAGTGTTGAAACTTTATAATAAAACTAAATAAATTGAGCTGAAAAAAAAACCCTAAAATTGTTAGATATTATGAAACTCTGCAATTGGATTGATTATCATTAATCAATATATATAAGGATTAAAGTCAGTCCTAATTGCGTTTAAAAAACTCACATAATAAGATAAGATTTACACTAAATATATGAAACATAACTAGAATAATATCTCTATCACACCTACCGCAATCACAACAACTGTACGTTAAGACTGGATCTGAAGTCCAAAAATAGTTAGCATGGGAACCTTTGTGAAAATGTCAGCAAACTAATATCACAAGAGAATACGGAGAACCCAACCTTAACCTAAACAACATTTTCCCTAACAAAGTGGATATCGATCTCGACATGATACATTGATGTTAAACGCCGGGGTTGTTGGGCAAGGAGACAGTAGTGATAGTCTGACAACATCAAAATAAACTAAACTTTTACCTAAGCTTTGATACCATGTTAGACATTATGAAACTTCGTGATTAGAGTGATTGTCAAAAGAATATGACCTAAATAGTAAGTTTGTTTATGACCAAGTAAGAGAGATATAAGGCAAGTGTGAGATCCAGTACAAGTGTAGTTACGAAATTATTTTTCTTCTCTAATTTGCTTGGTAACAAACTCTTTGTCAAGATACTGTGAAAATGTACAAGAATAAACAAAAGATGGATGGATGTATGATGAAGTTGGATATCGGGAAAGCATATGACATAGTGGAATGAGATTTTTTGGAGGAACTGCTTCTTCCGCTAAACTTCCCTCTAAAATTCTCTGACCTAATAATGACATGTGTTAAAACTCCTAAATTATGTTTGATGATAAATAGAGTTTGCAAGAGAGCTTATTGAGTCACGGGGCTTAGACAAGGTCTGCCACCTCTCTTTTTTACCTTATGCATGGAGTATTGCTCAAGAATCCTGCAAAAAGTAAGCATTATGGCTGATTTCAAACTCCATCCAACATGTAGACAATGAAGCTCAATTATTTAGGGCTCTTTTGGTATCACTGTGGTTTTCAGTTTTTTAGTTTTTTGTATGTATTTGAAAGTCATATGATATATGCCAATAATAAATCAAAAATAGTCAAACTTACTGGAAACATAATGATTTTGAAAATTGACAACTAAAAAGTGAAAACCACCTTTTGTGGTTTTCTTTTCTAGTTTTTAGTTTTCAAAAAAATTTTGAAAAATGAAAAAAAACTATATCAAACGACCCCTTAACTTTTGTTGATGATATTCTCATCTTCTTATAGGGTGCATTCCAATATGTATATGCATGCTGCTTGGAGGTTTCAAGTTGTTATTTGAGTCTATTGTCTTACAAATTAATGTTGGAAAATCTGAAGTGTTTTACATTGTTATGACACAAAATGAAATTGAGAGAATAAAATACCTCTCTGTTTTTAAGATAAGGAATATGTCATTCAAATCCTTGGGCATCCCTATACACCAAAGAGCCGTGAAAAGTTGTTGATTGTGAGCTCATGCCAGACATATTGTGTTCTAGAATAATTTTTTGTCGAGCAGGACTCTTTTCTATGTAAGGAAACTACAATTAGTAAATTTTTTCTTAATGTCAATCTATACTTATTGGAGCCAAATTTTCATTTTGCCCACCTCTATGTTGCAATGCATCAACAACATTTGTAGATCTTTTCTTTAGAATGGGCACTATATGTCTCAAAAAACAGGATTTGTAGCTTGGCATAACACTTGTAAGCCAAAAAATGCAGGTGGTTTAGGGATAAGGAATGTGTTTACTCGGAATAAAGCTGTTGTGGCAAAACATGTTTGGGGAATTGAGCACAAGAAAGATAATTTTTGGGTCAAATGGGTTCACTCTGTGTATATCAAAGAATCAAACAGTAGGATATGGGAAAGTATATGCAAAGTGAAAGAAAGTGTGTATTCTATATTAGTAAGGTACAACTTATGGGTTTTTCAGCAATAAAAAGATGCATACAAAGATGGAACAACACCAAAGGAAAATTTTCTGGGATAGGGTAATCTGGAATAGGTATTCTGTTTCTGAATGCAGATTTAACTATTGGCTAATTATGCTACAAAGGCTTCCAACCAGAGACAGGCTCGCTTAGTTTGAAATCTGCAACGATCAAAGTTGTTGCTTTAGTGGGGTTGAATTTGAAACACACTTACACCTATTTCTTGACTGTTTAGTGAGTACACACATCTTTACAGAGATTAAACATTGGTTTCACATTCCTATCACAACGATAGATGTATGCTAGTTCACTCATTGGTTGCAAAAAGAAATTGCAAATATTCAAGATTTAGAAGGAATGTTTATGGAGCTGCAACAACTGCTTTGGAGACTATTTTCTTAGTTTGTTTCCTATATTTAAGTTTTTCAGGGTCTTTCTTAGAAGTTTTGTGAATTCTTACTAGAGAACAGTTGATGTAATTTTTTTATTTTGCTCAAGTTGTTAAAAATATTCTCACTTTGCCTTTTGCATAAAACAAAAAACAAACTCCTTGTCATCTACTTTTTTGTAAAGAAAATGCAAAATAAGGGATATTAGAGTATGACTAAAAAATGATTTATTGGCAAACAAATAAGGGTATGTCTACTTGAATCAACACTTTTCTTCGCCTTACCGCGACTTCTTTGAATCAAACCTAAAGGCCAATGGGATTGAGAAACCAGATGTTTATTACTAATCAAAAATGAAGTTTACTACATAATTTTTTAAAATTAATTTCACAAGTATATTTTTATTTAACTAATTAATTAAATTTTGGCTAATTAATATAGATTTTCTAATAATATAGATATTCCTAAAATACGATTTTGTTACTAACTTTGTATATTGATTGTAAGAAAATATGATTTTGTTACTAATTTTGTCCTTTTCTATTAATTTAAATGTATGTACGTCTGAAACCAAACACCCTATGTTTCCTATGTTTTTGTGAGTTCCTGCTCTAATACTAATTGTTGACTTCTAATAAGAACACTATAAGAGGAGGGTTCAATTATAGTGAGAGAAATAAGCGTAACTTTTTGTGGAATTAAAAGCTAGTCAGGGAAAACGCAAAGGAAACACAATAGAGTTTTATGATGCAAAACTTGTTAGGCCATATAGGAAGAAATGACCTTGACCATGAGAGATTTTAACTCAAACGTGTCCATTATAATAGGCCAAATATCTTTGTTACAAGCCTATTAACTCTGGGGCCACAACTTCAGCAAAAGTCCCCTCTAACTGTTGTTGATCTCGAACTTCACTCGAAGTCCCTTTCTCTTTTGTCTATCTCTTGTTTTATTCAGAGCCTCTCTCAATTACAAATTTTCTCTCAAACCCCTTACCCCAAAAGAAATACGATCTCTTTAAATTCTGGAAGAATGAAAATAAAGACTAACTGTTATGGATACTCAAAGGGAGCTAAAACTGAACCAATTGAAGTTAAACTCAACTGAATTGAACTGAACGAAAAATAAGCCGGGGAGAACAAACTCTAAGTCTATGGATAGACCGTCTATTACAACTTTCCATTCACCAAATATAACAATTTCAAACATTTAATAGGTACAACTATATAAAACTTTATAAGGTAATGATACATACAGCCCTCAATGTTTTATTTAAACATTAACTATATTTTCTAAAATGATACTTATTAATTTGTGAATTCATGTCGTAATCACACATCAACCAATGTCATTATTATTTGAAAGTCAATAAAATTTCCCTTTCAGATTCTTATATACAAGAATACAATTCTTACTCATGTCCATTATTAAGAATAAACACTTTTTTTCTCCTAGTAATACAAGTTAATAAAAGTACATTTGCTTTATAATTCTAGTTAATACTATAATAAAATTGACACAAAAAGCATAAAATAAAAAAATAAAAAAAGTGCCACCAAAACCAAGATATAATAGACGTTGGATGCCTTTGCCCTCCCCCCAAGTGCACTTCTCTCTCCAACTTGCCTTGACAACTCTTCTCAAATCTCCACATTTTGCTCCAAGGAGAAGAGAAGAGAAGAGAAGTGAAGTGAAGAGAGAGAGAGAAAAGCGTCAAAGTGTTAAAAGTGTGGGGAATCTCAAATCTCAACAGCATTCCCACACTGTACTACTACTTCCTACTTACCCTTCTTCTTCCACTTGTGTGTGTTTGATACAACAAATTTCACTAGATTTCTCTACTCTCACTCATCCTCACTGTCATTTCTACTATTACTTAAATTCATAAACAAGAAAGAAACAATCTTTCTTAACAATGTCGATCTAATACCCTTTAAAACCCGTGATCTCCTTCAATTTCACATCATTAATGGCGGTCGTGATATCAATGCTGCAACTCTTATTTTCTCTCTCCTCAAATCCCAACAACTTTGATGTGACTAATCCTTTGTAAATAGTACTATTAATCTGTAAAGTATCTTATCTTGGTACTTCTTTTAAGAACTTGTTGTACTATCACAATCTCAAGTTTTTTTTAAACTTGAAACAGCCATTGTTGTGAGCTTCATTCGAAAAAAAAAACCCAGATGTTGACTTGTATAGCTTGCACTAAGCAAATAAATGGTGGGTCTTTGGCTCCTCAGCAAAGGGAAGAAGATGATGATGATATTGTTGCAACACCTACCAAAAAACAACCCATCAAAACTCTCACTAATCAAGTAAGTAGTTCTTACAAATTTCATTTTTTTTAATTAATTGGTCTTTTTTATGTTGATTGATAAATACCCATTTGTTAATTTTTGTTGATAAACCCTTTTTTGCACCAAAGATGATTACTTTAGTTTGTATTGTATTGAACTGATAAGTTGGTTAAAAATTTCATTTCTTTTTTTCCGATTGATTGGTCCTTTTATGTTGATGAATAAATACCCAGTTATTAGTTTTTGTTGACAAACCCTTTTTTGCACCAAAAATAATTACTTTAGTATGTAATGTATTGAAGTGATAAGTAAGTTGGTTAAAACATGGTGCAGATTAAGGGAATGGCGTTGAGGGCATCAGGGGCATACAAGAATTGCAAGCCTTGTGCAGGAGGGAGGAGTGATAATAGGAAGAGTTTCGAGGAATCGAATGGCGGTTCGGGTTCTTCAGGAAGGTTTCATTGTGGGTATCAGAGGGCGGATTCAACTGCCAGAGTTTGGGGGAAGGAATTGGATGGAAGGGTTACGATTAAGGGTGTTGGAATGGGGTTTTCGAGCGGTGAAGGGACGCCCGTGTCTGTTAGTGGGAGGTCGGAATCTGCTGTGTTTATGGAGGAGGATGAGCCTAAGGAGTGGGTTGCTCAAGTGGAGCCTGGTGTTCTTATTACTTTTGTTTCCATGCCTCAGGGTGGCAATGATCTTAAGCGCATTCGCTTTGGGTATAATTTCGATTTTGATTTTCGACTTTTCGTTTGTTTGTTAGTTGTTACTATAGTTGTTTTTTGTTTGGTTTTGATCTGAATTCAATTTGATGTTTGGTGGGTTGCTAGATAAATTATTGAATTGAAATGGGTTTTGTCTGTTTTTATGATTGTGATATGTGAATTTGCTAGGAATACTTTCCTTTTTATTGGTTTTTAGTATGTCTTTAATTGTATTTTTGTCTATTTACTAACTTACTTGAATGTGGGTTATCCAATGCTTTGGCCTATCACTATGTAGTTGGCAAGGGTCATTGGCGTTTTGGTTTGGATTGTGGAATAACTTTTTCTTCACTCCAATTTAAGTTGTATTATCGAATTGCTGGTTCTTTAGAGTCCATTTTGGGACTACTAATCGTGATAAGTATTGGCTGCCTGTTAAATCAGTCTCTTTAGGATAAAGATAATGCCAATAGCAATAGGACGGTTTGTGATAGACTGATGGTGATGTAGTTAAGGAGTTTTAGTGGATCATCTGAATGTTGTGACTGTTTCTGATGGAGAACCTTACGCTTGCCCCATCTTTTGATTCTTGAGGGTAATAATTTGCGACATTTTGTGATTGTGGTTTCTTGGCCCTGGTTGCTCGTTAGATTGTGCTAACTTCTTGACCTTGGTGTGTTTCTGGCCAAGAAGTGGTTGGGACACTGGATTCATTTGCTAGCATATTGATTCCTCGATTAGAGTATAAGTGATCTTAGCATATTTGTGCATTCTCTTGGTCTATAAAATCCATCTGGCAGTGGGTTTTGAAACACTGATAATTTTGGAGGTGGGAGATGATGCTTAATCTTAACCACAAAACAAGGGTTTTAGTGGGCCTTTCTATTAAGCCATAAGTGGTTTCTAATATGTTGTCAAAGTGCTCTTCAATATGATTGCATTTCATTTTTTATGGACCATTCACTTTTTTCTCCAACCCTATCTCTTAGGTGCCTTCATCACTCTATACGCGTTTTTCTAGTTGGCTCTTTATATTGGTCTTTCTTTCTATATTGTGCTCTTTTTTTAATGGTGGAGAGGGGAGAGGGATGATAAATTGCTAACATTAGACGGGCACCATTGGCTGCTAACTTCTCACATGAATAATAAAGTTGGTACTTGAGGTAGCGACTTATTGAGGTAAAATCTCTACTTGTGGTAGTGATTTTACTGTTCAAGTTCATGTGAGTGTCACTGGGCAGGATGCCCACTCACTGTTTGCAGTTTATCATTCCTCGAAGAAGGGGGGGGAAGATGACTAGTTGGTAGGAAAATTAGTATGCTTGTACTATGGAGTCGATGAAATTATGCTGTTATATTTCTTTTGCTGTTCTCTCAAGTCAAAGCAGATCTTGTCTGTGCCTTTGCCCTGTTGCACATACCCTTAAGATGTTCTCTCATTCACAGTCAGTTTACAAGTTCACTACTCTTGTTCAATTTATAATGCTCCCACCCTTCCCAGCTTAGGTTTAACTTTGATTGGAGCACGGAGATTAAGGGAGAAAAAAAAGGGTTGGGTGGATCCGTGGATGTGGGTCCCAACTTCAATAATTGGTAAATGGTAATAGTGCAGTTTTTGAGTAAATGTTAACGTTGAGCAGGGACGGAGGGAGTGTGTGACTGTGGACTAGAGAGAGGATTAGGATTTAGGAACCATTGCATGCATTTATACTTAACGAAATTGTGCTTGTCAAATGAATTTGTTACAGCAAACTGAAGTCTAAAACCTGTGTTACACAGGCTAATAATATCTTACAACATGCTTTGCTTAATAAATATTTCACATAAATTATACCAATGAGATATTACCTTGCTGTATTTAGCATATTGCTTTATATATATTGAAAAAATAACGTGGGTAAAGTGAGATGTCTACAAGTGAATATTTTTTTCTTTGATTTAACTTGAAAAAACTTGCATTTTATGTTTTTATGTAATGTAAACAACTAGAGAGTAAAAAAGGACGGTATCTGTTGTGTACAGGTCTAAGTAGCAGAACAAGTGAAGTGAAGGGATCCTAAAGCCATAATTGCCCATTTGGGTATCTTTATATTTTATTTTTCGTCTTGACACAACAGATTTAGCCTCATTTCTCTCCCCTGATAGAACAACGGAATAGTCATCAGACACTTGCATGATCTCTCATTTTACTGATTTCTGTAAATTTTTGTAGCTTGAGATGTATCTTATATTCTTCTATCAATTCTGAGGAGGGTCCATTATCAACTTCTATTGCAAGCAAAAGTCTTCCTGATATGGTGTATGTTTGTTTGCATATAATCTTTCTTCTTCGTCTTCCTTCTCCTCCTGATCTTCTTCTTCTTATGTTCAGTTGAGCATGAAGGTAATGAATAATTGAGTAGTAAAGTTGCAGAGCTTTTTAAAACTAGTTGCATGACATTATGATGTTTTTTCTAGAACACTATTATGCACTCATAGATGACCAAGAATAGGGTGGACTCATGTTCATTTGGCTCAATTGACAGGCAAAGACATTGCTCTGTCTGTTCTTTTCAACATATTAGCAAATATCTGAACCAATCTGAACTTATTTCTGGGAGGGTCAAACCTTATACGTATTCATTAGAACTTATATGAACTTATTTGAACTTAATTTTTTTTATATGGACTGAAAATAAGTTGAGAAGAGCAGGGCCTTCGAACAATGTATTGGCTGTTAATTCTAGCAAAGCACATTGTTCAAGAATCAAGCCTTGTTACTCGGCATTATAGATGTCGTTGTAATCTAAGTGCACCCGTCAGATGTCAGTGATTAAGCCTTGCTTTTTAAGTAGCGAATTGCTTTTCAATGAACTTTTAATCTGTGGTTCAAAAAGAATCAACAGAAAGAATTTTTCTAATCTATTTACCATGGGGAGAAGTATGGTGGTTAGTTGATGATGTGATCTGTGATGTCTCAAATTGCTTTGCTGTTTTTCTCTGTGTTGAGCTGTCTAGGAATTGGCAAGCTAAAAATGAGCCTTTTGCTTCTCAACTAATTATTGCTTGCTTACGAGGAGTGCTGTTGTCTTATGTCTGATTTGAAACCACTTGTATTTTCAGCCGTGAGCTTTTCAATAAGTGGCAAGCTCAAAGATGGTGGGCAGAGAACTATGACAAGGTGATGGAACTCTACAATGTTCAGAAATTCAATCAACAAACCGTACCGCTAGCAACCCCTCCTAGGTCTGAAGATGAGGTAAGATCTCATTACTTGTACTTTTGCAACAGTTACATTTTTTTTTGTTTGGAATAGAGGATTGGGATAATAAAAAAAAAAGGCCTGTAACTGGCGCGCTGCATGCATGAAGATGATCTCATGCTGTCTTCTGTGACCCGCCTTGAAACTGAGTTTGCCATTTCTGTAGGGCTCAAAGATTGGATCTGCACAGGGAAGCCCTGCAACACCACCTTTGAGCAAGGAGCGTTTGCCTCGGAACTTCCATCGCCCAACAGGGTTGGCACATTCTTCATCAGATTCTCTTGACCAGCATGCAGCTCGCCAATACTATGAATCATGCGGACTTGCTTCAACTCCTAAACTTTCTAACATTAGTGCTTCAAAAACGGAGACATCATCAATTGATGCCTCTGCTAGGAGCAGTTTATCAAGAGAGGTTGATCACTCTGGTGAACTTTCAGCCAGCGTTGCCAGCGATGTTGACACTGAATGGGTTGAGCAGGATGAACCTGGGGTCTACATCACTATCAGAGCATTGCCTAATGGCACTCGGGAACTTCGACGTGTTAGATTCAGGTGAGCTTTAGTGACAGTAACACATTCATGAACCGCCATTAGTTTACCCTGTAGTCATATTCCTGCAAAGAACCATTAATCTCATCTAAAATTCTGAACTACCATAGATAAATCTTATGAAGAGCTGAGCTTATCACGACCGTTTATTCTCATGATTCAGTGTCTTTTCTTGTTAGTACAAAAGTAAAGAAACTGAGAAAAGTACCAATATTTTTATCAAGAGGAATGCTGCTGTCATTGATGAAAAAGCACGGAAGGTGAAATGATAGAGCCTCCGCTTACTCACTAGTCTGCTCCTAGTTCATACCTATCTTCCCCAGAACAAGAAAGAAAACCCCTTGCCCACATTTAATACTGTCTTTCAGTATAAGGATTTAGGATTCCAGAAACCTGTACTAGATCAGGATTTGATCTGTATCAGAGTGGTCTCTTTAAAGACTGCTTCCTACCCTGAGGGGAGAGGGCTCATCATCTTAATTATTTTAATTTCTTTATGGCTTCGAAAGACAATGTCTAGAATGCAAATTCTTTAAGCACTAATTAGATGCACATAATTGGTTTCTTGATGCAGCCGGGAAAGATTTGGTGAAATGCATGCAAGAGTATGGTGGGAAGAGAACAAGGCCAGAATCCAGGAACAATATTTGTAATTTGAGCTGCTTTTCGTTTTGCTGCTCTCCGTTAGATTCTTCTTTCGTAGCTGCCCCGAGGGTTATAATCAATGAAGCAGAAAGACATTGATGCCAAATATCGAACACACATACAAGAAAACATTTTCTATTTTAGCTTGAGTTTATATATAGATTTCTACATATAGAATTTTTATGTAGTTGAAGTCTGGTTGGAGCATTAGGTAGGAAGATGTTCATGAACTTAGCTCGATCGGTGAATACAGAAGTTGAAGAGAGAATTTTGGTATGAATGACTTGTAAAAACTTGAACTCGCCCTATTCTACAAAACTACTACTTGTATCGAACGCCCATCAATTGGTCAAAACACTTCCATGTTTCCATCATCATTCCAGTATATGTTCCATTTGAGTACGCGTAGGATTTAAATACATAACGTATTTTGAAGGAACTTGGGTTATGAACTTTCTAAAAACGATAGCTTGATTTTCAGTTTAACTTGGTTGAGTTAATTAATGATAGGAAGCAATGTTTATGATTTTTAGTACCTTGGATTAATTTGGGATAATCAAGGTCTAATGTGTAAGTCAATTTTACCAATTTTTGTTGTTGTTTTGTGGCTAGAGTATAAGTTACGTCTGAATAGTTGTAAAATGATAATGACAGGAGTACTTCATAATGTGTGTAATTGTAGGTCATCTTTCTTCAAGTCTTCGTTGAAAGTCTTCGCATGATCATGTTCTCATCAACTACTCATTAGACTTTCTAGTATTTATGACAACCATAATCATCAAACTGATCAAATATTTCCGATTGCTTTAGTTGTTTCACTTTGACGTCTATGTTATTACATATCTTACTTTGATCGAATTTCAATATTGACGAAAAATATCTACTTGCTTTGCTTGAAGCTTCCTAAGTTGTATCTCTTTTTACAACTTGTGAAAGGACAACAAATAAGTCCCTTGTTTAGAGCAATTAAAGCAGTTTCCCTTACACCGCACATCGTCTTCAAAGACAAAAACCAACATGCAACATGTAACACGCGCAAGAAGATTTTGTATAAAACTTTTAACAAATTACATCAACATTTTCCTCTTACACGAAACTCTTGTTGTTAATAAGACATGATTTTTGTAGAAGTATGAGTGTTTTAAGAAGATAACAACTCATATGATCCCTCTTGAATGTTATCAGTCTAATCCAAATTATATTTTCAAGTGAGGATTTGTGCGCCAATGTCGCTTTGTGACAAGAACACAAGATCTTTCCTAAAAAGAAAAAAAGATGCATTTAGACAACATCTTAAATCTAAAATTAAAAGCACCTCAGATGATATTCTCATTGCTGAAATGACAGTTCAAACTAAGGGCTTGTCTTCTTCGTCTACATCTAACTGAACTAAATGGAACTGAATTATATTCCCCCCGTTTCTTCTTTTGTCCACTTACGGTAACTCCAAATGCCAAGAAAGATGATGTCATAGATACGTGGGTGAGGACAACGGACAACAGTTCAGGAACCCATTTATTTGTTAGTAGTGTGGTGATTAAAGTAGGTGAGAGAAAATTGTGAGACACATCCGAGACAAAAAAAAGTGATAAAGTAAATGCAGATAAGTAATACTAGTATAAATTTTCCCATATAAGGAAAAATGAAAAGGTAGGACAAATAAAATGAAATAGATAAAAACGAAAAGTGGGACAAACAAAAAGAACCGGAGGGAATAATAAATAAAAAACTAATAATTACACAATAATGAGAGATTACTTAATAATTATGAATATTAAATAATAATTATAATGATAAGTAGTAATTATTTTTTTATTATTATTAATAATAATTAATACATAATGATAATACTCATCCGTTTCATTTTGATGTTCCTATTTTCCATTTGAGATGTTTCAAAAAGTTTTTCCCACTTTAAATATTATCCATTTTAAGAATATTTATTTTCCCATCTTACCTTTTAACAACCAAATATTTATTACACTATTTTACCTTTTGTCTTACACATGGCCTATTTTATAATCTTTTATTTCTCAATCACTTACTTTTATTTCTCTCTCTTACTTTTCAAAAACAAAAAGGTATCAAAGTACAATTTATACAATAAAAAAATTAAAAATATTCTCATCCACCTCAATTTGTATTAGTTTTTCCCCAAATTCCAAATGGGAACATCAAATTAAAACGGAGGGAGTAGCATTTTTTTAAAATGATAATTATAAATAAAATAATAGTAATAACGACAAATTAATAATGATAATATTAATGATAGTAAGTAATTACCATTACTAATATTACTATATTAATACTTGATGATGATTATATAACAAGAATAATATCAAAGAAGTAAATTATTTTTACTATAATAATAATATTAATGATATAATAATAATTAGCAATAATAATAATAATTAGGTCGGACTGCACATACTTATAACCTAAACCATTTTGGCGCAATTTGGTTAAGTAATGAATGAAGCTAAATTGAAATGAAAATAAGCTGAAAAGAAGATACCTTAATTTGTGTATAAAAAAGTGCAAAATACTTATATATTGGAAAATGGTTGCAGCAAAGAACACTTCAATGGAAATCAGCATAAAAGGGTGAACACCTGTAGTTGACCATATCTAGCCCAATTTGACCTAAAAAAACGTGTTTGGGCATTTTTCTCTCGATTTAGGGCCCTACCCAACATAAAAACATCATAAATTAGATTTTCAACCCCAAAAATACCCGAGTCATTTCCAAAATTTATACACAAGATAACTTTGTGCCAATATTAAGTCATAACCGATCCAATCCATGATCCAATCCATGTTCAACTCCAAAAATGCACGACCCATTTCCAAAGAAGAAGTAATTATAGCCCGAAAGACTCCAACCTTCGAACCCGACCCGTATCCGACCCACCCATATACCCACAACTTCAAAAAGGGGGCAACAAATAAAAAATAAAAAAATAGAAAATTTGAAAAAGACTTTCCTAAAATCAAACCCTCCATACGAGGGTGTGAAAATAAATTCAAAAACCCTTAAACTCTTCTCCTTCTTCCTCTTCTTCATCTCTCTCTTGTCTCTCCCTCCTCTTTCTTCTTCCCACCTTCTCTTTCTTTTAATGCAAACCCTAAAACCCTAATTTCACTCCTCTCTTTTCTTATCGTCCAACTCTTCTTCGTATTCCAATTTTAGGGCTAGATAAATAAAAATTGTTGCTTTTTAATCTTTTGCGCGTTTTTTCTGTTTTTTAATCAGAAAAAAATAAATATGGTGAGTTTGTTGAAAACTGAAGGTGGGTCGCAAATTGTTTCTGCTAAAGTTCAGAAAACTATTCAATGGATCAAAGAAATTGTGGGTAATCACTCTGATTCTGAAATTTACAACACTCTTCAAGAATGTAATATGGACCCTAATGAAACTGCTCAGAAGTTATTAAATCAAGGTCAGTTTTTTTTAATGGTTGTTTCCTTTTAGTTTGTGAAATTTGTTTCTGATTAATTGGGTTTGTTTTGTTTTTGTTACTTGTTTGTGTAATGTAAGGGTTTTAGTGGAGCTAATTTACTAATTTAGTACTCCCTCTATCCCCTGAATAGATTTCTCGTTTGCTTTTTACACGTCTCTAATGTATTATCTTCGGTTATGTATTGATAAAAATCATGTAAAGTTGATATTTTGAATGTACACGTTATGACGTTTTTAAGAGGATTCGAGATGACTATTATTTTTATTGTATGTTGGTGAGAATTTGTGGTTAATGTTTACCAAGTTTGACTTTGAAAAAGCAAATAGGAAGTCTATTGAGGGACGGAGGGAGTATCTAAGTAGCTCGTTGAAGTGTAAATTGTAATGATGGGGTTTTGTTAGTTGAAAGCTAATAGTATGCCATGGGATTTTATGTCTTTGATGATTGAGGTACTTGCGTTTATGATCTCCACTGTGCTTTTGGGAGCTGGGAAAGAGATGAGGAAGTAAAAAGATAATGCCCCTCTTTTACATAAAAGAGATTAAACCGAAAAAATGAAATGAATGAGGCAATTTCTTCGCGAATGCTAAGCCCCTCATCTTCGATGTTTTGGTCCATATGAGGTATTGCAATTGGACACTCTCGTTCGAAAATGTGACTCCGTCTGTGTGGAGATAGTAGTCACTTATACTGTTCTTGGATGTTTGAAAGAAACTGCCACTTTTTCTGTGGTAGCATTGGTTTGTGATTGATTTTGATACCCTGATTTAGATTAAGTGGTCCAACTATCGTAAAGGTTCTTCTGTCAAATTCATGTCTTATGCTTAATGGTGAGGGTTTAGACAATACGACATTTAGTTTTGGATAGATTACGGATTTGTGTTCGATTTCCATTTTTTCATAATGCTAGAGGTTCTGAAAATAAGAGCTGCGCTTTATTTAGTTGGGAATTGTCTGTTTCAATAGTTAGGCTATTAGAAAAAGCCTGTCTTAATGAACCGTCTTAATTTTTCTGATGAGCTGTACTGCATTAATATATGGTTTGCCAATTGAAGTTGTTTACTATGATCAGACATTTACAACGGTAACTCCATAAGCTTACTGAATCTGATGATTTTCATCTGCCAGATCCCTTTCATGAAGTGCGAAGGAGACGAGATAAGAAAAAAGAGGTAATGTGTTTGTGAATTTTTTTAAGTAATTGTTGTTTAGTTTGTTTATGCTGTGGTTCAGCAAGTAAAGTTTTAGTGTTCATAATGCTGCTGCTGCACATTATTTTTGTGAGTCTCAATGTCTTTGTGGTTATTTCTTTGTCAATCTTGATTCTACAAATTGTTATGCATTCTCATCTCTTTAAAATTTGAGTTATCCCTCATGTTTAAGTGATAAGTAAAAACCAATGGCTGTGCTCCTTTTACCTGATTTTCGGGATCTTCTGTTTGAGTTTTCTAGTTTGAGCTTGCGACTCATGCAAGTAATTACTATGTTATGTGCTATCCACTGGGTATCTGTGCATTTTGAGTTGGAAATGCTGGTCAATCGATACAGCTGCATGTTCGAATATACAATTGTGTTGAATTCAGGGAAGAAAATCGCGGATATCATCGCGTTCGCGGTAACGGTCGCGATGACGCGGGAACGGCTTGTAACGGTCGAAAAAAGGCAAATCGCGGTTGACGCGGCGTGAATTTTTTCAAAAAATTCACACAATTAGAATTTTAACCTCAAAAGGGCATTTTTGAAGTTTTATAAGTATTCTTATAACTTAATTTGACCAAAGCAATCATATGGGTGGATTACACATATGGTGAATAAAAGATTAACTTAAACATGAGTTTTATGTCACATTATATATAAAAATTGATACTAAATCATATATATTACTCAACTTGGAAGCCCATGGTAAGTTTTTCTCCTTTCGTTGGTGTGACCCTATAGTTTTTGTGCTACTATGCGTATATTCCCTTTCTTTTTTTGACCAATTTTCATATAGTAACGGATGTAACGGGTAAAAAAACGCTCTAATGCGGCGAGTCACCGTTACGTAACGGACAACGCGGCGAGTTGGACGTGAATTTTATCGCGGGGTTACGTAACGGCATTTCGCGTAACGGCAAGTTCAAAATCCGTTACATAACGGCCGTTACGTAACGTAACGGCCGAGTTTTGTTTCCCTGGTTGAATTACACATTACCGTATTTGATTAATTGGTGGTAGCAGCAAGCTAGCAACTTGTGATCCTGAGACACCTCTTTACATGATCCATATTATCATGTATGATCGCGCTTTATTGATCTTATTTTTTCAGTTATTGTGTTAGATTGATTTAGGATGGCTTTTTGCGCACTGTTTATTCTGTGTCGATAAATGCATAATTCAATATTAATGGGGAAAAAATAGTTTATTGGATACTGAATATGTGGCAATACTTCCCAGAATGCAGGTTACAATGATCATGCTGAACCAAGGAAGCGTACTGAATATACTGGTCAAGGTGCAAAATTTCATGGTTCTGATCGTAATGCTCACAGAGGGGGCTACAAAAGAAGCCCCATATATGGTTAGTGAAATTCTGAGTACCACTTTACGTTTCCTTTTTGAATAGGACTAATTGAACGTGAACCTTTTCCCTTTTGTTTTCTCAAACCAATCCTAGCTTTTGGCTGTTTAGGAATAATCCCAATTTTTAGGGTAGTCGCTCAAGTTAATCTGCAATTCATTGACATTTTGATTGTTATCCTCCAATTAGTGTTGAAGTTCCCTGCGCATTTATTATTGTCAGTGTCCTTTCGAGGAACTATGAGAGAATATTATGTATGGCCCATTGATAAGACATGCATGGCAGACGTACTGCCTTTGCCGATTTAAAATTTTCGTCGGGTAATTGATGAGTAATTACGTCCTGTCCTCTCCTCTATTTTGCTATCTTTCTAATTGATACTATTCTTTCTCTAGATGCGGGAATGAACCAGGAGTTTCGTGTTGTGAGAGACAACAGGGTTAATCAGAATTCCGATAGAGAAGCTAAGGCTTCAAATCAAGTTTCATCGTTGGCTAGTGTTCAGCGGATCAATAATGCTTCTGAGAGAAGGTATTTTTCACTGTCGCATCTTATTTAAATTTTCAATGTCAGATACGTTTGTCCTCTGCTTTTTCTCTTGCTCTCTAGTTTGGTGATACTGGTTAACAACATGTTTATAGCCAACAAGCTACTTTTGATTCTATTGGGTTTTTGTCGTGTAATTATTGTTTTGATGACTCTTCATTAGTTTACTGTCCTCTATTTAATTTCTATATGCTTGTATAGTCTTTTGTTTGTGCATATTGAAAGATATTCCTCGTTAATGTTTGTTCTTTGTCCTTTGGTGGAATTTAATGACCATCTACATATCTCTCTGGTGAAAAGCATTTGACCTCTATTCATGAGTTAACTCTGGATCACAGTAAATTTGTCTATAAGAACTATAGGGTTCTATTCTTATGTGGCTTATGTGTCTTCTGGAAAACCAAACAACATTACTACAGTTTGTGTATTTGTTGATGACATCATTTTTGAATGGCAAATGTTCAATTGCATTTTCTTCATCACATTTAATTATTCGCTGAACATGACTCTAGAATGTTAACTGTTGCATTGTAAATCCTTTCGCTGAAGTTGTTTTATCATGATGCAGTTCATCTGTAGTGCCTCATTATCAAAGACACTCAGGTGGGCGCTATCAAACTCCCAATGGGATGCGTGATTTTCGGCTTAAGTCTCGAGAATTTAATATTGACTCGAGAAATGGGCACTTTGAGAAAAAATCAGCTGTTACTGGCTCTGAAACACAGGTCACATTAATGAAGCCAAACGATTCACACCCTCAAGCAGGTAGTGCTGTATCTTCTAATGCTGTAGGTGTTTATGCGTCTGCTTCAGATCCTGTGCATGTTCCATCTCCTGATTCTAGATCAGCGGCTATTGGAGCTATAAGGCGTGAAGTTGGAGTTGTCGGTAGTCGTCGGCAATCTTTGGATAATAGTTCAAAGCAATCTTTTCAGCAAAGTATTTCTACTACTAATTTAGGCTCGGGAAGTTCATCTACAGCAGAACCATTTCGGCAGATTAATCCTGTATCTCGAAATGAGCAATCTCAGGCTACTACTGTGGAATCTGTAGTGGTTAATTCTTCTGCGACCGGAAGCAGATCAAGCAGTCACTTTAGTGGTAGATCTCACCAACAGTCTGTTGCTCATCAGAAAGGTATTCCATCTTCTGCTTTCCTGTGAAAATTCCTATGATGTGTGTTATTGTAAGTCTTATCTAGCTACTGATAAATCAAAACTAATTTCACAAATGAACATTGAAATGATATATTCTAAAGATCCCCATAAAATAGCATCCAAGAAAAGCCAGGTAAAATCTATCTAATATAGCCTCACAACCAGTTGTCCTATTTCTTCAAATTCTATCATTCATCGCGTAAGCATAAGCTTGAAGATTATGAAAACTGATCTCAGAAGATTTAGTCCTCCCCATTAACCTCCCAAAAGTGTCTTAATTGACCTGAATCTGCTGCAATTCATACGGTGTGTAGAAACAGAGAGTGAGTAGACACATTGAACTTCCAGAAACTCATGCAACCTATTCCTGTGGAAAAGAACTAAAACTTAGCTGTCTTCTGTGAAAAGATAATCAGTCTCTGAACCATTAAATGAAAAATGCGGAAACGGTCGCGTTCATGGTAACGGTGGTGTTGTCGAAGGAACGGGTCGTAACAGGTGTAAAATAACGGATCGTGGCTGTCGCGGTGTGAATTCTTTTAGAATTTTTCACATGAGCTTGATTTCACTCTCGTTTTTACATTTTAACAGTTTAGGGACTATATTGATAGCATATTAGGGTCAAATTATTATAATTACACTATATTTAATACTAGATTTGGTGTCTAAAGAATTGAAATAATTCAGTAAATTGAATCTCTGCCAATTTTGTTATTTTCTTCAACCTTTACCTGCCTTAAATATCGGGCAAGTGACGGTATGTAACTGGAAAATGGAAATTACGGCTGTCACCCGTTAAGTAACAGCCATAACAGCGATTTTGATGTGATTTATAAATCGGCGTTACGGAACGGGTTTTAACGTAACGGCCTCTCAAAGACCCGTTACAATCCCATTCCGTTATGTAACAACCGCTTTTTCTTCCCTGCTCTGAACTCATAAACACAGAGTTGTGTTGAAGGGTTTCAAATAAGCTATTCTTGTAAAAGCCTTTTAGCTGTCTTGGGATCTGGAATTTCTATTTATAGATGGCTAATGGAACAGAAGACGCATGGTTAGACTTTTTGCGATGGTTGTCTAGAGAATTTTATCATCTTCCCATCTTGTGAGAATAAGAACTGATCTAGAAGTGTGATTCTGTGTGTTTGTTAGAATGGTGGTTATTTTATCGTGTTTTTCTTGTGTTATGATATATTTTTATTAAGTGAAGAACACGCCTTAGGTCCTTACTTGTTAACTTATTCTTGGGATTCAAGCTGTCCATGCATAAGCTGCTAATTATTTAAACGTGGAAAATGGAATAGAAGGGGCATGTTGTGACTTTGGTAATTTTTTTTGTGAAGTTTTCTGCTCTCATCACTCTCTTGTGAGAAATCTCATTGGAGCTTGCTTTTCCATGGCACTCCACATGCTTGTTCTCGCAAAATATATTTACCTCTTTTGGGACCTTGAATTTTGAAATATTGATAGCTGTAGGGTACTCCCTGCGTTCCCTTTTGATGTTCCAATTTTCTTTTTTGGGATGTTTCAAAAATCTTTTCACTTTGAAATCTTTTCCATTTTAATAATATTTATTAAATTCCCCATCTTACCATTTAACAACCAAATATTTACTACACTTTTTTACTTTTTGTCTTACACATAGCCCACTTTAGAATCTTTTATTTCCCAATCACCCACTTTTCTTTCTCTCTCTTACTTTTTCAAAAGCAAATAGATACCAAAGTACACTTTATACAATATAAAATTAAAAAGATTCTTATCCACCTCAATTTGCATTGGTTTTCTCCCATATTCCAAATGAGACATCAAATGGGAATGGAAGGAGTATATGTTAAGATTGGAAACGGGGTATAAATATAGCTACTGGCTTGTGGTAGTGAGAAAAGGGTGACCCATTGACTTGGCTTGGACTTGGTTTTTGGTGTGACTATGCTCATAATGTATTTGTTACTTGATATGTCAATTTTGTCAACAAAACAGCTAAATTGACAGAATGTGTTGCCACCTCATTCCTACTCATGCTTGGGCATTAATTGGGGATCAGCGGTTACTTTCAATATCCCATTTAATGGATGTAATGAAGTTACATCATTAGAGCATATTGAACTTTCTAATAGGTGCTCATTCCAAGTGAACGCTACTTTATGAATTGAAGAATTTGATGAAATGTAAAGGTATATTCTTGTACTGCCCTTGCTCCTCACAAATGTGGTTAAGGCTAGGATATCCAAAATGCAGTTTTCAATTCTGGACATAAGGCGACCCTTGTTAGCTTTAGAAGGAGGGATGTTGAAAATGCTTTGAGCCAATATTCGAGTTGTAGACTCTACAATGCTGAAGTATTCTAGCCAGATTCTGAAGAAAGCAATGAGCTTCAACAAAAGTGTTCTTGTGGTTCAATCTAATACAAATAGAGAGTTAAAGAGTTCAAGGTGTGTGAGGCTACTCTCTCAACGGCACCTGGCTTAATTGCCTCAAAACTTCAGATGTCTCATTTGTTGAGATATTATCTGTGTACTAGTGGTATAACTTTGTAGTGTATCTGATTTTTCCAGTATTACATGTAGAGTAACGTTTATGTTTCATACTTTCATGTAAATAGATAGAGGATTCCCTGCTGCCAATGGTGGTGAATTGACTATTTTCTGAGAATCTTGATATCGGAATTTTGTGTAGGTAACTTGCCTGGTAAAGAATGGAAGCCGAAGACGAACCAGAAGTCTAATGTTTCAAGTCCAGGTGTGATTGGATCACCTGTGAAGTCTGTGTCACAGTTGGCTGATAATTCCCAGAGTGTTCAGTGCGAAGCCGAGCAGTTGCAGGATAAGCTTTCACAAGTTAACATTCATGAGAGTCAAAATGTCATCATAGCCCAGCACATACGTGTCCCGGAGAACGACCGTGGGAGGCTGACTTTGGAACTTTTGGTACCGAATCAGACGATGCTGAGATTCCTGTTTCATTTGAAGAAGTTGCTAGTGTTGAAGTACCAATGGAACCATCTTCTAGGTATGTTGCTTGGGCATTCACTAACTGTAAACCTGACGTGAATTTTGTGAATTCGTGGAGAATGCTCTTAGATCACTCAAAAGTTGTTGTTCAGATTATATTTGTTTATTTCTGAAGCTGTCATCATGGCAGTTTTTATTGTGACATGCAAAGTTTATATAAGGATTGAGCAAAGACAGCTTTTGTGACATGTTTTAGTTTATATAAAGGATTAAACTCATTTTACTTTTGTGCTACTATTTTTCCCTTGCTTCTTTTGGAAAATTAGAAGAGCAGGCTTAAGAGAAACTATTGAACTGATAGACCTTTCCGCTTCTCATTACTTGGATTTATCGCAGACCACTTCTAAATTTGTTATGCATGAACTTAGTAGCATCCTTTTCTTCTCTGCAATGCAGCAATGAGCAAAGAAATTCTGTTGATGAAGTTCGAAATTCTGGCTCTAGTAGTCCATCAGGTGCATCATCGGAAAATCATTCGCCTGACAATAAGGATTCCATCGGCATTTCCAATGCAGAAGATTTTAGTGATATGGGTTTGGTCCACAACAGCTCATCTTTGGCTGCTTCAAAGTCTCAGCAGCATCAGGAGTCTACTGATCTGCCTCACTTTTCTGTAAGTTTCTTTGCCTCTATGGTCATTGTTACAATATTATGTGTTGCCTTGATGTTCCCCCCTTGATTTTCTAAGAGAAGATGCATCTATTACATGTTTTTGAACTTATGCAATTGTAAAATATTAACTGCCTTGCTAGTAGACCAATATAATATCTGGCTTATGTGTTGAGCGTTGACTGTAATGCTGCATCTGCATGTCAGTTTTGTTGTGAGGCAGGGCAATAAGTTTTCTCCATAATGGAGAGAGAACATAGATCTCTGACGAGCAATGATTGTGTATGGAATAGTATATTTCCTGGAACTAGCCGTGGTTTGTCGTCATGTGGACTGATGTTTGCCACTGCTATCAAGACTTACTTTTGTACTGTCTGATGTTTCTGTGCTGTGTTTGAGATGTACCCTGGTTTGCACCTGGATATGGGGTTGCTGCTACTTGTAGTTGAAGTAATGGATTATGTATCTGTACAAGACATGATTGAACATGGTTCCAGGTGTGAAATCTGTGTCATCCTATCACGTACCCATATTGCATTTGGACATGGAAACCCGTTCATGAAAAGAAATTGAGGAATGGAGGTACTAGGGAGGGAGGAAGAGGATATTGATAATTTTTTGGATAAGATCTGAAGGAAAATTCTTAAAATCAAACGCCGAGATATTGGGTCTTTTGGTTTATTTCTAATACCATGGGGCTTATGGTTAATTTCTAAAAGCAAGTTGATCTTGATAACTGGACTGTTTAAGCTGCAACTGCGTTGATCAATGGTTCTCTACCTTGTCTAGCAGCAATTGATCTGTTTCCCTTGTCTAGCAGCTATTGATCTCTACCCTTTGTCCAGACGGTTTTGGGTTGGACCTCGTCTGTTAGTTTTAAATGCAACTATCTATGATGAGCATGAGTCTTTACTGTACTGTTCTATTGGGCTGGGCATAGATTAGTAATTCTATTTGTTGTTTCACAACCATAAGTAGATAGATAGATACACAATCACGCATAGAGTATATCATTCATATTAGTATTATTATTCATACATGCCATATCCCATAGCTGTTTTCAAATTTCTGACAGAGTGGCAATGTATAGTTTTAGCCTTTGTCACAAGAACATGCACCTGTGCCCGTGTCCAGGTAATATAGGTTGTGGAGATAATCAAACTGTTCCATATCTAAGCTGCTTTGGCGAAAGACAACTTGAATATATGTACTTGAGATTTTATACTGAATTAAGGTGAATCAAATGGCAATCTGTAAAATTGGCTCGCCCAGGTTTGGAAGTGCACTTGGAAGGAAAAGGAAGCAACGGATAGTAGGGGTTAGCTTCCTCTCGCGAAGCTTTCAAGTTCATTTTTTTAGATTTTGTATAGTTGGAGTGAAGTTTTAGATCTAGTTTCAGTCTTAGTAACTGAGAATTACTTGACTTCTCTTGATTTTGTAGATAAATTGCTCCCCGATAGCATGAGGGCTTGAGCCTTTTGTGATTAGCTCTCCTTTGTATATGGGTGACACTCCCCTGTTGTAGAATACCCTTTCAATTGTGTACTATAATGCTTGTGTAAGGACCTGTTTTGAGGTTGATTGATAATCATACCTACTGTTTTGATTTATGTTGAGACTCAAACTCACTAGTTTTACATTTAATCTGAATGGCATAGCGCATTGATCTAGTGGCTTTTTCTCAGTGTGTCAAGTGTTTGCATGCAGGCCTATGATCAGCAACCGGTTTATGACATATCTTATTTTAGGCCTTCCATTGATGATGCTGTACGAGGATCTGGCCTGCCATCTGCGCAGGAGGTAATTTCCTTTGTCAGTCATTTACAGAATTAAAGTGGTTTTTCTTTTACTTTTTCTGATGAATGGGATGTGTCATTTAAATTTCATGGAGATCCTTGGCAGGCTGATTTTTTTTTTAATCCACATTCAAGTTCTTTCAACTCATGTATACTTGAGTCTTCAAATAAGTTCTTGGGTTGTGGGGCCAACATCCAGTCAGCCATGGGGATGGGGCTGTTGAGAAGTGGAGGTAGGAATTGGATACTGTACAAAGACGTGAATGCATGTTGCGTTTGTCATGCTGCAATTATTTGTCAAATGCCTGTACCAGGAGCACTGTTGATAACTTTGAAAGGACAGTAATGGGAAATGCACATCCATTGCTGAATCCTTGTTGCATTTAGCAAATGGCATATTAATATTAGAATCATAATTTTCTGCTTGAAATTTGGATTCGTGTGTTCAATTGTGTAAGGTCAGTATCTGATTTAACTCGTCCTTTGACAGGCTTTAGCATCCCACAGTGTCAACAGTGCCTCCACATCTTCTGCAGGAATGGTGCAGCAGCAGGCACCTATGGGTCAGATGTATCCGCAAGTTCATGTTTCGCACTTTGCTAATGTCATGCCTTATCGGCAGTATCTTCCTCCACTTTATGTTCCACCAATGGTTCCCGGTTATTCTGGAAACCCTGGCTATCCCCACCTCTCTAATGGAAGCAGTTATGTTTTGATGCCTGGTGGAAGTTCTCATCTGCCTTCAAACAGCCTCAAGTATGGAGTTCAACAGTTCAAACCTTTTCCCGCTGCTAGTCCTACGGGCTTTGGCAATATGGCAAGCCCCACTGGATATGCCATCAATGCTCCCGGAGTTGTTGGTGGACCTACGGGTCTTGATGATTCATCCCGTATCAAGTACAAAGATAACAACATTTACGTTCCAAATCCACAGGTAGTATGATTGCTTCTTTCTAATCTACATACATGTAGTTTTAACCTATTGTACCCAGACTCACTAATGTACTCGGATCCTCGACAATCTGGCATGTGACACTCCATTTTGTGCTGAAATAACGGATTTTTTTTATAAAGTAGCCAATTCTGAGACCAGACACGTCTATGCCTGCTATACAAGTACCTGATTCCGAGTAACAGGTTTCAACCTGTAAATTTTCTGATTATTTTTCTGCCTAACTGCTGCCAATAGCATTAATTATGGGTATCCTTGCGTTTAAGTGAAATTGATCATTCCGTTGCATTCAATGATTTTTCTTTTTGTCCCGATTCCACTATAAAATTTTTGTTCTGCTATTGTTCAGATTTGATGGCTAGAATTCTATTTTATTAGATTGGCTGAAATTTGATTTACTGCAAAGACGAGGAAATGTTCCAATGGAAATTTGGTCTGGTCCGCAAATTCTAATATTTAGGACATTTTTCAGGCTGAAACTTCTGAAGTTTGGATCCCGAACCACAGAGATCTTTCTGGGATGCAATCAACTCCATATTTCAACATGCAAGGGCAAACAGCTCACCCAGCTGCATATTTACAGTCCCACACAGGACATGCTTCTTTCAACGGAGGCGGTGTAGCACAATCATCCCAAATGCAATTTCCTGGCATGTATCCTCCTCAGGCCACTGCAATTCCCAATGCCCATCACCATCATCATCTTGGTGGCGGTAATATCGGGGTAGGAGTTGCCCCACCAACTCCTGGTGCTCAAGTCGGTGCCTACCAGCAGCCTCAGATGAGTCACATTAACTGGGCAACAACAAACTTCTAAGAAGCTAATCCTATCCATACCTTGTATTGTCAAGGATGGATTATTTAGGTACAGGTCTTAAATTTTCTTGTTATTATGACCCCAAAACTCTTATCATTTTTGTTTAATAGAAAGTGTGGCGTTCGACCCTCTGTCTCTGTCTCTCCCTCTCATATCTTCTATTAGTTCTTGTGGTCACAATACAACGTTAACATATCGCTTTCTGAACATCGTACAACCGATGCTGTTCTTTCAGAAGCTTAACATATTTAACCTTAGGCTATACGCGTAATGCAATTATCGTTGCTCATTTGCTCTTATCAAAACTTTGCTTTTTCAGCATGAAAATTTCCCTAGATCCTGTGACTGAGTGACTAATATGGTTTGAATAAGAAGCCAAATCTCTTTTCAGGTACAATACTGTATGAATTATGATGAAAGTGAATAGTTGAGTGAGGAAAAGCAGTTTTTCTGCTTTAGTTTTTAGCAGTCTTTATATCTTGATGGGGAAATAAAGCAGTGTCTTTGGCTTTAGCATAGTGAAAACCGTGAAGGGCAAAAGATGTTGTAGCCAGCAAAAGATGCGGCAGTTCTTTGTTGATCCCAAGAAACACACCAAGTTGTCATAACATTCTTGCCTCTTTCCTTTTCTTTTTTTTTGCTTTCTGACCCAAAATAAAATGTTCCCTCAATTTCACAAGGATACCTTTTTTGACTCTATTTGTTCCCTCAGTTTTCATATTTACCCGTTTTTTTGTACGGCTAGGACGTATTTAGAGCTAATTAGACTTGATCACCCTGATTACGCCTCATGTTTTCACTTGCTTCGAAATCAACATTTTTTGTAAGGTAAAAGAACACACAAAATCGTTCCCTCTTTTATGTAATGCTCCCTTCATGAGATTCGATTTATGTCTTTTAGATACATATCTATAATCAATTGAACATTGAGCAATTGCTTGTGCACAAACGCAAACATCCTAGCTAGGCCTTTGATGTTAAGAGATAAAAGAGAGTTGAGAACATTTTAACCATTGAATAAGAGAGACAAGTAAGACCTGGTTCTTTTAGATTGTATTACTCGCAAAAATTTTCAGTTCAGTTTCATTAATTTTAGTTCAGTTCAGCTTAACTGCTTTTGTCTCACAATTCTAATTAAGTCCATTCCAGTTCACTTTATCTTCATTCAGTTCAGAAGAAAAAAAACCGTAGTATGTTGTTTATACCAAGTGGATTTACAAAATTGCATATATATCAAAAGTTCATCGTTGAACAATTCTTTTCTTTATTTATACTAATTATTTTTTAAATGGAGTATGTTGAATTGTTTTAATGATAAATCTGATCTTGTATTCCACAAATACTTTGATGTTTTATTGTTTTTTTCTCCATATTCTTTTTTGTTTCGGGAAAACCGAGGGTATCAACAGTCGAGTAACAATGACTATTTCCTTCGCCTTGAGAGCTCCACTGAAGGGTAAAAGGCTGACCGAGGATTTCTTTCTACTTCCAAAAGTTAGGATTCGAACTCCTCGATGAATTGGGCGAGTGACAAAGTGAGTCACCACTATGTCACGACCAACTTGGTTGTTTATGTGATCTTAAGATATGTGAAATAGATGGTTATCCCTTATATAATTGCTTATACTTGACTTAGTGGTAAAAGTTTAGGCTAATGACTTTAAGATTACGAGATCAAATTCTATTAAGGGTACTTGAGGGTGGGGATTCTCTTGACTTTACTTCCTATTTCTAAGTGTTTGACTGGCAAATACCCGTTTCTTTGTGTAACCATTAAAAAGAATATTGCTAGGCTTAAGAGGAAATTTTGGCATATTATGAAGCAATTTATTATTATCGTAATACAAGTACATGAATTAATATGTATGTTTAGAGAATTGAAAACAGTGAGAGTAACAAATCAAGTATATGTGTCGAGCAAATCCAGCCAGAGAACAGAGTTGCCACCTTGACCTTGTTAACTTGGGGTGTGGTCACATATCTTACAAAAACACTGTTGTCGTGATGTTGGAAAAAGCAATGTCAACTAAATTAATTGTTACCAGAACTTAAAGAAGTAATTGTGAATAGTACCTTTCTCAAGTTTTTTTTTTTATTTTTGAAAAAAGAACACAAGTGCGTCAAAAATAGGATGATGAATTGAAGATACTTGGTTTTGCTATGTTGTTTTCCAATATTACTTTTTGATGAATATAACTTAATTGGGCTAAAAGTGTGTTTATCATCAAATACGTATTTTTTTGAGGATCACCGATGATACAAATCGCTCTATGCATGTGTTTTTTTTATTTATAAATTTTAATTACCATTTTATTTTCTCCTTTCAAAATGGAGGTAATAGGATAAATAAAGAGAAGAAAGTGCACAAACGTTGAGGAAACATTATTATGATCATTGTCATTGGATTCTCTTTGGTATTATGAATTCGTTACAAAAGTATTAGATTCGATTTTGTCAAATAGGGGTATTTCGAAATGGAGATCTCTTTAGTTTTCCTCATATGTTAAAGTGTTAAGACTCTGTGTATTGATTTTACATACTGGGTTGAAATGTGATCAAATCAGTGCTTCTTAATGTTCTTATCATTTAAAGGTGTTATTTAACATCGAGTACCCAACGCATTGGAAGGCATGAGGTTATAGTTGTGTAGTTTCATCATCATAGATTAGAATTACTAGCTAATTCGAAACAACATATCAGCGGGTTTAAAATAAATTTCAAATATCTAAATAAAATTGAAGTCATTGAGGGGATACAAGTGGTCAATTTTGAAAAGAAAATATTAGGAAATTCATGGTTAATGATCCCAACAGTTGACAGTATAGATCCGAGTTTGGTTATAATGTACTCTCATATTTCTAGAAGATGATATGCTAGAAAAACCAATTAGTTTGTTAACAACCACCCTAAATTGTAGGATAGGAACATCATGATTGTTTATGATGATAGGGTGAATGTGTGGTAACACATGAAGAAATAGTAGCATTGGCCATTGAGAATTATGATTAAAAGGGAGTGAATGTGGTGGTTTGAACATGATCAATACCTACATTGGGACTTAGGTGGCACTAACCTGGAGAATGAATATTTGGATCAATAGATAAAAGTTGAGGTGCACTATATTTGACCAGAATATAAAGGGTTAAAGAGAGGACATGAAATTATGAAGTTTGCATAAAAACATTGCGTTGATAGGGATGAATATATACGGAAATTGATAGATTGATCTTGTGTCAGTGGATAGATAACTCACTACTAATAGACAATAAAAAAAATTAATTTCTGCAAGTGAGGTGAAATCTAATATCTTCTTTTTCTATTAATAGTGAATTGTCTACTCACTGGGTCAACCAAGTTTTCTCCGAATGAGTACATTTTCTTTAGGGAATCTCCGAGTGACTACATGAGAAAGGTTCATGTGCGTTAACTCTATACCGTCTCGTTTATTTTGCTGATAAGTTAAAGCTTTTTTTTTGAAATTAAGACTTTTGGTATTTTTGTCAATTATATATATTTTCCAATTTTTATTAATTGTAACATGCATTGTGGAGGTCAAACTTTTTAGACATTCATTATTTATTTTTATTAACTATATAAATATAGTACTCCATCATGTATTGGGGATCTTGTTAGTTTGTCTAGAATTTTTTTCTTCTTCAAAATATCAACTTTAACGGTCCTTTTATCTGAATTCTATTAGACTTTTTATGATCTCAAGAGAGATATATAGATTAATTAAATTTTTATTTATACTATAACAAATGTTGTGAAAACTATTTAAAAATATGAAAACTTCTGTTAGACATATTGATAGATCGTAAGAAATATTAATCTAAAATTGTGAAGTTTTCACTTAGAAGTTCAAGATCTTAAAATTTAAACACTTTACACTCTTAAACTAAAGCCTTACACCGTAGGATTTTAAGTAAAAACTTACACTTTGAGATTTTAAGTTTTACCCTTATTTTCTTCGATTTAAATAATTTGGTTTTACTATCTTCTATCGATAAGTTTGTGGATATAGACCGTGTATAAGAACTTAAGAAGACCTACCCTTGTAAAATACTCGTCGTTTTTTTTATCATGGTAGGTAGAACACCGTGATTGGAACTCAACTTGCACAGTTTCCTAATTAAGTCAAACACTTAAAAACATGGGGGAAAGATTAGAGAATCCCCACCTTCAAATGGCCGTAGTGAGGATTCGATCTTATGTCCTTGAACTCATTGGAATGAAACTAACTATTTATGCATACATTGCACAAAATACACAATCAAGTTATTGAATATCATCTCAAAATAATGTAATAAGTTATTCTTATACGAATATAAAGAGAGTAACTTTAATCATCAACTATAATACTACCTCCGTTCCAAGTGTATTGCAACATAGGGGTTGACACATTTATTAAGAAAAGCAAAAAGGGCCATCTTCCCTACTTGCATCATGTGATAATAAGTAATGAAGAGAGAGAAAGGTTGCACATGTGATCTTTTTGGTGATTAAAATAGAAAGGTTGCAATTAATATAAAATTGCCAAATAATGTAAAGGTTGCAATACACTTGGAACGGAGGTAGTATAATACTTACTACATGTTCACGGTCAAAGTCATACATAGGTGATAGGACATCCAAAAACAAATCAAATAAAAAGTAAAGTAAAATCTTTGAAAAAAGAGGGTAAAAAACAAAATGTAATCAATCTTTATCTAAAAAAAGATGTAATGTCATATTCAAAACATGAGTGTATCTTGTGTATAATAAATAAGGTGAAGTTGTAAGATGATCCAAGTTTATGTAGGAGCTACATTAACAGCAACATCTCCACGTGTGAGGTCTGACAACAGGATTAGTGGTTCACGTGCCACACGAGATAATGGGCCTATTTAAAGAAAAGGAAACCGGGTGGGTGGGTGGGTGGATGGATGACCCTGTGAAGTTTAAATTTAGTAATGGGCCCTATACTCCTTAATTAAGCTCTACTTTTGGGCTTATTTCCCCATGCTTAAGGTGATTAACTTTTTCCTTTTGGTATACATCTCTTTTTGGCACGGGAAGATAGTGGTGTAAAAAATGACGTCTTACAAATATCACATTTGATATGGAAGATCAAATGTCCATAACTATATCATAAAAATATTACTTTTCCGTGTTTTTTAAGTGATATAAAGTTCTTTTTCGTTTTTTTTAGGTAAAAAATTATAAATGTAATTAGGTGAATTTAATTGTAGAGTAAGTGGGTGTGGTCCCCTTTAGAAAGAAGTAAGTAAGGGTAAATGGATGTTGTTCCCTTTATTTAAGTTTGGTTATAAGTAAGTGTAATATTATCATTTTATAAGGTAAATATTAAAGTTAAAAAGTTGTAAGTGTATCACTTTAAGAAAAACATCTACTTTTAAAGTGTATCACTTAAAAAAACGGAGGAAGTATATTTTTTTCCCATGCAAAAATATACTAAATTGTGATGCCAAAACTTACAGGAGGCGGTTTTTAGGTCTCATTGATCATGTAGCATACATGACCTCAGCATGATAGTTTTGGTTTCCTAACCATTAATAATGACTAATACTTATGCTGAGGTCATGTATGCTACATAATACGGAGGAAGTATATATATTTTTGTAACCAATAGTTATGCTTGTAGTGTATTCAATTAATTCTAACCAAAAAACCACTCAAAATGCACCACATCTCCAACTCCCCAGTGTAAATAACTTCTAAACTCTCCAACTCCTGGTAGTTATGTTTGTACTATTTTAACTCCAACAAAAGACCCTGAGATTAGACCTGTCAAACGGGTCGGTCGGGTTGTCAAAATAAAATATTTCCGGGTTCGGGTCGAATAAACCTTGTTCAAGACCTATTGTGTTCGATTTCGGGTCGACCCAACGGGTTAAGGGATTTGTATTTACTCTTCTTTCATTTGATTTTTTATTCATATATGTAACAAAATATACACACTATACGTTGGAAATAGTAAGTTATACCTCCTCCGTTTTTATTTAGTTGACACGTTTTGACTTTTGACACTATTCACATAATCTACTTTGACCATCTTTTGTGATTTATAAATAAGAGAAAATATAGTCATGTGGGTCTTGTTAGATTCGTCTCATTATATATTTTCAAAATATCATATTTTTATAATTTTTAATCATCAATTTTCCAAGATAAGTGATTGAAATCACGCGTTGGCAAACGTGATAAAGAAACGGGTCAACTAATAAAAAAACAGAGGAGGTATAAAATATTGTCATTTATAGTTGAATTCAACCATTAAAATTACATCCACATTTAACAAAATTCATTTTAGGAACCAAATAATCTAGTTGAAGCTATTTTTAGCAATAAAATTCCCATAATTTCATATTATTTCTAAAAATATAATGACTTTTCGATCGGTCGGGTAAAAACGGTTTTCCCGGGTTTGGACACAATCGGATTCGGGTCAAAAAGTTGTGTTCAAAACCCACTATTTTCGGATCGGTTTTGGGTCGGGTTGAATTTTGACAGGTCTACCTGAGATGCTCCCAAGCATGTATAGTAGTTATGATTTTCTCAGCTTAAATTTCCAGATAAATAATTATGCTATATTTAACTTCACACAAAGACCAATAGTTTTGTCTTTTGACAAATAGTTATGCTTGTCCTATATTGGTTAACTTCAACCAAATACCAACAATTTTGCCTTTTTGACCGATACTTATGGACATGAATGGTCTCACGGGCACGCGAATATGAGGCAATTCCATAGGATGCCAGCTAAATATTTTTTCTAAATCAATGCTAAAATTTGTTAATTTAAACCGATGTGAAAATTTGTTAATTTAAACCGATGCGAAAATTTGTTAATTTTTCCATGCAATCATTTTACCCATGTATTCGTTGCATACAAATCAACCCCATATTATTAATTGATTTGAAAGGCATCATATATTAGAAATCATTTCAATATAGTATTATCTAGCTTATTAGAACTATTTACTAAGAGGTTGAGTAATAAATCCACCTCCTTAATTAGATCCAATCCTCTAACTAATAAAGGATATTATTATTTCTAAGGAGGAAATGATGAATGGCATGGACATAAGAGGTCATTGGTCTCTAGTTTCCCTAATTATATAGGTGGGTGTGCTACAACATCAAGTGGGTAACAATTAGAGACTGAAAAATCAATCAAAAATTAAAGATGGAACATAATTCCCACCTTACTTGGAAGCCACAAATTAAATATTAGAAGATCCACTAAGGTGGATTCTTTTACTTGTTGTGTTCCACTCTTTTTATTGGGCAATGTAGAATTTGACGACTTCTAAATTCTAACACACAACTTGAATTTTCAGTATCTTCAATTATTTTTATTGGCCCTGTTTGTTAGTAAGGGGTTTGGGTATAAATTAGCGGATTGAATAATATTAAAGGATTACCTAGTCAAATTCTCAAACCAACTTGTTTGGTGCAGCGGATTCTTGAGCGGATTGATATACCAATCTTCTCAATTGAAAATGTTCCAATTTGCTGCCTTTTGCATCAGAGGATTGTTAATATAGATTGTAAATGACTATTCTACCATGATATTACACCAATTACTATTGCAAATTCTTTTCATTTCAAACCCTAATCTTTTCTCATGTATGTGTTCTTCATCCCTTTTTTTCTACTTTTTTGTTGCAAATTAAAATTTATGCTTGTGTTTCTAATTTCTATATATATATTGGTTTTCAATTTTTATTTGATTCTTTCTACTCTGCTTGGCATAAATTATTTATGCTTGTGCTTCTAATTTCTATATATTGGTTTCAATTTTTTGTTTGATTCTTTCTACTCCATTTTGGTACAAATTTATGCTTGAAAATGCTCGGTGTTTCAATTTTTTGTTTGTTTGTTGAAAAAGCTTCGCCAGACGCTAGATATTTGTGCTTTAACAATTTTTTTGGTATATATGCACTATTGTAGTGGATAAATGAATTTACACAATGTGCCATGTTAAGTATAAATTTGGATGGGGATGTTAGTGAATTAGATGGTTGTTGCATCTTTAAAAATCTGGTGTGATATATTTATATATATATTTATAGTTAAATGACCTTGTGTAAATTAGAAAAAGTTCCTTTGTATTACTTATAATTGATTTTAACCTTTTATAACAAAAATACATGTATATATATGTATACGGAGTAAGCAATATATGTATGTAATTTGACTAAAAGGTCAATTAGAAATTACAAAGATTTGTTGAATCAATTTGAGAACTCTTAACTCTTTCCAAAAAAATTAAGAACTCTTAACAATAGTTGGTAATAACAAAATGTTACTCTTAAGTAATACTAGAATATAACCCATGTCCTTATATGTCATTTTACTAAAAATCAGTTATCAGCTATTAGTTTATCTTGCCAAACACTTTTATGAAAACAGTTCATACAAACAGTTGATCAAATCAACTAATTTTACCAGTAGTCAAACCAGTTAATATATCAACTATTTGTTATGTGCTGAGCACCAAACAAGACCCTAAGTAAAATTATAAAAATTTGATATTTTCCAAATATCTATTAAAAGATATTTAATAATATTCCACATATATAATTATGTTTATCCGTATACATAAATCACATTAATAAGTCAAATAATAATGTCTGAATAATTTAAAAATCAAAGTTTAAACGTTGCAAATGAGATGAAAGAGGTAAAGCTTAGTGCATTAGTACACTGCATTTAGACGATTTAGTTACGTCGCATCACACGAGAGTGAGAAAACGCATCTAATATTGCACAATAGTGGACGTACATGTCACCATTATGTGTATTAATGAAGCTAATCAATTACTCTACGTGCACTTATCTTGTTGTCTCCCAAGCAATCAAGAATTTCATGCAGTGCAATTTCTGTTACCTTGAGTTTCTTTGATAAGGCACCACATATATAATGTCTGTGTGGTCGAAATTTGATCGATCTTCAGTTCTTGCTATACATTGAAAAATACTGTAAGAAAATAAATTTATGAAACTATTTTTATAGATAAATCTATTGTCATAATTTTCATTATTTGTAAATATGTCTCACAATAAGAGGTATATTTAGCTTCTTTAAAGACATGTGTGTTCCATGTATCTCTATACTGTAAGGGAAGAGGTGAGACACCACCCCTGTGTATTGCCTAATTTTTCCTTCGTTATTTAATTAATAATTTACAGAAAAAAATAATTGATCATAAAAAATAAATAAAAAATTAATGAGAACAATTGCATAAATAAACCACCTATAATCATCGCATAATCCCACTACATCACAAAAAATAACTACCCACCACCCACTCACCCAACCTCAATAAATAAATAACATAAAAAAAACCGATTCAAAATACCAAAACTACTATGATATAATTTTTGCACATGATATGTGCATATAAGGCTAGTTTAAATAGAAATGAAGGATATTTACTCAAGCAAAAAGTTTGGATTTTTAATTGGAGTAGTTATCAAAATGCTACTTAATATTGAAATGGTATTGTGTTGCAAATTTATGTAAAATTTTGTTTTTTTACTCTTAGCATCTTATCTACAACACTTGAGATTGTGTTTAAGTGCAACATTCTCCATTTCCATATATGAAGGTAAATCGTTTAATAACAATAGTTAATTATACTAATTCTGAATAACAAGATAGTTTGTTTGGTGCAAAAACAACCACGAGTAGGATATATAGAATCAATCATACTAGCTCTTGAAATCGAAAAGATAGTTCTAATCAGCTAAGTATGCCTACCTCTCATTGATTATAACATTATTGTAATATCCAAGTGTATATATCCTATACAAAATATATCACCAATATTTCATAATACTTTAATTAAGATATGAAAAGGAATTGAAGTGATGGATTCATTGAAAGGCATGAGGCTACACTATAAACCTAGGCTATGCATACACAGTGGCCAGTAGGATGATAAGGTAACGGTTGGTAAAGAGGTATGACATGATGAGAAAGGAGCCATTTCTTCTTTGAAGGCATGCTCATTCACATTATTAATTCATGGGAGAATTATCCCACAGAATAATTTAAACATCAAATACAAATTCTTGAAGAATTATATTCAAGTACTCAACATTATTGTACAAGATCATGAAAATCTCATATACAGTTCTCACAAGAGTTCACCGTAAACACTACTTATCTTTGAGATTCAAGTACTAGAAAATGGAGTATTAATTAGTCAATGAATTTTTTTGGAGAGTTGGCAAAAATTTTATAGATTAGGAGAACTTTGATGAGGTAGACCTTCGAATTTTCGATGAATCATCAATGCTAGGAAACACCTCCTCTAACAATTCACTATTTTTATTATGATTTGAAAATAAGATTGAAACAAGTAACGATTTGCAAAAATCGTGCTTGCAATGTTATTTGAAGTTATATGTATGAAAGAGCTTTTATACATTTTGAGAGCACAATATCATCATAATCCACTGTTAATAAGATTATTGTACTTTTATTTATGGAGGCAACATAAAAAAAAATCCACAATGACTTGCAGTGAAAAAATATAGTTTACGGGTGTATTTGCATACGAGTTTAGTCAACTTAATTTATTACCCTTTAATTAATAAATTTTACATTGAATCATTTAAAGAGTGACAACTTTTGAATCGATTTTATGAAATTTGGTTGACAAAGCCTATTTTATACAACTATGAATTATGTACCAGTGAAAAATATTATACTTTAAATTTGGAAATCTCCCTTGAAAGATGACTCTTGGGTAGTTTATTGGGTTCACTTCCAATGGTCAAATGTATTACATTTTCCGTGATATGAATGGAATCTTATCTTTTTCTTGCCACCTTTGATCTTGTGGAAATACTTCTATATTTTCTTGTATAAAAGTATCAATCACAATAAGCTTATAGCCAGCATGTACTCTTCGGGTAGTCGGTAAAATTTTGTAGTGACGTAAGGTATTCAAATTATGAATACATTATTGCGATTTATCGCTAACTTTATACGCAAGAAAAGTCTCAACATGTTATTTTTTATCTTACTCACTTGAAACATTATGCTCAAAGTTAGAAAACAAGTGAGCACATATTTAGTGGTTATTATATACTCCGGCCTAAATCATGCTAAATTTGTTTCAATGTATACTTGTCGACTACTACCTTTTGATATATTACTTCGGCCAAATAAAGATATTAACAAACAAAAGATGAATATTAAAGACATGCATAGAAGCAAATCAACGCATAAGTAATAGAACAAGAGAGACTCCCTAGTTGATCAAATTAAAATTAATACAAAAATGAAGCAAAGGGGCCGGAGCAAATGTCAACAACGATCATAGTATATCTTTTATACTTCATGCTTGTACTATATAGATTAGTTGTAATTTTATGTAGCCTAGCATAATGTTCTTAAGGAAGGTACCTAACTATGATTTAATTAGATACTACTATGTAAAGCTAGCTAGTGCAACCTAGGGCTAGTAGCATAGTAGCCTAAAACTACCAACTCACTAATTAATCTCTAAGATATAAGAATTGTAGGATCGTCTTGTTGATTAATGCAACTATTCTCATGGTTATAGTAGCAGTTATGAAGATGCATTTTAATCATATTAAGTCTTGGTGCTATGCATAGAACTTTGAACTTTCCAACTTTGTTCTCCTCGACTTCTAATTGCTGAAATATTGTTGATCTTTGTTTTATCATATAACTCACCTTGTATTACATGGGAAATTAAAGCTACCTATAAGTGCATGGATTAAACACATAAAGTATATCATTGAGATTGTGCCTTTAATTTTACTCCACTCCTCGAATTCAATTGAGTTGATGTTTTTCATTCCCCAGTTTCTTATTTGGGTTTCATTCCGTCTTATTTTTCACAAAAATTATATGAACTTGTTGGAAGAAATTCGAAAATTGTGCCATTAAATGTGAAGTATATCCATGATCCCCTCAAAAATGGTGCCCGACAAATTGACAAAGGGTGCTAAGCTTGGGAGTTTCCAAATAAAAGTATTGAAAATGAAATAGAGCCCCATAATAATGGTTTAATCTGAATTCAATGGTGGGAACAACCTCTACATGGCCGCGGCAATCCAATGAACAAGAGTTCTTAAGTCTTACTATATCTAGAATAGTGATCGTTCTTTCGAGAGTCACTATAAAAACAAATCCATGCTCAACCTTAAATTTCTCCCATTTTTTGTATTATAACACATAAATAAAAAAACAGATACTAAATCTTCTTATAAATCCTATTTTGCTACAATCTTAACAATTGTTATGGGAAAGAACTATTTGAAATAGACGATCTCGACTACTTAGATACACCAAACTAAAATTTGGTTTTGAAAAATGGATTTAGTACCCCAATAAAGAGAGCTTATCAACGTATAAATAGTCTTGCTATCTGGAAAAGGTGATTGAATGACCTTTTTTATTAATTTCGAAACGGGAAGTGAACAATATGGGTATTGATTTAGCAAAAAAACGAGATCTTAACAATGGTGTTTATGTAGATTGGCAGATTATGCGATTTATTTTGGTTTTTAAGTTTAGGAAAAATTCGTAAGGATAATCCAAACTAAGCCCGTTCAGCCCCGAATAATCACTTACTAAGGTTTATTCATGATAATCCCAACTTTATGTGGGCCCATACCAAAACACCCCAAGTTGTGAGGGAACCCTTTGTTCCAGTCAAAAAAATTGAAACGTGTTATTAATTTTTCCCTTTATTTTCTTACCTCAGTAAATTAGTCTCTTCATTTTTCCTTCACTTCCTCCTTTCTCTCTAACTTCATCTTCTCCAACTTTTCTACTCTTCCCCTTCCAAGGTAAAAAAAATCACTGAAAATCAACAAGAGAAGACAAAAAAGCTCTCAGATTCGCAAGTTTGAAGATAGAACAAAGCTAGGGTTTCAAAAAAGCTGTTAACTTTCGCCCAAATTTCGGAAGAAGACGAAGAGACAAAGGTAAAAAAATCCACCCTTTCTTAAAAAAATTAGCTGGGTTTTTTTTTTGAATTATGAATTTGGGTGTGTATTCTGCATATTTATTTGAAGTTTGAATTCGTTTTTTTGTTGTTGCCCCAGTTTTAATTGCATGTTTTTTTTTAAATTTTTCAATTTAGGAAAAATGGATAATGGTATGTTTAAGAATGTGGCATGGTGGTGTATTCAAAAAGAACCGGTCTGGTTTATTAAGAGTGTATGGGGGTGAAGGTAGGACAATGGAGATTGATTGTGATGAAGTTGTGTTGGTTTTTTGGAAGAATTAGCTAAAAGATGTGGGGTATGAATCTGTAGATTCGGATTACACACATAATTCGAATGGAATCACATTTGAGAAAGGGGTTGTGTAGGGTGTATCATGATAATAAAGTGAGGGAGATGACTTCCAGGCGAATTATGGTCCGACAAGGTCAATTGATTGTTATATAGTCAAATGCTGTTGGTATTCGATGTCATCACCTTTTTAGATGGTCCACAACCACCTTTAAATACAAACAAAGACCTCCAAGAATATGCCCGAAACTGATTTTTACACACCAGTAACTGAGACAAGAAAGTTACAGCTCCCAACAACCAAGGGGGTATACCTCAAGAAGCAGAGCCATGTAGCATCACTGTGTAGAAGAAGGGTCCCTTTGTTTTCAAGGTCAAAAAACCATTGCACAAAGAAAATAACTCTAGATCTAAACTAGATTCCAACCCGACATCGTCACAACCTTAACAGCACTAAATCACTCTAACAACAATACACAAACTGAACCTCCGTCTCCCGCTAAAGATTTACCTCCTGACTACCAGGTGCTATGATGAAAGACCAGATAGCCGTTAACCCTAAATGAGATCCTAGCAGGTTGGGAGAGTGAGGGTCAAGTAACCATTCCGACCCTGGTTATGAACCTGATGGTGATGACATTGACTCAGAGATTGAGGTCTTTTGAGCTTGAGCAAGGGGGGTATGAGGTAGATGAGAAAGGAGATAAAATTATAGATGGGGGTGGACTTTGTTGTTGGGGGGTGTAGAGGTTAGAAGTACCATTACGAGGATTCGGTAATGATACTAGTGATGATGAGCATAGGCAGGTTGAGGAGGAATTAGAGGTTGGAATGCAGAGGTGATTAAGCTTGCAAAGGGTACAAAAAGAGGTAGAAACTGGTATATT